>CM070036.1:119206743-119227452 GCA_036250615.1 Ptychadena robeensis
TCTATGGTGACAGCACGCCATCAACTTTCCTAAAGGGTGGGGGGGGGGGAGGTTGCTAGAAGAAGAAACTAAATTTTGTGCTTCATGGCAAAGGCTGTGAATATTTTTGTATATAAGGGTGAAAATAATAATTTTATCCATTTTGAAAAAAGTTGTAACATAACAAAATGTGGAAAAAGTAATGTGCTGTAAATACTTTCTAGACTGTATTCCTTTTGAATTTACAAAAGATTATACATTTATGGGATGTCGGCACATTTTGATTGTATTAAAAAGTATTAATACATACAGTCAGGTCCATAAATATTGGGACATCAACACAATTCTAAAATTTTTGGCTCTATACGCCACCACAGTGGTATTGAAATGAAACAAACACAATGTGCTTTAACTGTAGACTGTCCACTTTAATTTGATGGTATTTACATCCAAATCAGGTGAACTGTGTAGGAATTACAACAGTTTGCATATGTGCCTCCCATGTGTTAAGGGACAAAAGTAATGGGGCAATTGGCTTCTCAGTTGTTCCATGGCCAGGTGTGTGTTATTCCCTCATTATCTCAATTACAATGTGCAGATAAAAGGTCCGGAGTTCATTTCAAATGTGCTATTTGCATTAGGAATATGTTGCTGTCAACTCTCAAGATGAGATCCAAAGAACTGTCACTATCAGTCAAGCAAGCCATGATGAGGCTGAAAAAACAAAACAAACCCATCAGAGAGATAGCAAAAACATTAGCGTGACCAGAAAACTGTTGGGTACATTTTTAAATAGGAGGAACACACTGATGAGCTCAGCAACACCATAAGACCCAGAAGACAAACTGTGGTGGATGACTTAAGAATTCTTTCCCTCCCTGGTGAAAACACTGTTCACAACAGTTGGCCAGATCAAGAACACTCTCCAGGAGGTAGGTGTATGTGTGTCAAAGCCAACAATCAAGAGAAGACTTCACATACAGAGAGTTCACCACAAGATGTAAACCATTGGTGAGCCTTAAAAACAGGAAGACCAGATTAGAGTTTGCCAAACAACATCTAAAAAAGCCTTCACAGTTCTGGAACAACATGCTATGAATATATGAGACCAAGATCAACTTGTAGCAGAGTGATGGGAAGAGAAGAGTTAGCAGAAGAAAATGAACTACTCATGATCCTAAGCATATCACCTCATCAGTGAAGCATGGTGGTGGTAGTGTAATGGCGTGGGCATATATGGCTGCCAATGGAACTGGTTCTCTTGTATTTATTGATGATGTGACTGCTGACAAAAGCAGCAGGATGAATCTTAAAATTTTTCTGACAATATTATCTGATTCTTTTCAGCCAAAGGACGGCGCTTCACAGTGCAGATGGACAATGATCCAAAGCATGCTGCAAAAGCAACCAAAGAGTTTTTAATGGAAAGAAGTGAAAAGCTATTCAATGGCATCAATCACCGACCTGAATCCGATTAAGCTTGCATTTCACTTGCTAAATACAAAACTGAAGGGAAAATGCCCCAAGAACAAGCAGGAACTGAAGACCAGGGGATGAAACCCACCACTTGGTGATGTCTATGCGTTCCAGACTTCAGGCTGTAATTGACTGCAAAGGATTTGTTACCAGGTATTAAAAAGGGAAAGTTTGATTTATGATTATTATTCTGTCCCATTACATTTGGTCCCTTAACAAGTTGAAGGCATATATGCAAACTGTCTGCAGTTAAAGCACAATGTGCTTCATTCTTAATCCATTGTGGTGGTGTATAGTGGCAAAAATGTTAGAATTGTGTCAATGTCCCAATATTTATGTACCTGACTGTATATGGCCAGGGATTTCAGTCCCATTGGAAGGACACCTTCTCACTTCTATTGGAGCCTACAGGACACAAATGTGAAATTTCCCAAATTAGACACACTAACTCTAATAATAATAAAGCAAAAAGTTGACATCATGAAAGAAACTCCATTGCATGTGATAAAGAATAAATAAACACTTGTATTTCATGTCAAAGATGTTTTTAATAATATGTGAGGGATCTGACTTATTGTTATCACCATCACCAGATCTAACCCATGAATAGTATTGGTGGCGGTGTATATCCTACATTTCATGGCCTTGCCTCTATTTATTTCTGGGAGAAAGCTGTGACTGACACACAATTTGTTACACACTCTGCATACAGACGACTGCGATATTGTGAAGTATTTTAGGATAGCAAGCAGAATCAGACCTAATCTGTCAGAAAGGAAATGGATTTATTTGTACTCTGCAGGACAGGAAATAAGAGGGTTAGTTGCTTTTCTTCTGCCTGGAGAAGTTTAATATGTGCTAACCCATGTCTGTCAGGAAGCTGATTAAGCTGTGACGTGCTAGGTAGTGTAAAGATCCAGCAAGCATTATTTTTTTCTTATGCTGGGCGCTTGTATGTGGGTTATTAGAGTGGGCTGGCTGACGCAGTGCTTTCATTCTGTGTTCCATTCTTTAAAGGAAACCAAAGAACCACATCGCTAACATTTAAAAAAAAAGATTAGACTTTTTTTTTAGCAATATATATGTCTGAGCTCAATAATCTCTTCTTGTCTGAGTCATTAAAAAATTACTTAAGTTGTAGCTCGTCTAAGTACCGGTAAGTGGCCTGGTACTACAATACATTCTTTACAGAAGCAACTCACCTACATGTACTAGTAATATAGTGTTGATCCTCATCAAATGAATGACAATGCCCCTATCCCATCTTTGCTATCCAAATACATCAAAACAAGACCTTTCCCCCTCATTTTTCTGATAAAGTAGAGCCCTATGCTCCCTGAAACAATGCCCAAACAGCAGACAAACTGCAGCCAGCTGCTATGGGCATGCCACGCTGACGTGTCCACAACGCCACCTGAGGTTTTTGGGGCTGCCTTGTGTAACCCAGCCTGGAATAATAACATCAAATTTAATAATTTCTGAGTTATCATATGCAATAGAAAATATTGACATAACTACATACCATATTGTTTTTACTATAAGACACACTTTTCCCCCAAAACTGGTGGGGGAGGAGGTGTATGAAGTACATTTATATTGCAAATGTGCATATTCCGAGGCAGGTAGTTGCAGCATTGCATTCCCCCTGGTTCCGCACTGGGTTTAGCTGCGTTGGGCAATCTTTCAGAGCGTGTAGATGAGAGGACTGAGGGCCATTTCACACTATATGTGTTGCAGTGCCTTTTAAAAATGTTTTTTTACTGCACATGTTTTTACATAGACTACCAATGTTATCATTCACACTGTATGTGTTGCATTTTTAAAGTGTTTCCGCATGCGTTTTTAAAAACTCACTGCTGTATGCATTTTTGATTTATTTTTCCTGCATTTTTCGTTCATTTGTTAAAAAACGCAAAAGCAAATGCAAAACGCAAATGCAGATGTAATGTGAAAAACGCATGTGTTTTTGTATATATGCAGAAAGGCATGCCTATAAAAATGTTTGCCTTTTAAAAACGCATATAGTGTGAAATGGCCCTGATGCGGCCACTCACATACACACTCAGTAGGTGGACTATCCGTCTACTGATGGATCACCCAGCTGCAGATCCGCAGTGGATCTTTCCCTGTTCAAAGACTGTATGTGAGGTGGCTAAAGCTGCCGTTAATATACAGAGATCTGGGCATAAATACCACCTAGTCAAAAGTAAACGGTATAATATACTATACAGTACACTATACATAATATAATATACAGAGATCTGGCATGGAGCCCCGACCAGCGGAGTGGTGGCTACCAGTATTTTTACAGAGATGAGATCCTCAGTTGTACCGACCCTATACAACAGAGCACTTATGAAACTAAAAAATAAGTGCAAGAGCAGTAATCCTTTATCAGAATAATGGGGGAAGGGGGTCTTGGTTTGATGTATTTGGTTCAAGTTTCATGTAGTCCTATATAAACTATAGAAGATGGAGACCCTTTCTAAAACCATAATGCGCAGTGAATCCAGCTATTCATAGAAAAACACATTGCATGTAAAAACTTTATTACAGTTTATGTCCAATGGACTACAAGGAAACTGATTTTGTATCTATAATTCACTGCATAAGTATTGCTATCCTGGAGGGAATACCAATGTAAGTCTCTGATGGACAGGCTGCAAGAGAAGTCAATGGAGTTTCAGGTAAGAGAGAGGGCAAAGGCACTCTAAAGCCCCCATACACCTTTAGATCACTCCATATAATTTCCTTTAGATCTACCAAAACTATGTAGTGCCGGGTCCTGCCTTATAGAATACAAAGTGATTGGAAGGTATATATCACTGCTATGTAGTGCTGGGTCCTCCCTGATAGAATACATAGTGATTGGACATGGTTTTTGGTAGAACAAAAGCTGATTGTACAGAAATTGTATGGTAAGATTGTAAGGTGTATGGGGGGCTTTAGGCCTAATCTCAATAAATATATACAGTAGGTAGAGTAGATGGGTTCAGAGAGGGGGTGAGGGTAGGTATACTTTATTGTAAGTAAGTAAACATACCTGTTAAAATGTACCATTTTCATCTACAAATGGAGCATAGACTGCATCTATACATTAATCTGTGGTCCCATTGAAAATATTAAGTAAAAGGTATTCCGTAGCAACCATACATTTAATAATAAAAGCAGGCAAAGACATTTAGAGATGACCCCCCTTTTAGGACAATGCATCCTCAGGATCCCCTCAGCATGTATGGGAGTGACATACTGGAATGCAGTCTGGGTTCAGCGCCTCACTTTATTAGTATCAGTAGCAGCAGTAAACCTCCCCTTTTATTCAGGACAGTGTACACAGTAATAAATCCATGCCATTAGCAAAATAACACCACCCCCTCCCACCACCATCATGGGTGTTTAGTGGTAATAGTAAATATGTCTTCTTGTCACTGATGGTCAATGGCAGCAATAAACACTGCTCCCCATTGGATGGCAAAGGCACCAATAATTACACATTCCCTACTGATTAGCAAAGTCAAAAATTCCCTATGGTGCCCTTGTGCCTTGGCCACTTCTGGCACCCATAATAGAAAGTACACAAGTTCACTTTAGGATGCTACATGCTGGTCTATCTAATGCTAAGCCAAGAGCATGTCCACATACGTCTGAAAGGAAGCAAAATCTGAGGCTGTGGTCACACGCTTGCAAAACCTGGATAGTTCCACAGACAAAGCAAATGTCTCAACTGAGTTTGTGAACAAGACAATGAATTCTGTATTCCATTCAAATGGATTTACATTCAATGCGTACCTGTAGAACATTCGCAGGATGAATGCTGAAATATTGGTTCCCAGAGAGTTGAAAAAATTAATTTCAGTGACTTTGAACTAAACTTCCTCCAACACTTGTAGTAGTAGGAAGTAGTGAACAACTGCAAGGAACATATTCCACAGCAGATATACTAAGGTTCAGTGATGCTTTAAACCTAGAGAGAAGAAAGTATCCCAACAGACATGAGAAAGACAACCTTATTAAAATGGACCTTGACTAAAATAAAAGAAAGGAATTGACGTATAAGAGAAAACCTGAAAATTGTGAAATTTACTTTTTGTCGTAAGTACCTTCTGAAACATAGCTGTGACCTACCTGTAAGAGAGAGGGTACACACTCATCATTTCTTGCCTTGACTACTGCAACATTATCCTCTCTGGTCTTCCTCTAACTAAACCAGAGATGGCAAGCTAAGACCCGGGGGCCAGTTACGGCCCTTTTTGCATTCTTTTCTGGCCCTTTGTCACCTTGTTGAAAAGATTCTGCCCTCCGTGGGCGCACCCTCATGGTGACAACAGGCAGTTTTCAGGAATGAGCATTTTTAGGTTCAGGAAAATTTAAAAACATAACAATGTCTCTGTCCCCTTTTACACATAAACGCCATCATTGGCACACATATGACGGGTCAGTCATTACAGACTCTTGGTCCGGCCCTTTTATCAAATTTAAGAAGCCAATGTGGACCACAAGTCAAAAAGTTTGCCCACTCCTGAGCTAGACTGTCACCTCTTCAGTCCATCATAACCAGTGCTACTAGACTAATTTACTTCTCTAAGGCTACGTCCCCACTTTATCGATCTCTAGTGGTGATTGCTAGCGATTTTTGTTGGTAGCAATTGGGTGCATTTTTGGACGTGATTGGGGCAGGCAGGAAGTGGGGGGTGGGACAGGTAATCTTAGCCAACCACCCCCGATCACGCCCATAGAGAGTGAATGGGGGAAATTCAGGGAAACACGGAATTTGTAGAGCAACTTTCACAAGCTGGCTTCATGTCATGTGAAGATTCTGTTACCTCCTGGATACGGACGTTCTATGATGAGTCTAGTAAGAGGAGCAGAGAACATATGTGGAAAATGTTATACGTGTTATGGGAAGTTAAAGATGAACTATACCAGGCTGAAACTACATCGTGAAGCTCTGAAATGAAACTGTAACACGCTACATACAATCATTGTTAAACTGATGCGCTTCACAATACTGTTGTATGTACTGTGTTTAACCTTCCTCTTCGGTACTTTCCACGTTACTTCCCTCTTTATAAATGAGACCAATAAGGAAGTCATTTAGAATTACAGTCATCTAGCTCGCTTTCTTTTCATTTGTAGCATTCTTGTTAATGATCACATCACAGAAGAATGGAATGTACCTTACTAAAGAATGTCCGCTAGGCTAGAGATGGCCACTTTTTTTGTTTAGAAATTAGACCACTTTGACTGTGAGTTGACTGCAAAGCCCCGAGCATGGTATCATCATGGAGATGTGGTGAAGGGGCCCAGGGTATGCTACAAATTTGGAATTGGAACTTAATTTATGCAAAAATTACACATGCTAGAACAGGGGTGGGCAAACTTTGACTCACAAGCCACATTGGCTACTCAAATGTGATAAAATGGTTGGGCCAAGAGCCTGCAATGGCCGACCCCATTTATGTGATGCCCAGCATCAGTAATGATGGCGGTGATGTGTGATATGCGACATGTGACAGGGAGGTTGTTATCTTGTTTAATTTCCTGCACTTAACAAAAAAATGCTCATTCATTGCAATGAGCAGAGATAATTCCTAGAGACAGCATGTTGTCATCATGAGGATGCGCCCACAGTGTCATGATCACGTCCCTGCGTTGTTTCCAATGCAACGTTTTAGAAACCTAGGCATTATGTGCACTCATTGCAGAGAACAAGCACAAGGCAACATCTTTTCAACATGTGACAAAGGACCGGAAAAAGGTAAACGGGCAAATCCAGCCCCCGGGCCTTATGCCTGCCATACACATGCCGATAAGCGCCGATTTTTCACCTGACTGACGGGTGTGCGTGCTTGCGCTGTTGGTCGGCCGCTTATCGGTATGTGCCCACATGGGGCGACAGATCCCTGTCGCCCCACAGCTTGGCCGGCCAGAGAACGGGACTGGTCTGTCTGCACCCGTCGGGGTGTGTATGTCAGCCTTTAGTTTGACCGTCCCTATATACTTTTTCTTTGTTCAAATCACCTAGGTAATTCATTATACAA
Organism: Ptychadena robeensis; assembly: GCA_036250615.1. Classification (NCBI taxonomy): domain Eukaryota; kingdom Metazoa; phylum Chordata; class Amphibia; order Anura; family Ptychadenidae; genus Ptychadena; species Ptychadena robeensis. The sequence goes on from CM070036.1 coordinate 119,214,240, forward strand.
AAAGGCAGGGGCAGTCCTAGCCTGTCTGGTGCCCTGGACAATCACACCCCCACTTGTGTAGAGGTGTTAGGAAAGGATGGTAGAGGTATGCCATTGGTGATAGCAGTGTTGAAAGGGTGTTAATGGACAGGGGGGCAGTCACTGTGCACTCGGCAGCAGCTGAGGACAATGGTTAAGCTGCGAGAGGCACTAACGCGCGGATGAGGAAGCAACCCTGCTCTCTTCAGTTATTGCCCCCCAACTGAGCTGCTCTTCCCTGCTGGATGATGTTGGGGGTGGCAGCATAGGTAGGCAACATTTTCTTTTCCCCAATGACCACCCCCACCGCCATGCTGGGCAAACGCTCATGTTGCCCATGCCTAAAACCGCCACTGTGCATAGGCAATATTTTTGATTGTACTTAAAGGTCTTCTTTGGGCTGCCCATTAATGATCCCTACCTCATCATCGAATTGAGTTTCTTTAGGTAGGGTAATATAGTATTGCCATTGTCTAGTTCAGTGATGGCGAACCTATGGCACACGTCAGCCAGCACAGAGGAGAGAACTGCAGCCTATTGGCTCTCAATGCTGTCAGTTCTCTTACTCTATCTTAAACGAAAGTAGAGTTGTGTGTTTAACATGTTTTGTGTGTGTATATGATTTGTGTGTATATGAGTTGTGTGTGTGTAATTCAGGTTATATTGCCATGCCGGCACTTTGAGATAAATAAGTGGGGTTTGGGTTTCAGTTTGGACAATTGTTCTCTAAAAGGTTCACCATCACTGGTCTAGTTTATCTCGACTTATCCCTGTACCAAGCACAGGGAAAAAATTATTCAAAACATCTGCAGCAGTGTACACACAAAACATAATAAATAAGACAACAATAGTTAATAATTGTTTCAAAAGATTTCACAACTTTAATGGGAAAAATCACCTGCACAATTCAATCAAAGAAACAGATCTCCGAGGGAAAAAATATCAAAAAGGTTTGTGTAAGTATGAACACTTTTCACGATAATTTTGTTAAAGTTATAAACAAGTCGACTCATCAATATCACAGGGACAGTGGAGAGCTCCTGAGGGGAGTTGACTAGTCATCTCTTTGCGCATGCCGGTTGCTGTGCAGTGAGAGAAGCGCCGGCCTGCACGGTGACCGACATAGTCCCCTGTGTAGTCAGAGACTGTGTATCAAAGTGCAGCTCAGGGTGATAAAACTTACTGACATCTTATTCCCCAGCTAGTAAAATGTAAAGAAACAGGTGGCAGCACCATCTTGTGGACGTTCTGATATTTTTTTCTAGAGATGGTGAAATTTTATTTTGAATATTCCACTCTCTGACTTTGCAAGTTAACTAACCTATGTACCTCTTTTGGTCCAGAAGTCTGGATCTTAGCGGACCGCCAGGGATAATCCATCACTTTTGAGAAGCATAGTCTCGTGCCGGGGTACTCAATAGGCGGACCCCGGTCCAGATCCGGACCCAAAAAGGTTACATGTGGACCTGCGGCTAATTCCTTCCCTCCTTTCTAGTGAGAGCTGCTAGATTTGTGTAGGCGTATGTAAAGCCCTAGCTCCATGTCCACTAAAATCCCTGTGTTGAACACAGAGATTTTGTTGCAATGCTCAACGGCGATGAGATCTGGGGGTTCAAACATAACTGGGGGTTACATTTGACCCAAAGCCAGCTGGTGACCTGTGGATGGAGGCAGCTAATTGGAGGCTCAATTAGGAACAGGGAGGTTCATCTGCAGCAGAATCTACCATGCAGGAGGCTGACGCAGAGGACAGTGAGGAAGACCACCCTACATATGGGGTGAGTACCAAATACCATCTCCTGGTACTCATCTGAGGAGCTCACTAAAAAGTTATGTGCAGGGAAAGGGAGTGCTAGTGGTAGGGGGCCCTGAAAAATTACCTAGTATGGGGCCTCAAAATTTCTGATGGCGGCCCTGCACAGGAAGGTTAATAAAAGCTTGAATTGATATCAATATTTCCTAAAGGAAGCTTTGTGAGCAGAGAAAATGGCCATCCTAGGGCTCCTCAGGTCCTCTTACCCCTTTCACCCTCCACTGACCCCTCAATATATACTTGTGAGGTGCCCCTTGTCTAGTAATTAGATACATATGTTTGAGACTGTGTATAGACGATAGGGAGAATATTTATATAATAATAAAATTATAATAATATAATATATATATAAATGCACTCGACCACGTCAGGCTTCTGTCCGGTGGACCGGGTCAGCGCCGTGAAAACTGCCGATCCGCCGGCAGTGCACGGTAAAATTCCAAACTTCGGACCTCAGACTGAATGGAAATTTGGTAAGTGGACCTTTCAAATTTATATTTGAGTAGCCCTGGTCTAGTGTGTTCTATTTATTTTATAATGACAATGTGTTCTTTTGTGAACCACAGTTGACTCTGTGTGTCTTGGCTGCCGGGGTTTAAGCTGTGCCCGCTTTCTGCTTTGTACTTATATTTACCAGGAAATTCGAGGTCTTTGCCTATTTTTTCTTGTTTATTGATGGACACTTGTGCCAATCCTTGCTTGGACGAAAATTGGGTGGTCCCACATGGTGAGATCGACCAGGAATCTCCTGCATGTAGAATTGCACTGTAATCCGACATGCCGGTAAATTCCCGGCCAATCCCATTACTTTGAATGGCGATGACAGTCCCCATTCAAAGTAATGGCCGGCACACAAAGGGTGCCAGTCGATTGGCTGAGAGGCCGGGTGCAGCGGGACGTCATCCCGCTGAAGTTGATCCATCATCTATCGAGGCAGAATGGCCTCTCTTGTATGGCTCCCTTTAACCATGACTCGACTTTATAAAATCTCAAGACGTTATTGCCCTAGATGGCACCAAGGTTTTTGTATATATTTATTTTTAAAAAATCAAAAAACAAACCAAAACAAATCACCCTGGCAGGGGTTTATCACAATCCAAACAAAACAAGACCTGAAAACTGCCAAGCCACCTGGCTTCGCACCATTGCAAAGGTTCTTCCGTTTAGCTTCAGGGAATGTTGTTGTTTTCCAGCAGCAACAGGCCTGGGCCTTTTACTCCTTGTGAGCCACCTGGGAATTGACGCGGTTAACATACTCAGTTAGCATTACTGTTTGTGCATCCATTACCGAAAAAACACACCCCAGCTGCTGTAATGTGAAATGTCCCTAAACCACCCTGGCAGTCTGATTTATTCTTGGTTTGGATGGTTGAGAGTACAAAAAATCTCAAATCATTGACACCGGGGATTAAGATAAAGCAGGCATAGATGTCCCCACGTCACTGATGACTAGGGGGACACCAGGGCAGTCTATGCTCACGCATGTATTTTCTGACAGGCATCCTAGGCCAGTATCACCTGGAACAGGTAAGCTGCCATGTGTGTGGTGTGGGTTACCGCTTTTTGCAAAGAAAATTTACCCCAAGCCACAGGGGGGTTAAACCAATAAGTCAGGAAAGAAACACTTAAAGCTGATCGTGAATGGAATAAAATGAGATGGGATGAGATTCATATACCCACTCACCTGTAATATTAAAGGATAATTCTAGGTACAAAATGATTGGAACATCCCAATGGAACAGAAGATTATGTGTAAGTATGATCCCAGGTCTCCATTTCTGGTTATGGAAGCGTTAGCGTGTCCATACACATTGGCATGTTTTTGATGCATTTTCCCATGGTTCGGGTATGTTAAAGGCTGCATTGTATTATGTGCTCTGACTCCTATGGGAAACATTAACCCTAGAACCAAAAATAGCCCCAAGAACTAAAATAAAGGCAGCATCTCTAGTGGACTTCATATGCAATTCAGGAATCTTCTGTCCTTAAGGAGTGAATTATCCCTACTCTCAACTAACATGCTCGGATGTAGAAGCCCATAAAAAACGAAATGTCTCTTAAAAGACTAAATGTCTATCAACACAAAAGAAACATTACTAGACCGCTTGTATTCACCCTCTCAGTGATTTTTGTATTTTCAATTTACCAATCTGCATTTATGTGATGTTTTTACAAAGACTTACCATTAGCACACATACTTTAATAAATAAAAAGATAAATAAAATTGTGCAACTATCACAGAAGAAATAAAATAAATAGCTTAAGTTGTACAGGACTTGCAATGTTAGACAAAATATAACTGGGCTGAGTGTAGTCTTACCTGGACAAACAAACAAAATAAACGAAGATATTATATGTAGCTTCATGTATGCAGCACTTTGAGTAAATGTAAAGCAGTCCATACATACAAGTAGGGCTCTGCTGCCCCCCAGTGGTTATCAGATAAACTTCTCAATGTGAATACTAACTAAAGCTCAACAAACTAACATAATACATTGTCAATTATTTTTAAAACATATTGCAATATTCCCAATAATTGTATTTTGTTTTAACTTCCTTCATTCGACAATAGATCACCAAGCACAGTCAAGATCTCCACAATGACCCAACAATGAATTGGATTTACCAACAATGAATATCCTAGAAGAAGCAGAAGAGTATGTGTAAGTATAAGGCCAGGTCTCCATTCCCCATTGTGGACTCCCCTGTATTGATCTTTAGATGGGAAGGGAAAGGACAGGGCCTGGGCAGGTGGGGGGCACCTTTCCTTCCCAGCCAGGGTTCATCCCTAGAGGGACCAGGGGTGGACGGTTAGGTGGTTACAGACTTTCTATCCCTTCTCCATGTCGTTTCTGTGTTAAATAACTCATCAGCAACTCGAACTCTGGGGAGATCACTAATCCCTTTATTCAAGCATAATCTTTGGGTGGGTTACTGTAGGGGAGAGGAAGGATGGATGCAGATACTTTTAAAGTAAACTTATTCTTGGGTTAAAAGCAGATCAAAACCACCATCCATGCAGGAGTAGCAGCAGTGTCTGTCCCTGCACTCATTGCACATACTCTGGGTACCATTCAGGGACACAGATCACCTGGATTTGTCGCAGAGCTTTGCAAAACTCACAATGTCAGCTTGTTGAACTTTCACACCACCATTTCTATTCATTACAGGTAGGGTGCATAGCAGATTGTCCGTATAATGTGGTGTGTGCTTACGAGACATGAACACTAAAGGTAGATGCATTTTTTTTTATCACTTGAGTAAGCCATTCAAAAGGGATGCGTACAGAAGACTTGACCACTACAATTTTGGTGCATTTCAGCAGGTGTAGCATCAGTACTGGAGTCACTATGTAATGATTCGCTATTCTCGTGTCTTCCTCAATAGAAGTTTTAATTTCTGTGATCCCTTAGCATTGTTTTTAATGAAACCTCCAAAAACAAGGGTTTGTCCCAATCCTTAACAGGTCTGGCCCACTTCTTCAACATCGCTGATATTTTTCCCCATTCCGTCTGTTTATGTACCTCTATAAGCGACTGTTTCCTTGTATCTCCTACATTTTCACTTTTACTATCCTTACTAACCATTGTTTTCTCTTCTGTTGGCAATGCAAGTTAAAAGGTTTAAGTGATTCATACATCACTTAAAGCTGATCTACCGTGTTTCCCCAAAAATAAGACAGTGACTTTTGTTAACTTTTGCTCCTAAAGAAGCCCTACGTCTTATTTTCGTGGGATGTTTTCCATGAAGAGGGCACTGGGCTATCATCAGGGTGGGGGGATTTTGATTGCCCCCTCTGTCCAGAATTACAGTACGGTGTCTTTCGGGGGACCTTATTTTTGGAGAAACGGTACTCCCCTTTTGTACTCCCTGTCCCTCTACAATGAGTAAATTGGAACTGTCCCCTTGTCACTTTCCTGCTATGATGATGTTGCAGGGAAAACCTGCTAGCTAAAAGCTTAAAGCAGACCTACATCTTTGCATGATTGGCACTAGAAGTGTCGATAGGGCTGAAAGCTTTAAAATAAAAAAAAACCCTTACCTGTAATGAGCAATTCAAAGCGGACCTACCACCAGAAGTACTTCATTAAATGAATGGCACTAGAAGTGCTGATTATAGGGAAAAAAGCATGAAAAAAACTTAACTGCAATGAGTAATTTAATAAGATCATCGTGTCTTTCAGGCTGCAGGCGATCTCTGAGCACAGTGTTTGCTGGTTAATTCTGTGATCTCTAAAGTATATTGAGGACAATTCCCATAGAAAACAATTGAATGCCCCCAGTGGCCACCCACGATATTGCACCCGGAGTTAACCCTCGGAAGCCTAGTGAATAAATATGGAATCTCTCATATGATTCCACTGAACACCAGGTAAGTATATTATTTTAGGATCCTGGAGCCCAAAAGCTAGCCATACACGTGTCGACTCGTGAGCGATCGATCGCCCATCCAATCGATTCCAGTGAAGCCACAGGCGTCGATCGATCGCCCAATCAAGTCTGTGCCTACCACCTTAGGCCACCGATTCCTGGACGATTCTGTTCCCGATCGATTGCTTCACAAATGTCAACTCCCCTTGATGTGTGCCCAATCGATCAGAAAAGACCAACAGGTTGGTTCTCTGGCCGATACGATTTGGGGGCCATGTCGATCGGGCAAGGTGGGATGCACTCAATTCCTCGATCGATCGGCGTGCACGCGCCCGGTGATCGATCGGCCAGGAATCGTGTGGGAAATCGCCCCATGTATGGCTAGCTTAACACATCCTCGTACCAGCTCAGAGGTAAGTCACACTTTACAAATCCGCTTTAAGATGATCCCTCACAGCCCCTCCTCTCTCCCTGCCTCCTATGACGCGCGGCCTTAAGAGTGCTGTGATTTCCGGGTGATCTCAGTTCTCCATTGAAAGTACACAGACGAAAATTCATAAAACGACCACTCCCTGAGTTAAATAGTATGGAATCTCATACAATTCCACAGAACAGAAGGTAAATGTATTAATTTAGGATTGTGGATCTGTAAGCCACAATCATACCAGCTCAGAGGCTAGTTTAACTTTACATATACATTTTTTTACATATTGAGTATACATCCGCTTTAATGACAATTGGAGACACATTTTCCCAACTGAGAACTTTCTAGTGGCCATTCACAGTAATGCAGTTACACCCGTAAGACGACAGCTTAATATGAAATCTCTCAAATGAAACCAGGGTGCATGCAGGTAACCATGTTTTTTTTTTTAGGATTGCGGAGCAGTTCACCAAAATATATAACTGTTTTCAGTATAAATCAGCATAAAAGACACATTTCTAGCCATACTACTTTCTTTATTATAGTCAAACATTTGGTACAAAAGATTCCCAGCCTTTTAAAATCCTATAAAATTTCAAACAGAATCCAAGTGACAAGTTACAAAATGGAATTTCATACACATTTAGGGGAACATATTTAAACTGCCATGTCATTTTAATTTGTAGTCAAAATAAATAAAAGGGATTGAAAGGGATTTCCTAGTTCACAGAGAATCTCAAAAGTCATTTGACCTTTGTATCTTGAAGAACAGTTAAAGTTTTTCAACTGTCATATATAAAAAGTGTACATAAAGGATTCCATAGATAAAAGGTTTGTTTGCAGTTACAATTAGGACAGGAAGAAGCAGAACACTTTAAACCCACGGCCTGAACTAGTTGATGCAGTGCTAATTGATTCCTATTCCAGCTCCAGTAAAGCAGAAATACATACTATGACATAAATGCTATCAGTCAAGTGCAAGAATGTTCCCTTAAATGTAAACATGTCAGTACAATATGTGTTAACTCGCCTTTCACACTACAATGAAGTCACAAAATAGTATTAGATGCTGAAATCAACATTCTCATGCAAATTGTATGACGACTGCAACTGAGCCAATCAAGCACAGCAGCTTCTTAACGGCATTGGCACGCACGCAAGTCTGCATGCAATTTCCGCATCTCATTGATTATCTCTAACATTAAGATGATAGTCATAGCAGCACAAGAAGTAGGACTACATGAATGGGGCAACCACTAGATATGAACCCAGGTTACAGAGGACATCAGAAATGAAACTTGTAGATGCTTGCGCTGTAGTACCATGTCCTATGCAATACACTGTACTAAAAAGCTAACTTGAAAGGGATACCACATTACACATAAATCTTATAGCCCAGTATAATCTAAAGTGTGGAACTAGGTCTTGTGTGAATATGCATATGCAAAAGTTAACAGTAAATCTTGATGGACAAAACCGAACATTGTAATTACAGAAAAAGTAGAATGTTAGAACCTGTTTTGTATAAAAGTGTCTTCATCTTAAAGTGAGGATAAAATATTTTAGTTTAAAAGGGGTATTCAAAAAGGTTATTGAAATTCCAACTCTGTAAAAATCCAATTAAAACCTTCATAATTTGCAGTTGCGATGCAGGGAATGAAATGCATGGGCTTGGAACAGATATAATACAGAACATTTGGTTCTGCAGTCAGGCCGCTTCATATACAACACTTCATTCTGCGTTCCAAGGTCATGCATCTAATCCTTAAAAAGCTATGTCTCTGATAGCAACAGGGAAAACTACTAAAAAAGTTGTAATCATACAATTTTTGTTGTTACATTTAAAATCAATATCAATCCACCTATATCAAACTGTGAGCGTGAATTAGGAAAGATAAACGTAACTTTTTCAGTATACTAACATTCTGGCCAGTGACTCATTTACATTGTATGTCATTCCACTCTAACGTACATCAAAGGGTGAATAAATACCAAAACTGTTGTTGAAAACCAAAAAACAATGCTTATATGCTTACAAATGCTTATTAACCTACTGGTGAAAAAGACACGCAATACATATGTACAAACAATTAAGTGCCATTAAGCGGGTGAATATTTCTGGGGAAGAAAGAAAGGAAAGGAGTGAAGGGCCAAAACAAACATGAACACACTGAGGTTTGTGGATTTGAAAACACACAGAAGAAAACATTTTGTAAAAATGACAGAACATGCTGAAGTGCCAAACGTGAAAACTGTAAATATTTAAACCTGCTTAAAATACTTTCAAACGTGAGAACTAGAAATATATTAACATTTAAAGAACGCTTAAAACAAACAAGGTGAAACCATTTCACTTATTAAAAACTTGGGGTGGGTTAGTAAGTGCCATGTTGTTGGAGTTCGTATGAAGTGCACCTTCGGATTTCTCCATGTTGGGCTTAAACATAGATCTTCTCTTAAACTGATGAACTCTTCTCTCCTTTAAAGAAAAACACAAATGTTACTTTATCAGGTGACGACACATTTTGATAAGCAGAGAATAGGTTATAACTAGGGTGTGATTATTCCCTAGACCAGTGGTTCCCAAACATTCCTTGCAGGGCCCCCCTTTTCAATTTAGGGACATTGAAAAAGAAGAGAAAAGGAGGAAGGGGTTGTCAACTTCCGGATTCGGGACTAGAGGTCCGTATCCACATTCGGCACTCCCAAGCTCCTTAGAAAAAGGGACAGGGGGACTTTAACGGTCAGCTCTAACACAGTAATGTAATTTAACAATAATTTTTGGTAGGAGTATATCATACAACGGTAATAATCAATAAATAATAAAGATTATTAAAAACAATTGTTTGTAGGTTTAATGTCCATAAGGTGCATGGAGTACAATTGGCACAATGAACTGTCTCCTCGGTGTAGCGAGTATGGATGTGGGATAGGAAGGTCCCTTGAAGAATCGACAGATGGAATAACCCCAACATATGTTTCAAAATTCTATTTTCTTCAGGGGGTTCCCAAGGATGCCGTATAGGCCCCTCCCTCTTCCAACGATGGTTATACAAGGCGTCGCTATCGATCAGGGCAAGCAACAAAACCTGAATGGAGGGAACAGAGGACCATTCTATGGACACCCAGGCATCAGGTTATGGATGTAGGTAGGTATGAAGGTTCAAGGGTACACTGCCTTGTAATCTCCTGGGTGCCTGAAAGGTGTCTCTTTCAAGCACATGAGATTACGAGGAATTGTACCCTTGAACCTTCTGCATCACTCACAAACTCATTGAAAATGAATTTAGGGCAGGAATAAAAAAATCTCTAGTTCCCTTTTATTGTAATATAGTAGTGATATCACCCCTCCTAATTCTTCCATCTCCCTGCAGAGTGAAAAGTCAAAGTGTTTCTTGTTTAACCTCCCTAGCGGTTGAGACGAGTTTAGCTTGTCCAGTGCTGACTTGCTAAAAGTGCACTGGACGAGCTGGACTCGTCCAGCGCTGATCGGAGCCCTGCGGCGCTCACTCACCTGTCCAAGCGTCCGCAGCGGCTCCGATCGGCTCTCTCATGCTTCCTGTGTGGAAGCAGATCCCTCCGCCCCCCCGTTGTCACGTACGTAATGACGGCACACCGGGGAATCTGGCACTTTCGGCATCCCCTGCACTGAACCGACACTTTCGGCATCCCCTGCACGGAAGTGCTTTTCCATGTGGGGATGCCGTGGCTAGCTCAGCAGATAGCTCAGATCGCATCCCCACCAAGGAGCTATCTACAGCAGCCGATGTTCCTGCTGCAGGAACATCAGCTGCTCTAGATAGCTCAGCAGATCGCATCCCCACCAAGGAATTGGACACAAAATTTAAAGGGGAATTGTACTGGGTACAGTTATAACTGTACCCAGTACAATTTAAAGTAAAAAACACAACACACATTTACATTTAAATATAATTTTTTTTTATTATATACAAACAAAAGTCTAATTATACTTTAAATAACTTTTTTTAATGTAAATTTATTTTTTCCCCCCAAAAAAAATTCCATTAAAGTCTATGGTGCACTTTTGGTACAGAAATCTGTACCTCAGCAGTGCGCTAGGGAGGTTAAGGTAAAAAAAATTTTTTTTAATAATGCCTAAAGCTGGGCATAGACGTTCCGATTCCCGCACGATCCGATGCTGTGCGCGCTCCCGCATCCCTTAGGGATCGGGTCGTGCAGGAATTGGATGCAGCAACTAACGAGGATTGGGCTAAAATCAACCATCCTGTCGGATAACTGCGATCCGACAGGACAGTAAATTTTAACCCGATCCCAATAGTTTGGCTGGGGACGTCTGCCCCCAGCCAAACTAATGAGCTGCACATAAAGAATGCCATCCGATTCTCGGCACTAGCAGGCGGGCATGACGATGTCATCACGCCCGCTCCTAGTGCCGAAATCAGATCGGGAATCGACGGTAAATCTTACCGTCTATTTCCAGCTTTAGGCCACGGGTGCCATCCTGAAGAATTCTTTGAATGAACGTTAACACTGATTCAGTCTTTGTAAGATTAAAAAAACAATTGAAACCCTTCAATGCTCACTAACATCCGCCATATGCTACCTTACGATACACGGCTATTGGCTACTGTGGAAGGCGACAGTAGGGCATTTCAGCAATAAAGAGGCAAATCCCTTAATGCAAATGTAATGTGACACTATACCTTTAGGACGTCACCTTGAAAGAAGGGCCTCTGGAACCTTCCATCTCGAGAAAACAGGCAGGACACCGAGGTTTGTATGCTTTGGTCAATTTTCTATAAATATGAATACAGGAGAGACTTATGAACATGTTCCTGTTTGTTACCTGCACACAGTAAATACGCTAGTTAATATTGTAACTGAAAAGCAGAATGTTACCTTTTGGGGACTTGTTGAAACAGAGACACTTTGCTCCACTAGTGTGTAGTCTGTTTGAAGCATTTCACTACATGCAGTCTCTGGGTCAGTTCCTGTATAATTCCAAGTAAGGGTCTACAGGAAAAACCAAACCAAATTCTAAAACATTACCCCAAAATATTTATCTATTATCAGATTTCTTAATATATTCACAATTTTAGATTTGCTAATAGGCCCATCAGGGCGCCGATATAGTAAAATGGCAAATCTCTAAACAATGAATTTGGAAGCTTTTGCACTATTAGCATTTAGAACAGGGGGTGGGCAATTTTTTGACTTATGGGTGTTTCCCCGCCCCCATCCTTAACATGGAGGTCAATGGCACCGCCACTCCCCACCATCTTTTTGGCGTAACTGATGATGCTGAAGAGGCGGTGCCGGAAGCTATAAGGCAAGTCTGCCGAGATTTAAGGTAGCCATACATGTTACAATCCGCGGACGTCATCACTCTGCAGCTGGTCGCTCGGAGGATCAAAGCACACTCTGTGCGATCGGCCAGGAAGTTTCACCATGTGATCCTGGTTAATCTTTGAAGGATCAGCCACAGATCATACCATGTATGGCTACCTTTAGAATGGCAGAGGATAGGTCAGTATCCCCGAGTTTGTTTTGTAAATCATTGGACAGGACATCATATGTGGCACATACAGGCCAAGTGAAAAAGGGAAATAATATCCTGGCCAAAAATAAAGCTGAGCGAAATAGGAGCATGTTTTGAATGTATGGGCAACAGAGACCATTTCATACAAAGCCAATTTTAAAACTCCTAGGTAGATTTCCACAAAGTAGGCGATTTCATGTACTTTTTTATATAAACTATTTTATTACATCATTGGGACCTAAAAAAAAGGAAATTTGAATGTTTAATATGCATAATTACTAAATTCCAAATAATTCATATTAAGACACCCCCTTGTAAAGCTCTGGAATAAAAAACATTGATTATCTTGTTCTGTGAATGTTAAGATCAGCTATCCATATACACTATATGGACAAACGTCTTGGGCTTTCATTGTCTTACATCAGATGTTTTGTTGAGACATATTGCCGCTAGTAGAAAAAAATAAGTAAATTCAGATATCTAGCCTTGCAGGCTGTTTTTACTGTTGTCGTTATGAAAAGTTCAGTTAATTTAAGCAAAGTACTATCACAGGATCTTACCTTAGCAATAAATTTGCATTAAGAAATTACCACACTTCCCCAGTAGGTATATGGCCAACATCCCAAAAGACAATATAAGGGGTTAATGGGCGGAGAGACTGGAAGTCCCAGCCTATCCACCCATCAGAGTTTTCTCCTTACCGAAGCAAGGACAAGGGGCCATCCTACTTAACAGACATTACCCCATGTGGGGATTTTACCATAAATAATAAGTTTAGTGAGTAGCAAACAAGGCATGGTCAGAATAGCAACACAGTTATAAATGAAACAAAGGGTTAATGGAGTCCAAATAATGTAGTCCTTGCTTAAAAACAAAACAGTCTTTTAATCCTCGCGTAAAAAGAAACCTAGCGTCAAAGATTCCTCCGGGCTAAGATGATAAAAAGTAATGTCCGATTCATCTTTTGGGTTTATATATTGTCCCATCCACCTCGACGTGCGTTTCCAACGTTTTCATCAGGAGGTGTGGTTGTCAAGAGTTGTAAATCACTGGGTTGGTCAGCCCG
>CM070036.1:119227552-119247770 GCA_036250615.1 Ptychadena robeensis
CTCCAAGAAGAGGTAGGGCGAAGGGGCACTTCAAACATGATTCATGATTTCCCTTGAATCCCCAGAGTCATGATTAAAGTTGAAGCTAACAATCTAAGTATTTGTATTTCAGCTGAATGACCGGTTTTCCAAATGTTTTACAGCTTCAGTCTTGGCGATCCATTCCCTTCACTTACACAAGCGCCTCTAGTCCGGCTAAAAACATTTACTTCATTATCAGCGAGAGTTAAGGCTGCCATACACTCACCAAGCGGCGGCCGAGTTTGCCACCAACTGATGGGCGTGTGCACACGATTGGGGTGCCCACATAAGGCGACAGATCCCTGTCGCCCCAAAGCTTGGCCGGCCCGATAATCTCTGGCCGATGCTGTTAGTCTCAATGAAAACCGGTGTCCCCATTGAAGCTAACAGCCGGCACACGAAGGATGCCCGCCGATGCTGTCAGCTCTGGAGAGTCTAGAGCTCATCTGAGCTGGTCTGTTGGCTTCCACTCGGTACGTGTGCCTTTAGGCTAGGTTCACAGTGGGCGCTGTAATGTTATGCACGGCAGGCATTTATTCTTATAGCAGAGAAGCCGTTCATTATGACTGTTTGTTAATTGCGACATTTGAAAAAAAACAAATATTTTTTTTAAATCCCATTTAAATTTAGTAGGAGTCGGTACATTTCTTGCCGACTCCGACTCCAGGGACCCAAAAATGTCTCAGACTCCACAGCCCTGATGAAAAGGCAATAATCCCCAGAAATTACAGAATCTTATGGAAAGCCTTCATATGAGCATAAACTGTTATGGGAGAAACCTTAACAAATAGACCTACACTCTCAAATGTGCGGCGGTCGACATCCTATAATTAACAGAACTAAATTAGATAATGGCATAAGCACATCACCCAAAAATGATCTATTGGGGATAGGGGGCTTTTAAGGCCACTTATCATATAATGATGTTCAATGTATAAAAACACCACATTACTTAACAAAATAACATATGTAAAAATCATAAGCATATCACATAATGTATGCACAATGTTGCAAATGTACGCAACTGTACACATGACATTGAAGTAAAAAAGTCCAGTTGGTGCAGATTTCAGCCCAACACACATTCCGTTGAAACTTCATCAGGGGGGTTTGATAACATAATTCAAGGCCAAGTGTCCATAGATTACTGGTAATAAGAGAGCATACGTTCTCAGGCTGGGTACACAAAACCGAATATGGATTTCAGGTTATGAATTTGTTTTGTTTTTTAAATTATTGTTAACTTATTTTTATAGCGCAACATATTATGCAGCACTGTACAAATAAATTTGTTTAATATAATACACACAGGTACAGTTTATGACACAGGAGGAGTAGAGGACCCTGCCCAATCGGGCTTACAATCTAATGGGTTGGGGAACAGAGCACACAATAGGTGGGGGGATCTCAATCAAAATCCAAAGCTTATGAAATGGTAACAATGCCTGTATCTAACAAATGTAGCCAAACTTGAGCTAGCCTGACACCATATTAAAGTAATGTAAGCTTCCTTACCTGAGGATATACATAGTTTATTTGGTCTCCACTAATCAACTGTGGACACGCCTAGACAGCAGAAAAAAATAATTACAATCTGAACTGGAAAGTTAGCTCAATATACCAAATTAAAAATCATGGTACCTGACCATATCCGGGATGCTGATATGCCATGGGCACTTGTGGAAACACAGCTGGCGTGCTTGGGTAAGGGTAAGCCTGTAATTTAAGATGATTTTTCTGATAAAGGTTTATTTTACAATTTCAAACAATGTATAGTATTGTTTTGCCTATTAAAATGTAGATATGATGGAGACAACCTAACACAACCAGTGGAAGAAAAAGCAAAAAAAAAAGCAGCCATAGTGCGTGACAGTGATGCTCTAGCGATTCATGTGACCTCCACACCAACCCTCATCGCCCACATTACTCGCATCACGTAAGTATAGCAGGGAAGGGAGTCAAAAGGGTTGGAAACCACTCTTAACAAAGAATACAGGGTAGTAGGGGTTGCATAGGTGGGTTAAAGTGCCCTTTAAGCCATGAAATAGCTGTGATGGTGAAAGGTTGAAAAATTTCAGTGATTTGTACAGGAAGTTTATCTGTTTGTCCAGTAACCCACAGCTTCTTACCTGAACATAAGGTGTCACAGCATTAAACATGGGAGGGTGGTGAACATAACCATCCGTTACAGGGGTATTCCACATGTTTTGACATGGAGCTGTTGGGGCGTTAACCATCAGAGTTCTTGGTGGTATATATGCATCTAGAAACAGAATATATACATATTAAGTGCTTTTCTGGAACCCAAGTTAGATACCCCACTAAAAGAATATTGAATATTCTGGCATTGTTCAAAACACCCCAAAAAGAACATAACAGCTTTGTCCTAACTAAAGGAAAGGCAAAATCACTCAACAAGGGGGAAAAACTTTTGTCCTCTTTAACATGTCTGGATCACTCAACCAAAATTGCCTATTTAGACTTGTACAGGGTTATGTTGTGTAGAAGAGGTTTTTAGTATTTTCTCCCATCTTTTAACACTAGAGATTCTATACATTATGTTGTAATAGGTATTTCACAATGGCTTACTCACGGGTGTTATACTTTCTTATGGCTGGTCCAAGTTTCAGTCTCTTCCCATGAAAGCTGATCTGCGACTTAAAAATGATGAATTATGAATAAAAACCACAATATATACCAACAATGACTGATGTCTGCTTCAGTTATCAAGTGACTTTAGTTTTAAACAACCTCATTCCTACACAAGATTTGATATAAAACATGCAAATGAAATAACAAAGAGTTAAAATTTCATAAAATACTAATGCTGTCAACTAAATGTTACAGCTATGTCAAATTTTAAACAGGGGCTCCGCTTCTGTTAATATGGGGGGTTTTAAAGGGTTATTAAACCTTAAAATAAAAGTTAACTTGTCATAGTAAACATAGAAACAAATACCGAAAGAAATCATATGCCCTTTGTGATCCCATGAACACTTCAGGCACGAGACGACTCATTTTCCTTGATCTCTTTCACAACCTGAAGTTACCTAGACGCAATGGTTATCTATGGAACTCAGATGCTGCAACCACAGGCCAAAAGAACGCTTGTCACCAAGGTCGATCTCAGGGAAACACCAGAGAAGAAACACCAGAAACTATGATTTCTTTCAGGGTATTTTTCTCCAATATACCAATGTTCTTATTTTGTTGGGTTTAACCTCCTAGGTGAGTGTAGGTCAGGGTAAGTTTGTTTACAAACAATACTCATCCCCAGCTACACTCGAGGTATCTAACTAAGTCTGGAGGGAGCCCCCCTCTTCTGCACCATCAATGAGGCCGAAGAAGCAAGGGGCCATACCACTGACCTGCATGCCAAAGCACTCTAGGTCCTCACATCCCTGGCACCATCAAGGGGGGAAGAGCGGGCGAGTGACTCAAGCAGATTACAATGAAATCTCATGTTTCACCACTCGAGAGGGGAGGGCAGGATTGCAGCACTGGGGAGAAGGGGCAGGATTGCAGCACTGGAGAGACAGGGGGGGATTGCAGCACTGTGAGTGGAGAAGGGCGGGATTTGCCAGCAAGGGAAGTAAGGGGGGGGGATTGCAGGACTGGGAGAGAGGGAGGGGCGGGGGTGCGGTTGCAGACTGGAGAGAAGGGCGGGATTGCAGATGGAGAGAGGTGGCGGGAGTGCTAGCACTGGGAAAGGGGCGGGATGCAGCATGGATGAGAAGGGGGGAGATGATGGGACTGGAGAGAAGGGGCAGGATTGCAGAACTTAGAAGTTAGAGAAGGTTGCAGGATTGCAGCACTGTGCGAGAAGGGGCGGGCATTGCATGCATGGATGAGAAGGGGCGGATTGCAGGACTGGAGAGACGGGGCCAGGATGCCAGGAACTGGAGAGAAGGGGCAGGATTGCAGAAACTGGAGGAAGGGGAAGGATGCCGAAAACTGGATGAGAGAAGGGGCCGGGCAGGAACTGGAGAGAAGGGGCAGGATTGCAGCACTGGAGAGAAGGGGCAGGATTGCAGCATTGGAGAGAAGGGGCAGGATTGCAGCACTGGAAAGAAGGGGCAGGATTGCAGCACTGTGGCAGGGCTTTGAAGTACAAAGGTGCAGAGTAATACAAGTGTCACTGTGCAGTGCTGTTTCTGCGTACCAGTTATGTGCACCCCTCAGTACAAAAGTACAAGTCAAATATCATAATACCAAGTATATTAGGTTAAACTGGACAATAAACACAAAAACGAACTGCTGAATATAAATAGCCATCTTGTGTGTGGAAGGGTAGATCTAGCCATCTACATCTAAGCTTCTCCACCCTGAGTCCTCTTCTCACTGCCCACATATCACCACATGACAATAGCAGGGTTGGGTTAAAACCACTTTCACCAATAAATCTTTCTTAAGGTAGGCATACACGGGCCAATTTCCACCTGATTGACCGCTCGGCTGCACCCACCTGGTCACATCATCAGATCGCACAGTGATCCAACAGGTTGGTAAATTCCCAGACAATCGATGGAGACGGCAGGCCGGCACACAAAGGGTGCCCATCAATCCTCTGAGGGACTGACTGCAGCGTTATGACGTCATCACACTGCAGTCGGTCCCTCATCTATCTAGGGAGAATCTGCACGTGTATGAGCACCTTTAGAAGCAGAAGGAGACAACACAACTGTTACCATAATACATTCAAAATAAGTGCAGTGAAACACAGCCAGTCTACATCCCTGCGTACACAAAGAAAAGCTGCTTATGTCTGCTTAGCTGTGCTTTACATATGCTGATCCAATCTATCAGTAAGGACTTTCACACTAGCTGCGTGCTACACTGCAGGGACCCACGCATTTCTACGCTAGATGGAAACGCACAAGATGTGTGTTTTAGCTTTGGTGGTATTGTGTTCAGTGTTCTCCCCAGAATTTTTTTTCAGCCGGGCGGCGCGATGACGTCTGCACCGGTCCGGCGGCCTCTCTGATAGGCTGCAGGCCAGCGGCAGCACACAAGTCCTCTGACAGGCGGCGCCTCCCCATTCTTCAGGAGCGCGCCGCAGCCACTGAAAGACTCCGGCCCACGGCTCCGGTAGTGTGCCGCGGGCCGGAGTCTTTCAGTGGCTGTGGCGCGCTCCTGAAGAATGGGAGGCGCCGCCTGTCAGGCTGCTCGCCGCGGAGGACTTGTGTGCCGGGCGGGGACTAAAATCTCCCGGGCGGGCCGCCCGGCCAATCTGCTCTGGGGAGAACACTGGTGTTTTTCCGATTATTGCAGGCTGATTGTCCTAGTGGACAGAGAATATTACTTTATGAGATATACAGTGTTTGTATAATGTAAAGGCATTTAAGCAAAAATATTGCCAAGAGTACCTTCCATTATTCCCTATTCAATTAAAATACATACAAACTTACATCGATAATCTTCTGAACATCAATGTCGTCATAAAAGGAGATAAAACCATATCTAAAATAAAAGAAATTAAAATACATTACAAAAATACAAATTTAGACCACAAAGTGAAGACATCTCTACAATTTGGAGCATGCTCTGAATACTCCACAGATCTTGTATCTCAGCAATGCAACCCTGAACTTTTCAAAAAAAAAAAAAAAAACGTAACTTTGAGGCTGAGGCGGTTTAGAGGTGGATGCGGTGCATTTTTTTTTTAGCCATGCCCGAAATTCTCCCATTACCCTCAATGAGCCTGTCTCCACTGCCGCAATTTTGGTGCAGCCGCTAATAAAAATAATAATACACAGTTTACCGTATTTGTCAAGCAGCACCGCTAACATTTCCAAACCGGCTGTCTGCATCCATTGAAATGGATAGCAATGGACAAAAAATAAAAAAACGCAGGTTGACAGTTGGACTGCAGGAATCTCAGGGGTTAGTTACTAAGCCAGAACATTTCAGGGTTGTACTACTGAGGAATGAGATCTGGGGGTTCAAACGGGTTGTACTGTGAGTTACATTTGACCCAATGCCAACTGGTGACCTGTGGAAAGAGACTGAATAAGGAACAGGGAAGTCCATCTGCAGCAGAATCTACCATGCAGGAAGCTGATGCAGAGGACAATGAGGGAGACAATGAGAAAGATAACCCTACATATGTGAGTACCAAACACCATCTCCTGGTACTCATCTGAGGAGCTCACTAAAAAGTTATGCGCACCCTGCTTATAAGGCACAGATATACTGGTGTAAAACTGCTTGTGAGTACATACTGAACTGAATTTTAATGATTACTGAAATGTAATAGTACTTACCCCTTAGAGGCACCAGTGCGATCAGTAATGATTTTTATCTCTTTTATTGCACCAAACTTTGAAAAAAAGTCTCTAATCTCATGGTTATCAATCTAAAAAAGGAATGATATAATGTATTTAATACATTTCGAGATGGAAAAACATAAATATAAATAAGGCCAGTTCACATTTTTCGGTTTAATTGAGCAGTAAAAGCTTAACAAACAAATTGAGCATAAAAACAAAGGAGCAGTGATCACTTAGGTTGGCAAAAATGTCAGTTGAATATTTTTTTTTATCAGAACAGATGCACCAACAAATAAGGCTAGCTCAAGGCTTGTTATTTGGCTAGATAGAGTATCTCACAAAAGTGGGTACACCCCTAAAACTGTGCTAAATAATTTATAATATCTTTACATGGGACAACACTGAAGATATGACACTTTGATACAATGTAAAATAGTAAGTGTACATCTTGTATAACAGTGTACATTTACTGCTCCCTTCAAATTATTCTGACATCAAACGTGAGTACACTCCTAAGTAAAAAAAAAATTTAATTGTGCCCTAAGTGTCCGTAACTTGGGTGGCCACTATTATTCGCCAGCACTGCCTTAACTTTCTTGGGTATGGAGTACACAAGAGCTTCACAGGTTGTCACTGAAATCCTCCTTCACAACATCAGAGACCATGTGCTCTTCCACCTTCCGTTTTAAGATCCACCACAGATGCTTGTCCAATCAGCACCTTCACCCTCAGTTTCTTGGCCAATGCTGTATGATTTTATGGTGCAAAATATGCATGAGCTCCTAAATGTTTCTTTGTAAATGTAGTGACTGCAGATTCCAGAATTGGAGTAGACCACAAAAAAGAAAACTAAAAAATTATCTCCAATTAGTGAAGGAGCAATAACATTTCAGGGTTTGTATATTCTCTGCCCACGTTTGCTCTGTGTTTGTAAGTACAATAGGTCAGTATAGGTCCATGTTACAGCAACTCTCAGGCAGCGTTCACACATGCACTGATAGTTGGCAGCAGCCTGGAAAGCGCCTGCTTGCCACTTTGTTCAGAAATGCCCCCATGTCATTCCTATTCGGCAAAGTGAGCTGGAAACTTAGCATTAACTGAGGCACAAGTCTCCTAATCAATGTTGCCTCTAAGAGACTGAACATTAGGCCAGAGTGAATGCTACCTAATGTCTATATCAATACATGTGCTGACAGAAAAACTCATGTTAACCTTCTGGGCACTGCGCACGTGACGCAGTTTTTTTTGTAACCACACCACGGGCAATCGCGGTGGAGCACGCAATGCTCCGCTGTGATTGCCTGCCTGGCCGAAGGTTCAGTACATAGTTATGCTAAAAAAAGTGCCGCCTCTCCATTAACATGGAGGTCTATGGCGCCGCCTACCCCGCCCCCTTCGCATCACCGGTGACGCGATTGGGGGCAGAACATTCATGCCGATGCTCCCGACCGCCGGGGGAATCCGGCGGACAGGGGAATATGTCACTACTTAACTCGGGCTGAGTTTCATGATGCATTAAACTCAGCCCGAGCTAACTCGGACCAAACACCCAGGAGGTTAAGCTAAAGCATTTTTTGGCACCATAAGATACACTTTTTAACCCCCTCAAAATCAAGGGTGTAAAAAATATATGTATCTTACGTTCCCACCTTTTCTCTCTGCCAATTCGCCAAGCAATAAGCTTAGCCAGGAAGGCATAGGACAGTCACAGGCTCTACCTGGGAGAGCGGCCTCAAACTGCCAAAGCACTGTGTAATGTACCAGTCCGGTTGATTATACAATACATAGGAAAGATCTGCCCACTGTTGGAAGACCTTTGAGCCAGGCAACAAGAGTGGCATTATAAGGATCCTGCAGTGATCTAACCAGGTCTCCAGACCTTAATCCCATAGTTAATCTGTAGATCTGTGGAAAAGTCTGACCTTCTGATTGCCAACAAGGGTTTTACCAAAAGTCCTCATTTGCAAAGGGATCAAATACTTCCCCTCATTGCAATGAACATCGATGTCTAATGTTTATGCACTTTTTGAGTTATTTTTTGTTAATCTACCGCTCACAGCTACAATAAATCTACCATAATCAACTATAGACTAGCCATTTCTTTGTCAGAGGGAAAAAATCAGCAGGGGATCAGATAATTATTTTCCTCACTTATTTGCAAATTTCAAAAGCAGACATTTTACAAAGCAATATTTGAACAAGAAAACCAAATTGCCAAAACTCACCCGCATATCAATGCCTCCAACAAAAACAGAGTTGGGCATAATTCTTCCCTGAGGGAGCACATACCCAGACGACTGCTCTTCCATGGGCATTTCTGTAACAGACTACACAACACAGGTAAGACTTCAGGAAGACGCACAGTAAATGCATACAGCAGTCATGTGTTTTACAATAAAGCCAAGGCAAAGAAACGCAGCCCTCAAAACCAGACAATGGAGGGGTACACTGGACAAAATAAGAATCATATCTCCGATACGTCCAAAAACATTTCCTTGTGGGCTTCACTGGTCTGCAGAGCATTCACATGAATGTCTGTCGCGTTTCAAGTGACCAGTGTCTCTGAATGCCACCACGCACAATTTCCGGGTCCGCCACTTTGAGATCATTGATGAAGAGGTGGGAGTTGGGCAGAGCCAATGACCTCCATGTAAAGGTGGCAACATCGGTGCTCGCTTCGGCAGCACATATACTAAAAGGGTGGCAACATCGATTTCCCTCATCACAGCCCCGTCGTGTGAAGGACGGGAATTAGAGCAGATTACAATGTATCTATTTAAAAAAATAAACGCTATGCGGGTGAAATGCCCAGGAGGTTAGTAGTGCCTGCCATACACACCCTGACGGGTGCAGACAGACCAGCTCCGATATGCACCGGAATGCAAACGTGATGACGTCATCACGTTTGCAACCTGGTGCATTATGGGGCCCCTTCAGTCGGCCTGCACCCTTTGTGTGCCGGCCATTAGCTTCAATGAAGACGCCGGTCTTCATTGAAGCTAATGGCATCTGCTTCCATCGGCCAGAGATTATCGGTCATGTCCGTTCTCTGGCCGGCCAAGCTGTGGGGCGACAGGGATCTGCCGATAAGCGGCCGATTTTTCCGCTGACCGACGGCGCGAGTGCGCACGCCCGTCGGTCAGGTGAAAAATCGGCCGCGAGTGAGACTGGAAGGCTCAATGTGGAAAACCAGACACTCCAGGCATGAGGGAGCGAGCAGCCAGGAAAGGGAAGTATTTACCTTTTATGGGGTCGCTGCCCCTGGATGAAGACTGGATGTAAGAGAAGCCATAGATGTGCAGATTCCTACCTGTGCACGTTCCTGACAATCGCCCGAACAAAATTTGGCTGCAGCCACCTGGCAAGATCCACTAGGAATCTCCCGCATATGGGATCGCACAGTGATCCAACATGTTGGTAGATTCCCGGCTGATCCCATTACAAAGTACTATCCGGCACAAAAGGCCCTGACTCCACTATGATCCGTCAGCTTGCATTATGTTAAAATCAACGCAGAGCACCATCGAAACGCAGTGATATGCTTGTTCGATGCGTTGATCAATCTGATTATGGTGAAAAACAAATACAACAATGCATATGTCACAAACGCATCCCTACCGCATTGCGTTTATTGGATCCTTTAACACATAGTGGAGCCTAAGCCAAAGGGTGCTGACCGAGGGAAAAGTTCCTTAGGCCATGTCTCCACATTTGGATCACATACACTGTACCTGCCCGGCCGATGTCTGAACAGAGCATCCGCCGGTAGGTAGAGTGTATGTGAACAGCCGTGAGAACAGAGGATCTGCCGAGCAGGTAAAATGCATGTGATCCGTCAGAACCCCCCCCCCAAGCACTGCGCTTAGCATAGGGGGTCCCGACGGATGTGGAGACATGGCCTTAAGGCTTATTTATTTTGACGCAGAGCTCTTCATTAACTAGATCAGTGGTGGGCAACTGAGTTGATATGGAGGACCACAAGTGCGGTCCTCGGCATCACTAAAGGGCCGCACATAACATTTTCATTTTTAAATAAAACTTGTTTTTAATGATACTTCAAGTGTTAGGGAGCATTGTAGTATGGTAATGCACATTTTGTGTCATCTTCAAAGATTATGTGCCTCATAGATATCTCCCAAGCCACTGATGACATCTATGGGGCACATAAGCTTTGATTCAAACATTACATGCCCCTAATCTGAGGTTCTGCTCAGTGCTCAGCCAGAGCCAGTCCCTCTCCTCCTCTTCCCTCCCGAAGGAGATCCTGGGCGAGGACAGGTGGCTTCCTTTGCCCTAGGCGTTAACAGTAGATTTCGAGGGCCACAAGTGGAAGACCAAAGGGGGCCACCAAGGAACGCCCAAAGGGCCGCAGGTTGGGCACCTAGTAACTAGATCAACCCTCCCATTATACTGGTGACGACAATGAAAGTACAGGAATGTATGGCGGCTTCCAGACTAGATTATTTTCCCATTTATAGGGGTCGTCTCAGAAAACAATCCAGAACTTTTTACTCAAAACCATGTCACACTCCCCCATAGAGGAAGTTTCCTAATGGACTCTGCTCAGTTGGAATCCTTGCAGGTGTCATTGTTCTCAGTCTGGGAGATTTCTCCTGATGATGGTGAAGGACAAACTAAACTCCCAAACAGATCGGGAATACAATCTAAAATGACCCTTCCCTAACATATAAAAACTTAGAAGATCGGATAGAGACACACTGATGTGCACACGCTTCATGCCAGCTAGCAGAAGATCTAAGGGCGATGGCCGTCTGTACTGATGGTCGGCAGTGTCAGAGATCTACATACTAATGACACTTGTATGCTCATTTCCCCGCCAACATACGACGCCATGATGGTCCGCGCGCACCTGCGGTGTGGACAGAACCGGGCGGGAGATGTGTGCGGAACACAATGGCGTCGTATAGAAGATGAGGGTTGTCACCCGACCACAACTCTCTATGACTTTAGATCCATACACCCGTCCGTCGCCTCATGGACGCGCACCTGCGGAGGCCGGCCCGCACGGAGAAGTGCGCACTGTGTACCACAAGGTGGAAAGTGACGAGAAGCTCAGTCACGGCCTAATGACAGGGAATACATTATAGATCCGGACAGACACACTCACCATCTTCACCGCAAACCTTCACACCACACATGAGATCACTAACCTCCCGTACGCGGCACTAGAGGCCGGAGGCGGGCAGGGCGGGTCCTATTTGTAGACTACCCCGGAGCAGCGCATTTGCTGGAGGGGGGCCGAGTATTCCACAGAGAACACAGGCGGGGGAAGAGGGAAGCAAATAATAAAAATTTTAAATTTCCATATTTCTCTTTTATTTCTGTGATAGTGTGAGGGCGGCAGGCTGTAAGACTGAGTTATTTTATTTATTTCTGAGATAGACATTATAGGCATCGTGGGGGGCGAGACCGACAGAGAAGGGAGCAAACATGGCGGCAGGCAGCTATGGGCAGAGGGCTATTATCATGGGTTCTGCTGACTCTTGTATTAACAATTGATGTGAGAATATTGTACTCTGTGTCTGTCATTGTCTAGAACAGTCCCAGGCCCTCAAAAGTCCTCCTTGGGACTATCTTTATACCAGAAAGAAGGGTGTAAACCTGAGGTAATCACTAGAATGAGATTTCAATATTAATAAGCCAATTACATACAGACTGAAGTTGAGATAAAGAAACCTTGCACTCACTCAGCTG
This sequence comes from Ptychadena robeensis, assembly GCA_036250615.1. Classification (NCBI taxonomy): domain Eukaryota; kingdom Metazoa; phylum Chordata; class Amphibia; order Anura; family Ptychadenidae; genus Ptychadena; species Ptychadena robeensis. The sequence goes on from CM070036.1 coordinate 119,239,558, forward strand.
CAGCACAAGGGGTATTTCTTCCGCTATGCCGAATATGCGCGCATAGGACCGCGGTGGTATATCTGGTGCCCGCCCTCCCCGTGCCAATCTGAACAGCGCGAGGAGAAGAAGATCAGTCGGGCATGTTCCTTTCTTCTTCTCCTCTGCATAGGGTCCCCGCATGTATTTTGCATATGAACCTCCTGGATGTTCTGCCTCAGTTTAAAACTCACCCAAGATAACTGCAGTAAAACTCACCTGTCTTCTGCATTCCCCCGGTCAATACCCGCCGATGTTTCCTGCCCTCCCCGGGGACCTCAGATATGACACCGGAGAGGGGGGAGGTTAGGCGTCGCCATTGACCTCCATGTAATGGAGAAGGTGGGGCATTTTCCAATCACACCACGCCAGAGCCTTGTTTGGTCGCCCGTGGCACACTTTTTAAAAAAAAAAGCGTGCCACATGCCCAACACCCAGAAGGTTAACCTCCCTGGTGGTATCATTAACCTCCTGGGTGTTTGGCCCGAGTTAACTAGTGACATACTTACCTGTCCCCCTTTATGCACTGAACCTCTGGCCAGGCAGGCAATCATGGCGGAGCATGTTATTAAAAAACCGTGCCACGTGCGCAACGCCCAGAAGGTTAATGCGGGGTTTTGCTACCTTAAGACCCTTTCACACTATACGCGTTGCATGCGTTATTACCATTCATATTGCATGTGTTGTGTGTAAAAAAAAACACAGCGTTACCACATGCATTTTTTCTAACACCCTGCTGCACGCATTTTGTTATACTTTTGTCTTACTTATATTACTATATTTTTTATGTCTATTTTTGTGTCACTTCGCAGTGCCCGGGCTGGGCCCCCATCCATGGCGAATGACACTTGGTGCAAATGGTGCACCCTGTAAGCAAATGCCACATGCAAAAGTGCCACTCCACAGTGCTTATACAGTTACTTCCAATGTTTTATAATGTGTAAATACAATAGAAGGAATAACGCATTTTGTGGGCTCTGCACTCTCCCTTCCTCTGGGCTTTGCAAAGCAGAAACAATCCTAAAAAAATATACTTACCTGCTGTTCCCTGGAACCGTATGAGAGATTCCATCTTATTTTTCCAAGCTTCTAGAGGTTAACACAGGGTGCAATATCACAAGTGGCCACTAGGGGCGTTTATAATGGTTTTCTATGGGAAATGTTGTCACATTTGTTATAATGGAGAGTCGAGATAAGAGAGTTCCCATCTATCTTTGCGATGCGTTCTGAGGGCGCCACGGCACAAGACAGGGAGAGAGGAGGGGCTGCGAGGGAACTTCTAGTGCCATTAATATAACAATGAATTTATGGTGGTAGGTTCACTTTAAGTTTGCATCTTGGATTTCTAGTCTGTTTAAAAGAAATCAGAGCTTTTTTTTGTTGATTGTAGGCTTTAATATGGAAGAAAAAGCAATAAGTAAATAATTTTTGCAACTGTGTGATACTAGAGACCCAAATTCTGGTGCCTTTTTCTTCCTGATGTAAGCCTAGAATCTGGAAGAAAAGCTCTGATTTCTATAGAAATAATATTTTTACTGTCCAAAGCCCTGAGACAGGGGGACTGCTGAGCCCCTAAAATGTGTTGGCTATCCCCTCCTTTGCGTTAAAAACTTTGACTGGAATAAAGGTAGCCATACACGCATCCAAGGCCATCGTCAGGGGGACACAGAGCACTGCCGCCCCGGGCCCATGCATCTGGGGGCTCCAGTGGCTGCTTGCCGGGCTGACCGATTGGCATGGGAAGGAATTGATTTTCAAAGTATCGATTAAAAATATTGATTTTTAAGTTAATTAAACAGATGGTCACATGTTATTAGCTGAAGTGTTTAATTTATCTTTGCTCAGCCCAGACACACGGCAAGCATTAATCTCTCCCCATGACTAAAGGATTTCTGGGGATGCAGAACAAGCAGAAGCCTGAAGACTCTAGCATCCACACCGGGCAGGGGGCAAGCCAAAGACTGTGCTGCAGCTGTCACACTGACCTTTAGCTTTTTTATAAAAGGAAATTGCAGAAAATGGCTGTGGTTGGAAAGTCTAGTATCACCCTTCTCTCTGTGAACCACATCCCCCTAACATGCCACTGCTGGTAGGTACTTTCTATTTGTAATATTTATGTAAACTTTCCCTTTGCAGACAAGTGATGCCATTCAGTCTAATTATCTTTGTAGCAAATGTATTGTAAAATCAACTATCGCTGTCACATTATTAGGGTAAATAAACACACTTCCCCTCGTTGGTATATTGGCCCATAACCAGAGCCTTAAGACCCCCATACACGTCTAGCTTTTTCAATTTGATTCAATCAATTTTTCTGATTGATTGATTGAAAATCTATGGCAGCCCACATGGTTAGATCAACCTAAAACAATAAAAATTGGGAAAAAATTGATTGAAAAGGGATTGGACATGCTGGTAAATTTTTATTGGTTTTATTGAAATTGATTACACTTTCAGTCGATCATAAAAAAGTTGATCAAATATCTGTTACTACAGTTGGCAAGCATACAATCAATCACCAATTTCCCTGACCTCCAAAAATTATCTTTTTAACCTTCCTAGCGCACCGCCCATATCGCGCCGTTTACAACGGGCGATCGAGGCAGTGTACACTTCTTCTAAGCCCAGAAATAAGCCTTAGTGCATTTTTGGCACCTAAAATTAATATAAGACAGTGTCTTATATTAGGGGAAACACGGTATGTAACCTGGCACATCTGCAGCGCCATCTAGTGGTTGCAGTGCTAATTTACCTGATAGTGAATGATTGAAATCTTCATTATGTGATATTGTGAGTTATTCACAAAGCATCTGAACATGTTATTATTAGTGATGGCCGAACATCGGCCAGGACTGTCTGCGAACGGGCGGGTCGGACTTCTAAAGACGTCCGCCTGTTCGCGGACAGATTCAAATTCCCCGCCTCCAGGCGGGAAATTTGAATCGGAAAAAACGGAGGTGACGTCTGTGACGTCACATCCGGTCCCTGGAACGCATCCTGGAACGCATAGTTCCTGGTTCCGGGAGCTGGATGTGACGTCACTGACGTCACTTCCTGCTCCGACCCGGTTTTTTCACTAGGAGACCGGCTTTATGCCCGGTCTTCTAGTGAAAAGATTCTTCCTCCGACACGATCACACAGGTTGTGATCCTGCCGGAGGAAGAATAGAGATCATCTTCTCGCTGGCGAACGGAGCGGGTCGAACACCCGCACTGCTTGCCGGCGAGAAGATGGGCGAACATCCATCACTAGTTATTATATTCAGGATGTCTACCAGACTCCTGTATGGACATACAAAGTCTATAGTGCGCTGTTGGTACAGAAATCTGTACCTCAGCAGTGCGCTAGGGAGGTTAATGTCTATGAGAAAAATATCAAGTTGTCTAGCCTCCTGAGGAGCTGTATGGAAGCGTGCCAACAAAACGTAATACATTTCTGAATACATACCAAACCACATTTTTCTGTTAGTCATGAGTCTGCAATTTAATTTTAGAAGTGCTAAATGTTACCCGTTTTACAGAAAATACAACACTTTTGATGTGCATGTATATCTTTTGGAAGCATTAAAGGATTTGTATTTTTATTTAAAGGCAGCAGAGGGCAGTGTCCTACCAATTACTAAACAGATTTACCAGAAGATGTATGAAATATAAAACTTCATCATCCTTGTGCTGGGGCCAGCGCTTCAAACAGGTAGAATGAACTTCATTTAATACATACCTCTGCTATGACTATGGGGACATAATTCTGTCTCTAAAATAAAGGCTGAACTTGGTTTTCTTTTTCTGTTCCTCTCTCAGTCCAGCATTCTGTGCATATCCTACAAGTGCCTGGGTGTGCCATCAATCAGGGTTTGTTCCCAGAACTGAATGGAACTGTAGCCACAACGTTTTTTTCTTTTTCTATTATAAGGTGCCTAAGGGAGGTGTTACTACTCTGCAGACAGGTTTGTTTCACATAAACAAGTTTTTGGACTACATGGACAAGCAAATCAAACCTTAGCCCCAGCCAATAATAAAGCACACCAAAACTGAGAAACCCCCCTCCCAAAAAATAGTAATAGCATTTTTAATTACCTCTGAGCTATCCCAATGGCTCACAAACCTAAAAATAAAAAGTTACCTGCTCTGCTCTCATCTGTGAAAGTCGCCATGTTGATTCCTGTGAAGCTTCCTGTCTTCCGGGGGTTAATGCTGCAGTAATGCAAATGGCCACTGGGGGCCGCCAGATACAGTTGCTTTCGATGGGAAAAATGTGTAATTGATAATGCTGAAGAGGCGGACCTGGAAGAGATTGGTGGTACTCATAATGGCCGCGGGCTCGCCAGGGATAGGTGAGTATCAACGAATGTAGTTTGGGTTGTGAGTTTGCAGGGTCAGCAAAGTAAACTCTCAGGAAGTTAAAACGTAGTTACATTCAACTGTGAAGAATGAAAAAAAATGTATATATAAAGTGATGCTGTTACGTACAGAGAAGAAGAGTACAACATTACCTTGCAACAGAGAAGATTAAAGTTACACTTTGTCTTCAGAACATCCAGTTACTTGGTCAGGCAACAGCCGTGATCCAACCGATAATGAGAACGGAGAACCTCATGGATGCCACAGATATTCAAAAGGTAGGTATAACAAATCCCATTCTTGTCGAAGGGGGTGAAATGGAATCATAAATTTTAATGTAAGTATCCAATCAATAATTATGTTATTATTTATTATGCTGCATGTATTTAACCTAATACTGATGCATATGTGTATAAGAACATGTATACAGACTAACTGTACAATTGATTGAGTTTAATGTAACAAGCTGAGAATACGGAATAAAAGTTAATGTTTTAGAGAATTTTTACTTGACGCCATCGCGCTTGACGCCATCGCTATCGACGGAGCTTGGGGCGCAGCACTGCTGTGTCATCCAGCAGTCAATGTTTTGCATGGGAGCCCACTGTCCCCATCCAAAGCAAAGGAAGTGGTTTACGGTCATGTCCGATAACCCTGTCTTCAAGCGAGATTGATTGATCCTGGTCAAAGACAAGGGTGGCCGCATCAGATGGCCGCTAGATAGATAGGTGCGAGCGCAAAACGGCCATCTATTGTGGGGGTGTATGGGCACCTTAGGGGGGTATGTAGCTTTTCAGGGTCAAGCCTGTTCTATGTTATATTTCAGTTACTGGAATATTGGCAAAAACCTTATAACTTATGACACGCATGCGTTTGTGTTTTCTTCTGTAATATTCATAGCCTCTGGACCAGGTTTAACTTTATCTTTAGCTCAGACTTTATCATTGCTCTCAGTATCCTACAATGTCCAAAACAGTATTGATAATCAGTCTTCTAGGACAGGAGTGGGAAAACTTTTTGACTTGTGGGACACAATGGGTTTTTAAATGTGACATAGGGGCCGGACCAAGAGCCTGCAAGGGCTGCCCGGCATAGGGCTCCTAAGTCCTCGTAGCTAGGACAGGATATTAAAAAAAAAATATGTAAAAAAAATTAATGTCCTCTAGGAAACAATCCAAGCACTTATCCTCTAGGTGTAATGAAGGGAGCCTGAGCGCCCTGAGGTGACAAAGCACCAAATTAAAAGACTACAGGGCCGGCTTGCCCATGTCTGTTCTAGAGGGTTAATGGTAGAACATGTTTTGAATTATTAGTCATCAGACAGCATATGTTTTGATTTTAATACATCATATGAAGCAACATGCTGCAATAGCAAAGAAAGCAGTCCAAGTGATCATATGACTGCTAGGGAAACTGGAAATAAATTTTTTTCTTTAACCTTGCTCCTGTGTTGTTGGTCTGTGTAATTGTCAGCGTGCACTATAATTTGCTCTACCAGTTACTACCACTGTAAATTGTTGTTACAACAGGATAGGATTTTTTTTCAACTGAGCTCATTAGGATTTGAACTGGAATAAAGTAGCAGACACTGCAGTCTCAATTTTTCACAAGTAGTTCAAAGGTTTACTGTATCCTGTTATTTCTAGTGCTGGCCTGCTATTATCCTTCTCCACAGACCGTGCCCAAAATTAGCCTACCAATAATTACAACTTCGGATCCTAATTTGCACCCTCCCACCTCCTCTTTAAGCTTTAAGACCTATACGGAAATAGCAACTGATGGCCACTATAAATACACAGTTGCACTTTTAGATTTTTAAACTATGAATCGGGTTGTCAACAAATGTATTTTGCAGGACATTTTTAAATGGGTTGTGCTGCACTTAAGGGTGCATGGCACCTGATGCTCCACCACTTTGATAATCGGTTTCCAACTGTAATCATGTTTTGCAGTATTTATTTATTGGTGTCCCTTTTAGTTTCTGTCATTGGAAACAATCTTTAGTGATTATTACTTGCACCTGATGCTACGTAAATCAAACCGTGTATGGCCACCTTATGTGTAGCTAATATAAAAATGGCCATACATGGCTCGATTGTCCATGTGAAAGATCGATTGTTCCCAATTCGAACAGAAAATCGAGAAAAAAATACCTTCCTTTGAGCAGGATCGATCCCACTTGAAAAAGGTAGATCGAACCAGGAACGGACATGTTGGTAATACTGGTTAATCACAGAGGCAGAGTTGAGAGAGACAGAGAGGATTGGCTGAGTCCCCCCTCCCCCTGCACTCTGAAAAGCAGCTCAGCTCGGCTCTGCCCCCTTGCCTGTGTCAGCTCTGCCCGTTAGCTGAGAGCTGTGACACAGGCAAGGGGGCAGAGCCTATCATGGCTGCTACTGGCAGAGTGCTGGGCATCCTGTGTATCCCTGTCAGCAACTTCCAGCCTGTGTTGTGAGGTATTTACAGCTCACAACACCGGGTCCCCATCGAACAGGAATCACATTGATTCCCGTTCGATCAACCCTCAATCCAGTGCAGAGTGGTGACGTCAACACACTGCGATCGATCACAGGTCGATCGAGCTGGTATTTATCCGTGTATGGCTAGCTTAAAAGTGGAAAAGTGTTATTTTAAGGATTATAAAGTTAAATTATAAAGTGTTATAAATTACATTTTTTATTTTCAGTTTAATTATGCTTTATGTATGAGCTGTTACCCTTCTATATGTTTCTTTAGATTAGTGTTTGTAAAAGTTCATAAAACAGAACATTTAGAATATTGTTTAATGCTGCAATTGCAGGTTAGTCCGCATAGAAAATGAGAAATCTTTATTAATCCTCTCAGTGTTACGCCTGTAGCATACTTTTCCATAACTTTTTTTTTATTACATTGTAATCCCTCCTTCCCTCTCCTTATTGATAGCACCATGGATGTGCTGAAAAAACAACTCGTCCATGTTCTACGAGCCTGCAGTGATTCTGCATTGACCCCCATGTTAATGGAGGGGGTGTCGCTTTTCCTAGCATACACCACTGGTGTCTTGATGATGACAGCTATGTGTAGAGGGGAAGGTGGGGAAGCACAGTAGAGTACTCTGCCGCGATCTCCATTACGGCGCTATTTCAAACCACAATGACAGGGAGGTTAAATGTAGGTTAACCTCCTGAGCATTCTCCCCGAGAAATCTCAGGTTGAGTTTCATCAATCATTAAATTCAACCTGAGATAACTGCAACCCGAGATAATTCCCCTGGAGATTCTCTGCATCGTCACTGGTGATGTGAAAGGGGCGGGGGTAGGCGGCGCCATAGGCCTCCATGTAAATGGAGGGGCATCGCTTTTTTCCAGCACGTATCACCGGTGATGCCAGAATCTTGGAAAGAATCTCCAAGTAAGCTAGAATCGCGGTGGAATTTTTTATGCTCCGCCGCAATCGACTGTGTGCGTTTAGAAAAAGCGTGACACATGTGCAACGCTCAGGAGGTTAACTGTGCCTTGTACTTAACTATGCCTTGTACTTGATCAATGATGCTGGAGAGACCGACCTGGAAAGATCGGTGGATACCGGCATAGAGAGATGGCACGGGCTCCCTCTGGACAGATGAGGATCACATACACTTTACCTGCCCGGCAGATGCTCTGTTATCACTCTGCCTCTGTTCTCTGCATCAGTGGATGTCTGAACAGAGCATTCGCCGGGCAGGTAAAGTGTATGTGATGCATCGGGATCCCTGCCAAGCACTGTGCGTAAAGTAGGAGTAACAATGGATCACAAAACACAGTGGAAACATACCCTAAGTATTAGTAAACAAACTCACCCAAACTAATTCAGGCTAACCACCTAGAAGGTTAATGG
>CM070036.1:119257065-119270626 GCA_036250615.1 Ptychadena robeensis
CGGCCATTAGACCTGAAAAAACAGCATTTTAAAAAATCCATATTTTGGGAGAGAAGTTTATCCATTGATCCCCCTCTAGCATGACACTGTCCAGGTGGTCACACCCTTTTGACTTTTTTATTGGTATTGTGGCTACAAATATGACCTATAGGGTTGAAAATTTCGCCCTCCATTAAAGTCAATGGAGATTCGCCGTTCGCATGTTTGCAGCGGGTATTTGCAGAAGTTCGATTTGCCTGTTCGCGAACAGCCCCAGCTGATGTTCGGCCATCACTACTGGTCAGCCATAGTGTCCAGTATGTTATCCAGTTTTTGGAAAACAGCATCTGTCAGTGCCTTTTGCAGGTCATCCTTAAGGTAGGCAGCTACTTCAGTCGCCAGTTTCTTGTAATCCAGGGGGGCACTGGAGGTGATAGAAGAGGCTACCCCCTCTGATGCGTCCCCGTCACTGGCACACATGTGCGCGACCTCCGCCATGGCGTCCGCGGGCTTCTTTCGTCCCTTGCGGCGGCTGTATGTGCCCTTGCTCGCCGGGCGTGAGAGAAATCTCTCCATCGTACCGCCCGGTGTGTGATCTGCCGGCAGCTCGGGTGAATTAGTGCGGTGGGGGGGGTCTGATTATCGCGGGGAAGCGAGTGTCGGGGCAGAGCTGGCTCACCACGCAGCTACACCATCAGGCGCCGGAACCGGAAGTCCCACCTTATGTCTTTTAAGTTGGCCCTTAATGGCTCATTATTGGAGCCGTTCGAGTTTCCCTGCAGCAGCGCGATGACTTCATCTAGCACAGCTGTGTCTCTAGCTCGCCCGCGGTCTCCATGTAAAGCAATGGACATCGACTGTGCTTTATGATCATGTCCAAAATCCCTGTTTGATTGGGATTGATTGGTCCTGCTTGAAAACTGGGATGGCCGCATAAGATATGGGCCAGATAGATGACCTTGAGTGCACACTGCGCTCGAAGCAGCCATCCATCTGGCCCATATCCACACGTGTGTTCCCTGCTTTAGTCACCTTGGTATCAGGACTCACTGGCTCCCCTCATTCCCTGCAATAAGTGAAGATAACACCTAGAGGATAATTGTTTGGATGGTTTCCTAGAGGCCATAGTTTGCTGCAATAGAATGTTAATCTTCTCTATGAAAAGCTTCTATTTGTTAATTTTTGTAATATATTTTCTTTTTTTTTATATCCTGTCCTAGCTACGAGGACTTAGGACACCTATGCCGGGCGGCCCTTGCAGGCTCTTGGTCCGGCCCCTATGTCACATTTAAAAACCCATTGTGGCCCACCAGTCAAAAAGTTTTCCCACCCCTGCTCTAGCACATGTAGTTTTTGCAAAATGAAGTTGAAAGTCAAGTCGAAATGTTTTCAGTTGGCTCAACTTTGAACCCAAGTGTTCCTGCAACCCTTATCTACATCCCCAGCAAATTTAATGTTCAGGGGTTTTGCAATAAACTCACAAGTCCGAGCACAAAATTTTACGATTTTCTTCTCTTGACCTGAGCTGAAAATATGGCTCATACTCAAGTATATACCTTTTTTGAGAAAGGGAAAGCATTTATCATTAATTTAACTAATTTATCATTAATTTGTAAAGTCAAAATGTTTTGTGTTATTATAAGGTCCAATTCCATTTACTTGTGCTGTCTGTTTTCCATCATAAAGATCCTCCTTGGCTTTCATTTCTTACAATTTCCAATCACTACCAATTCTTGTCACAAAAGGGGCTGCATCTCCTAAGCATAAAAACAAAGATCCAAAAGAATAACTTTTATTTTCAGTAGTCTCTGTCTCTCATCTTTAAAATGATTGCTATGGCTGATAAACTATTATTGAAAGTAATTGTGCCATTTATAATTTGTAAAGCATTGTATATAGCCCAGAGTTACAAAGTGAGAGTGAAGGTAAATACTAGGTGTACATTTGAAAGCTGTGGCTGTGATAAGCCCCCCATACACCTTACAATCTTACTACCATACAATTTCTGTACATTCCACTTTTCCTCTACCAAATTCATGTAATAATGAGGACCTTTCTAAACCTTCTAATTCACTATGTATTCTATCAGGTGAGGACCCAGTACTACATAGTTGTTGGTAGATCTAATGGAAATTGTATGGAATGATCTAAAGGTGTATTGGGGGCTTTCGTCATCAAACATTTATTGCAGGTTATTCCTCAGGTGCATATGTGTTAGATTATCTCATATAATAATGTCCAAGTGTCTCTGCGTCCAGTCCCTGTGTCCGTGGGATTGCACTACTGCGCATGTGCCCCACGGACAGCTGTTGGGACTTGGAGCGCAGAGACTTCGGGCGGCCGGTGTACTGTCGAAATCTGTAGCACAGATTGGCCAACAGGGGGAGCACATCTAATGAAATCAGATAGGTGAGGGGGAGCTGACACCGAGTGTGGAGTCATCCATAGCAGTGCCCGTGAAACTGTTACCTAGGGCGGCTGCTGTGTCCATGACCCCCGGGTCTACATGCCCTCCGTCAAGATCTGCTCCCCCTGTAGCAGACAATGTCATTAGCTACAGGGGGAGCAGATCTGGACGGAGGGCATGGAGACCGGGGGAGCCTGAACACAGTAGCCGCCGTGGGTGAGAGTTTTGCGGCCACTGCTGTTGAAGAGTCCCGGGGAACACATCTCGATGGAGACCGGGGGTCATGGACACAGCAGCCACCCTAGGTGACAGCTTCACAGGCACTGCTATGGATGACTCCACGGTGCTCCCCCTGCTGGCCATTTGACCACATATGTTCCGGCGCCCGTTAATTTAAAGGGCTTAATGTCTAGTAATGAATAATTCCCCTACAGTGATAGACATTTACAGCTTTATAATTATAACTGACTGAAATATTACTGAAATCTGCGTCTAGGCTTAGGTCATCACTGGGTCTTCCATCAATGACCTAAAGCATACATCGCAATTAGTTCAACATTTCCTGAAGGATACCAAAACCAAGATAATGGAGTGGCCCACACAGAGCCTAGACCTCAATCCTATTGCCCCAGCTAGAAGAGACCTGTGCCTCAGACAGGGGACACTATTGACTATTAATGGCCAGGGAGCTAATAATTTGTCGAATTTTTGCCCTTTCTTGTTTTAACTTGGTGTATCAGTAAAATATCCTAATTACACTTAGTGGACATTGTTTTTTTGTAGTGTATTTGTTTTAAAAATGTCAAACACTTGTTGTTAACCTCCCTGGTGGTACACCCATAACACGTTGCTTAAAATATATATATATATATATATATATAGGTCTGCCGATATGCACAACCACCGCTGGCTCGCCAGGGTTAGGGTAAGAGGTTAATGGTCATTTTATGGAGAAATCAAGAGCGTTATCTACTTTCATAAGGAGGGCTAATAATTGTTACCTCAGCTGTAGATGAGTTTCCCATCCTCTTGACTATGTTGGGTGAGTCCATTCGCTTTCCCACTATGGCTTTTTTGCATCACTTTGGGCATTGAAGATGGTGTGGCCAGTGAGGTGTAGAACATCAGGCCTGCCTGCTAAAACACATCAGTCCATATACAGCCATGGAAATTACAACACTATTTGTTACATCTAAATATATTCTGTATAATACATATTAACCTTCCTAGCGCTTCTGACGGCACTATCTCATCCTGCACTTGCTTATGCAGTATTGCAGCTGACGAGATAGTGCCGTCCAGCTAAGAGCTCAGAATCCCCGGCTGCACACTCTGCTCTGCTGTCTGTGCGATCCTTATGCAAGCCGGCTGTGATACCTCTGTACCAGCCTAATCTGCACATGAATGTCCCAATTTGCACATGAATGTCTTCAAAGAGCACACCTGGAATATCACCCCCATTGTCATTCCAGATGTGTTCTTTGAAGTTAACCCTTTCAGAGAATGCCATTGTATTGGATACAGTGATAACTGTATCCAATACAATTCAAAACAAAATAAAAATGTTATTATAAACAAACATAAATACTGTTTTGAAATCAATAAATACTGTTTTGAAATCTTTCATACCAAATAAGTATTCAAGAGATTTAATCATTCAAATGATACATTTCATAATTTTTTAAATTTACTTTTTTTGATAATAATTGTGTGTATCAAACATTATTATAGTCCTGATGTCTATTAGACCCTTGTACGGACAGATTTTTGGAAGTTACAAGCCTACAACACAACAAAACAATTCCATTAGAGTCTATGGTGCTATGGTATAGAGTCTATGGTTAAATATTCTGTTCTTTATTAAGAAATGTTCACAGACTGATGTCTAATGAATTTTTATTATTTTCTGCAAAAGAGAGTGATTTGCTTACTGATGAACAACAGAAATTATGTTTGATTAACTTATTAAAAAAAATATACCTGGCAAAAGTTCAGCAACCCTACCCCCTAATAGCTAGTTTTACCTCCTTGGTCTAAAATAACTGCAGTGAGCAGCCCTTTTTAAAGCACCCACCATATGTCATTGGGGAATTACCAATATGTTTTGGGTAACTTTGGTGTTTGCAGGGTCCAGTTTTGCTCTAGCTTTATTTTCTTACATATGGTTTTACATGTTTCTTAAGCACCTTCTGATACACAGTAGAATAGGTGGTGGATTGTGTGATGGTGATGTGAGCAGGTCTTTCTCTGGCAAACTGCAGCCTGGACTGAATGTTTTTCCTATTATTATATTCATTTATTTATATAGCGCCAACATATTACACAGCGCTGTACAATTAATTAGAGTTGAGATGCCACATAAGATATCACACAGGTACAGGTTATAACACAGGAAGAGTAGAAGACCCTGCCTAATCGGGCTTACAATCTAATAGGTTAGGGTATACAGTATGTATTGGGAATGGAACTGGCATGGTGTGAATGAGAAGATGGGTAGGCCAGACTGAAGTGGGGTGTTGTCAGGGCTTTTTTGAAAGTAGGAGCAAGTCTAACTGGGCGAGGGAGAGAGAGTAGGAGTGGCCCTAAAGAAGTCTTGAAGCTGTGCATGTGATGAGGTTATAAGTGGGGATGTCATTGGTGGGTCACTGGAGGAGCAGAAGGGACAGTTAGGGATGTATTTGTGTAAAAGTTTGCAGATGTAAGTGGGACAGGAGGTGTGGAGATATTTTAAAGCATGGCACAGAACTTTGAATTGAATTCTCTGGACAATTGAAGGCCAGTGTAGAGATTTGATCAGAAAGATGAAAAGAGGTTAGAGGAATAAAGAGAGAGAGCAAAGGTTTTAGGAGATATTAAATGTGGGCGTGTACTGATTTATTCCTTACCAGAAATTGCATTTAAGCAGCCATTTGACAGAAATATACAGTATATTGACAAATTCTAAGATTTGGAAAAGTTGTGTCTTCAATTTTAATTTAGCCGTATTACTTAAATCAACAATATAGTTAATTTTGAGATTAACTATCCATCTGTCCAAAAATGTTACAAAAACACATAGGCTTTTAAAGGATCCCCTGATTTTCTTTATACAACAGTATAGGATACTGGCTGAAGGCTTGGCTGTCTAAAGGTAGCCATACACAGGCCGATTTGTCACTGATCAATCGGATCGGGAATCGATGCAACACCACCTTGGAAATCCAATTTGTGGCTGATTTGGACATGAGCCAATCTCCAAAATGGCTGATTCCACAAAATCCATCAATTGGAAAGGCTGCTGCATAGGGCTATGGGTATGGCTACCTTTACAGAGATGACAAACAGGTTAGAATGGTTAATAAAGGCATGACACCCTACCTATTGCCATTGTCATTGCCAAGTGCTACCAAAGATGACGGTAATGCAGGGTGAAGCTGGTGAAATGTAGAGGGTGAAAATGAACAAAATTAAAAAAATTAAAAAACACCAGAAGTCCATTTAACAGTCTTTATTGAGGTAGTTCAATATGGCAAAAGGTCATACACAAGAATCAGTGCGAGGAAGCGTGGTACAAAAGCACAAGGCAAGAGATATGGTCAAACAATCCAGGGTCAGGGCAAGAGTCCAGGCTGTATCACTGTTGGTGATAAGGACACATGCAGACAGGCAGGTTTGTAATACAACTGGCCAAACACTGATTCAGCCAGAACTGCTCCCACCACCAGGGGTCAGCGAGACATGCCTGCAATGTGTAGAACAGGACCGCAGGGACACCGGGGTGCCGTTTGGACATAAAGCAGTCTGGACAGAACAAGAAGACCTGCTTCCACCATAATGCATGTGCTGAGACTGTCTGCGTTCCCTGGGGTCACCAATGTGGGAGCGCCGGCCAGGCAAGTACCTTACAGTAACATTGTTGGTTGTTGTTAAGGGACACCATAGGTTTTGAATTCCTCCTAAAGATTTTAGTTTTTCAGAATGGTTTATCCAAAATACCTACCTTATAACTTTTTTTTGCATTGTTATCTACAGATGCCTTTTAACCGCCCTAGCGTTATAGACGGCAGCACCTCGTCCAGCGCTCCAACTGCTACTATCGCACTGGACGAGGTGCTGCCATCCAGTACAATGCGGGGCACCGGGAGAGCATACTCACGCTGTCCCTGTGACATGCTGGCGACATGCCTCCTCGGCTGCTCGTGTCTCCCCCCCCCCCCCCCCCCCCCCCCACTCCACACGTCATCACGTCACTCGGGGAGGCGGCGGGAGATTTGTACAGTAAATAGCATGAAAGCAGTTTTCTATGTAGAAAACTGCTTTCAAACTCCCCCTATGTACTAAATATCGCCAGAATAAAGTCCCTGATGCCCCAGATGTGCCCATTTGCAATAACCCTTTCTTCCCTGGTGTGATTTTATCACACCAGATTAGAGAGGGTTAAGTGCAAATGGGAACATCTGGGGCACCAGAGACTTTTTATTTTGGCGATATTTAGTACATAGCAGCATAGTTTTGTGTGCTAATTTGTGTGTTTTTTTTCATTATTTTTAATAAAATATTTTACATAATTGTTTGTTTCAAACATTATTATAGTCAGGATGTCTATTGGACCCTTGTACGGACATATTTTGGAAAGTTACAGGCCTACAACATTAAGAAAAATTTACCATTGAAGTCTATGGTACACTTTTGGTACAGAAATCTGGACCTCAGCAGTGCGCTAGGGAGGTTAAAGGCCTAGATTAAGACATTCACCCAGAAACAACATCGCTGAACAAAACAACTCTTGGCACTGGGACTTTCTATGGTCTTTCAGATTTTACAGATTGCTAAAGTTTGTAGATTGTTATGTGTACACAGGCAGTAGATTAAACATATCGCATGAACGTATAACATGTTACCTCACTAGCATTTCCTGTACCTTGTTTATATGTTAATCTCTAACGTAGTTAATTATTTCCACCATGTACAGCTTCAATAATCGATGAAAACTGCTGAGAACATTTCCCACTGTCAGCTTTGTAAACCTTAATAGCATTACAGCCTTTGCAAATAAACAATTCTTGTGATGATTGTTTGCCAATACAGAAGAGTCTCGGTCAACATGAATTAATGTTAACTAATTTTTTGTCGGACATCATACGTTAAGTGTTAGAGAAAAGGGGGGAACCATCGGTAGCCTAACCCACCACATCCAATCTGAATTTGGTTTGGGGGGGGGGGG
Organism: Ptychadena robeensis; assembly: GCA_036250615.1. NCBI lineage: Eukaryota > Metazoa > Chordata > Amphibia > Anura > Ptychadenidae > Ptychadena > Ptychadena robeensis. Next base: position 119,264,655 of record CM070036.1, read on the forward strand.
GGACTAAACCCCAGGGGTGGCCAAGCCAATCATACGTTAAGACTTGCACTAGAAAAATTCTCCTGTGTCAAGTTCTTGAAGAGAAGAAGTCACCAAATAACTAAATATGATGTTATGTCTGTATTAACAGAGGTTGTGGACAAAGTGTAACTGAAGAGAAATTTATTGTTTCACAACATCCAATCATCTAGAGGAAAATGTGGTAGCTGGTTACCTTCTCTGCACTGACGTCTCCACCGACGTACTCGAGGGAGACAAAACAACAGACACAGGAGTGAAGACACCAGACAGACAACATCTCAGAGTGGGTAAGGGAAAAGACATCAAGAGACAACAAGAGAGAAGTAAAAAGAGAGAAAAAATAAGGGAGAAAGACCCAAATGGGTGAAACAAAACAAAATGGAAAAATATCTCCAAACTTGAGATTGTGGACTCACAAGCCGTGAGCATCCAGTCACGGCCTAGGGTGGGAAACATGTCAGCACCAGCCGGGGAGCTCCTGTGCCACCCAAAAAAACAGCCACCAAAATAAATAACACATTGAACTGGAAAGCTAAAGTACGCAAATTTGAAAGATACATACATGTTAAACAGTGCAAGGAAGGTAGTTTTGTAGAACTAGGCCTAGCTGCAAGAAAAGACTATTTGGTGAAAACAGCTATAGGGCTGGCTGGCTGGCTAAGGACAGCTGAGAAGCATACCATAGACTTAAATAGAATTGTTTTTTTTATGTTGTAGGCCTGTAACTTCCCAAAATATGTCCGTACAAGGGTCCTGTAGACATCCTGAATGTAAATAAAGGTATCATTAAAATATCTAAAATACTTATTTTGTATGATAGATTTCAAAACAGTATGTATTTATATTTATGTTTTGTTTATAATAAAATTTTAATATAATTAGAAATGTGTTGTTTTGTGTGTTTTTTTTTTCTATTTTGAGTTGTATTGGATTGTCCAGTGCAAGACTAAAGGTGGCCATACACAGGTCGATTTCACATACGATTCCTGGCCGATCGATCACCAGGCACGTGCACCGCATGCGATCGACCCCGACCGAACGATATGGCCCCCAAATCAGATTGGCCAGAGAACCAACCTGTCGGTGTTTTCTGGTCGATCGGGCACACATCAAGGGACGTTGGTGGAGACCCAAAGATTGACCATCAGGAGATCTGCACAGATTGGCACATCACTTCCTAGCAGCCCTTGCACGTTCTAGCACTAGGATAACTCACCCTCCACCAGTCCCACCCCTGCGCAGCAGTAAAGACAAGACACAGGAGAATGCATGGCAAGATATTTTACTACAAAACAGCCATGGTTGGCCCTCACTGCATAAAACAGTACACACAATAAAATCACAGTTGTCCCAAAGGGGAAGGGAAAGTATCAAACAGGTCAACATGACCGGGCAGGGGTATAAAAACAGCTGGCCCAAAAAACCAGCAATGGAAACCCATAGGGTACAGAATGTCTAAAAAAGGTCAACAGGACCGGGGCAGGGGTATAAAAACAGCTGGGCCAAACTAAACAGCCATGGAAACCCATAGGGGTTAATAACTTTCCAAAAAGGTCAATGTGACCAGGGTAATGCCCATAACGGGTGCCAGAGATCATGTCCTCCCCTCCAGCTCCATATGCAGGCCTGTCAGCACCTCCCTCATCTTGGCCATGTTCTCTGTCACCGACTGCAGCTTCCCTTCCATTTGTGCCAGCTGGTGCTCACATATCAGGAGCCGGGCTTGGACGCTGCCTGTGTCTGATGAGTGTGGTCCTGAAAAAAGAATACAAAGAAATTAGTCTTCACTGTGTCTCTTCCTCACAGTGCTCATGCCTGTCATCAGTGGGGACGTCCTGATGGCCGTGGGATGCTGGAGAAAAGGAAAAATACATGAAACCCTTCCTAGATGTGTTCCCAGCATTTGTGTTGGCACTGTCAAAATGTCAACATACACTGCCTGTTGGTGGCCCTTGCTTCTCTGAGGATCATCTGCTGCCGGTGTTTCAAGTCATACCACTTCTTGATGAGACGATCATGTGATGAAACTACACCATGTGTCGACTTGATTTCATCAATGACCCTCTGGATGATCTCTCGCTTCCTCTTTGCCATTTGGCCACCACCAGACAGTCTCCCATCATAGTCCCCGTTGTCAAAGTTCCGCACCAGGATGCAGACCTGACCCATGGGAATGGCCATCCCACTTGCTTCAGGTGTGGCAGTGTTGGCTCCTGTTGCTTGTGGGCTGGGGCCAGCTGGCTCCTCTGGTCCTCGGCTGCTCTCACCTTCATCCAGAGTGGCTGTGGTGGCTGTGGCAGGCCAAGTGTTTGTGGTGGTGGGCTTTGTCCTGGCCTCCTCAGTTTCCTCGAAGAGATCCAACCATTGAGTACCGAGGCCGGTACCAGGCTGCCCCCTTTGGATCCTGGTGACCATAAATTGCATAGTTTGGGTCTGTGTTCAGCGCAATACATGGCCCACGCCCTCTACCACACTGATGCCCTGTCATATACTACCTTCATCTGCCTGGCTTGCACTCTTCCCACTTGAGGCATGGCTGGCTGACCCCAGGTTGGAACCCCGACCTTGGCTGACCCTGAAAAGCAAACAAAGTGTGGCTCTACATGTCTGTTCCGTGCTGGTGTTCAGCAAACTGTGTGAGATGTGATGATGAGTTATCCTACCTGACAAAGGTCTCATGGAGGATGCGTCCCCTTCCCTTTCTCAGGCACCACCCTTGCATGTCGGCCTGCAAAACATAACATTGTTAAGGGATGACAGTTCTTTACATGTATCTAGTGACTGTCATTGATGGCAACCACCTCTCCTTACCTGGGTATGTAAGGTCCTGATGAAGGGGCCGACTCATCCGCTTTGACAGGTTCTGCAAGGAGTGGCATGAACACATATTGTTAGGTTGCCCTGTAACTGCTTACCGCTTGCAAAGTGTGTAGCACACAACAAGAGCCACCCAATACCTGTTCGGGGCTTGTCTCCTGCTGCTGCTGCCGACTCCTGCAGTGGCTTCTTCTGGGCAGGTCCTGAGGCACCTGGGCAGGACAGAGAAGTAGGCTACATTGACCAATCTGACTTTACAATAGCAGTGGCACACATGAAACACTGTATAGCAATTAGACCATGTCATTACTTCAGTGGTTAATATATTCCTCCTCAATATACAACTAGGCAGGTCATAGATGCATTGCAAAAACTGAACACTAGATGTCACTGTTGTCATCATCCACATTCCTGGCCTACAAACCATTAGCTGCAGCTCGGGCTGAACCACAATAAGCAAATCAAGCATGTTTGAGGCCTGCAGAGTCCTCAGAGTCGCCTACCTGTAGGAGTTTGAGGATGCAGGCTTGATGTGGCTCCTGCATGCTCCTGTGGATCCTTGGTGGCGGATCGGGCCTTCTTCTGCCTCTCCCCTGCAAAACACATCATGACCTCATGTCACTGAACTCGCTTCACTGTGCATTCTAACTAACCTTGGGCCCTCAGCGATCACCCACGCTACCTTGTTCGGCGCTTGCTCCCGGAATTCTGGTCACCTTCTCCATCTTCTTCACTCTGCTTCTGTCTTCACTCTGCATCTGTCTTCTCTCCCCTGCGCTTCTCAGACAAAATGGCACCACAACCTGCCCCTGGGCGTCCCCCGTGTTTCGATACATTGAGGCGGGACGTCTAAGGGGGCGTTTTTCCGGCTGCAATAAGAAGCCCCCCAATACGAGGCTCTATGCATCGCCGATTCCACCAAGCCTCGCCGATTCCATGCCGGATTCACCAAGTAAGTAGCAAGGCAGCATGACTCCCGACTTCTGTCCGTTTGCTCAGGCCTCTCCTGGGTGCTATGTGTTTTTACCTGTTTCATGTCCTCGCTTTTTTGCAGCCAGCGTGTACGGGGACTTTTCGCTCTGAGTCTTCAAGACATCGTCGATTCCCCCCAGCCTCGCCGATTCCCCCCAGCCTCGCCGATTCCACGCCGGATTCACCAAGTAAGTAGCAAGGCAGCATGACTCCCGACTTCTGTCTGTTTGCTCAGGCCTCTCCTTGGTGCTATGTGTTTTCACCTGTTTCATGTCCTCGCTTTTTTGCAGTCAGCGTGTACAGGGACTTTTCGCGCCGAGTCTGCAAGACATCGCCCATTCCACCAAGCCTCGCAGATTTTCCCGGACATTGCTGATTCACCCGGACATCGCAGATTCACCCAGACATCCCCGATTCTCCCGGACATCACCGATTCCACCAAGCATACGCCAACAAACATCACCACATCCAAACGTGAGTAGCAGACATGCCTTCTTTCTACGCATGGAGCACCTCAACTGATGTTGATGTGTGATCTGTAGTAAATCTTACGTTTCCCTTGCTCCCCAGCTTGTGTCCCCCTATCGCTTGGTGCATACGGCTGTTTCTGGTCAGGAGAGGCTCCACTTGTCACCCATAGGTGAGTGAACTTTGCCATGGCTGTTGTGGAGGGATCAAGTCTGGGTACATCATCTGGTTGTATATTGTGGTATGACAAGGTTGTTAGTTGCCTGGGCCAATATTTTCTCACTGTGCAGCACACCCTTTGTAATGTGCCATTCCCTTGAACCATGTAGATGTGCAGAGATGTTTGAATTGTTGAAGGCCAGTGGGGGTCAACTGAGTTGTTGGGGGGGGGCAGGTGCATCCCTGGACATCAACAGAGGCTCGCACATACCATCATTCAAATATGCAGGGTAGAATATGTGACAGCATGCATGTCTCGGAGACGTCATTGTAGAACTTGGACTAATTGTTTACAATTGATCAGGTTAGGGGTGCTCTGGTGTCATGTGTACATGAGGATGTCCTTAGGAACCTGCCCACTGTAATGCTCTGAGTTAGGAATGTGTAAGCATTTCCAGGGGCATTGGGAGGCCCAGGCATGCCCCTGGACTCAGGGATCTTTGGGGAACGGAAAGTGGAGGAGAGCCAGGGATTGCCTCATGAGCCATCTGTGTTGCTTATTGACTCTTGCGAACGCAATTCAGAGTGCTCAGCATGCGGGATTCCAATGCCTCACCTTCATCCTCTTCCCGCTTTGTGGGGATCTTGGGTGTGGAAGTGTCAGCGGGGGAGCGTCACACAGGTGTTTTCCAAACCAATGACAGTCAGGGGGGTGGTTGTCACTTTGGGATTTAGCGTGCTATCCTTATACCTCTTTGTGAGAATTGAATGCCAACATCCAGCAATGGGAAACAGTCTGGGTATTCCACAGAACTTGCCCATGTCACTGCAGACATCAGAATGTTGACATTGCATACCTCATTATAGGGATCTCTTGAAGGCCAAAGCGTTGCCTTGAAACAGTGGGGGTGGCTCCCCCACCTACTGAGAAGTGTTTCACATGTGCTGACACTGTGCTCCTTTTCACAGCAGGCTATGGCCCCCAGAAGGAAAAGGCGCACACTGAATATGACCCAGGACCAGCTCCGGGAGTTCATTGAGATGTATCGGGACATGCCTTGCTTATGGAAGGTCAAGAGCCCTGAGTATTCCAATCGAACGATGAAGGAACAGGCGTATAAACGGCTGGTAGTGTTCTGCCGGACATTTTGCCCATCCGCAAATCAGGTTGACATCAAGAACAAGATTTCAAACCCCAAACCGTGTTCAAGAGGTCTGAACACAAGGTGGATGCCAGCAAGCGGTCGGGGGCGGGTGTGGATGATGCTGATGTACCACGTGTCTGGTACCATTCCTGTCCTTTGTGAGGGACCAGGACTAGCCCCGGCCGTCTACCTCCGCGTTGGGCCAAGTTCCTAAGGGGAGGGAGCCTGAAGGGCTGAGGGAACTTGGGCCATCACAGGAGGAGTTTGGCACTCAGGAGCTCACTGCCACTAGAGTGAGTTGATACTGTTTGTTCTCTGTAATGCTCAGTCTTCAGCAATGTGTAAGCTTGTCACTAACATTTTTCTCACCCTCCAGGACATACCTAGTCC
>CM070036.1:119276308-119290054 GCA_036250615.1 Ptychadena robeensis
TGCCGACTCCGACTCCAGGGACCCAAAAATGTCTCCGACTCCGACTCCACAGCCCTGGAAGAAAGTCGTCAAGATATTTGGCCGCGGCCGCAGGATCTGTAAAGGCCAGGACCTTGTTGTTGGGCGCATTGATTTTCAACGTGGCCGGATACATCATCGTAAATTTCAAGCCCTGTTCCACCAGCACATGGCATACCGAGAAAAAGGCCCTCCGGCGGGCAGATACCTCAGAGGAATAGTCCGCAAACACTAGTAGTTTGTGGCCCTCCACCAGAAGTTGACGCTTCACCCGGAACGCCCGCAAGATTTGCGTCTTGTCATTGAAATCCAGGTAGCTGGCTATGACGGGACGGGAGCCCTGAGTGTCTTGCCGCGGAGTACCCAATCTGTGGGCTCTTTGCACTTTGCAGGGGGGTAAACGCAAAGCCTTGGGTATAGTCACCGCACACAGCTTGAGCAGCTCCTTGTGCTGGAAAGATTCAGGAAGTCCAACAAATCGCAGGTTATTCCTCCTAGACCTGTTTTCCAGATCATCCAGCTTTTCTTTTATGGTTTTCAGCGTCTCCTTGTACTCCTGTTTCTCAGCCTGCAGCTGGATTATAGAATCCCCCATATCTGACACCGTCTGCTCCAGGGAAGCCACCCTGCCATCCTGGTCAGCCAGAGTGTCCTGTATGGTATCCAGTTTTTGGAAGGCAGCGTCTGTCAGTGCCTTTTGCAGGTCTTCCTTAAGGTAAGCAGCTATCTCAATCGCCAAATTTCTTGTAATCCAGGGGGGCACTGGAGGTGATAGAAGAGGCTTCCCCCTCAGATGCGTCCCCGTCACTTGCGCACATGTGCTCGATCGCCGCCATGGCGTCCAAACGCTTTTTTCGTCCCTTGCGGCGGCTGGAGGCTTTCTTGCCCGCCGGGCGTGAGAGAAATCTGTCCATCGTACCACCCGGTTCTTGATTCGCCGGCAGCTCATGTGAAATAGCGCCGTGGGGGCTCTGTTTATCGCGGGGAAGCGAGTGTCGGGGCAGAGCTGGCTCACCTCGCTGCTACACCATCAGGCGCCGGAACCGGAAGTTGGGTGATGTGTTTATTATCATTATCAACTTCTGTCTATTGTTTTTGGGATGTTGGCCACTATACATCTGAGAGTGTAGTTTTATTGATTACAAGAACACCTCTGGAAGAGTGTGAATGGATTATTGGAATTTATTTACCAAAAAAACATAACATACAGTCTTATTCTACATAATTAAAATTTTTCCTCAAAGAGCAATTAATTTTTAAAAAATTCAATTTAAATAAAAATAAAAAAAAAATAATCAGATTTAAATCAAATAAATCCGATTTTTTTTTTTTTTTTTAAAAACATCAATTTTTATCCACCCTGATTAGAACAAAGATCATCTTATTATCCCAATTACTATGGTTTGTTCACTGATTGTTCAAAAAAATAAAAGTGATAATTTTCCCCCCATGAACCATCTAATTTCATTTATTGTTATATTTTGCTCAAAGCGAATATCTAGACTAAGTATTAAAGGCCCCCATACACGCCTAGATTTTTCTTTCAATCAACTTAAAAAGATACATTTTTTTGGGTCAGGGAAATATGTGATCGATTGTATGCCAACTGTAGTAACAATTTTTTGGGATCGACTGAAAGCGTAATTGAATTAAGGTTCAATTTCAATACAACCGATTTAAAATTTCCAGCATGTCCAATCATTTTTCAATTGAAAATTTTCCCAATTTTATTGTTTTAGGTTGATCTAACCATGTGGGCTGCCATAGATTTTCAATCAACAAAATAAATTTATTGAATTAATTTGATTGAACAAAAAATCTAGACGTGTATGGGGGCCTCAACTTTTGTAGTGGCTCAACCATCTTTCAGCCTCATCACACCCCCCAGTATTACACAATGGAAGTGTGTAAGAACTACTTCTACTTATTAGGGAGGGCAAGTTCCCGTAAGAAATGTTCTTCTGTGAGTGAACCCCTGATGAACCACATGATCAATTTAATTAGTTGACTGACTGTTCAGGATCATTTACCATGTATACATTTGCTTCTTGTGTATGCGAAAACAGGAAGATCTAACCATAGCATTGCTAGTTATATGGTAGGCTTCCATTTCCAAGCAGATGCAAGCAAGCCATACATAGTGCTGGATGGAGTAGTAAAGGCACTTATTTCCACACTGGGGCTTTATTGGAGAATAATCATATGGTGCTTTTCAGTGGTTGGGCTAGACTTCACTGCGACAGTGATGTGACAACAAATTGCTTCACTTTGGGGGAAAGTTTGCAGAAGGCCTTTCCTGTTTTTTAGCATGTGTTCAAGTGAATAAACACTTCCATTGGTGAGACATTGGTGGGCAAGTTTGAAAGAATCATCACACATATTCAAGCATGTGTAACATCCCATTCCAAGACTATGGGCAAAGCCCAGACTTTGAGGCCAGGTGTTGCAGTGGACTGCTGCTTTGAAGATGCCACAACACGCAGAGTGAACACCGTCCCATTCATCAGTGGACACAAGCCCTGATACTATTACAACCTCCACTGTTCTGAGAAGGATTTGCAAAAGGCACTCGAGTACATTCAGACAAAAAGAAGAATGTTATGTCAGTTACCGATTTTAACACCTGGCTTGAAATTGTCATGTACTCACTTTTGTTTTCAGAGGTTTAAGATGTCCATACATGGCTAAATTTAATAGATTGGAGCACAATCAAGAAAATAAATAAAACTTTTTTTAAAAAAAACAGCCGTGGATGCCTTTTATCAAGAAGGGTGTCCATAAATCCCAGTCGATCTGACAAGCAGTGGAGAGAGAGTCCCTCTTCCCCTCGCAGAGCACACAGCCTGTGATCGGCTCCTGGCAGGGGAAAGGGGACGGAGCCTAGCAGGCACACAGCCTCTGCAGCCTGCAGTTCCCAGCCAGTGTGGTGAGGTATTAATATCTCACAACACCAGACCAGGGTCTCCGTCGAATGAGAATCGATGTACAAAGTGGTGCACATTGATACACGTTTGACCCACGCACAGCACAGCAGCAGGTCGATCGCACAGGTATTTTCCCGTGGATAGACACCTTTAGACATTAATTGCTGTGTTTTTCCTAAGGGACAGCTAAATTAAAAAGGTGCCAATACACACATAGAGATATCTGGCATATATCATATGCGGCCATCCCTGTTTTCCAGCAGGATTAATTAATCCCGCTCAAAAACAGAGATATTGAAAATGACCGTAAACCACGGTCTGTTGTTTTGGATGGAGAGCGCGTCTCTGTCTGCAATCACTGCAAACAACAGAGCAGCACTCACACTGGTTGTACCGGATCCACATTGACCCGAGTGACACCACCACGCTGTGATTGATCGTGGGTCGATTGCAAGGCAATCTACCCATGTATGCCCATCCTTAAACACAGACTACTTTATGTTTTATTTGTGTAATATCTTCAGCGTTTATCACAATGTTAGGGTAGTACTCACATCACTGATATTGGAACTTGGCTGAATATCATATAGCAATAGCTCATTATCATAAAGCATTCTTTTAAATGATAGTCATCACCCTGTTGTGAAATAACATGAAAATACATGTCTAAGAAAATGGAAAACAGGTCTTTCTTTTAGGTTATTAATCAACAGAGAAATTGTTCATATCTAATTTAAGAGAATTATGAAATATCATGCACTTACTGAAGTTTAATAGATCATTTGCTTGACATTTTAGAATAATTCCTTTATCCTTCAGATACTTTTGTTACATCTTACCAATTATACTCTGTGGTCAGATTCATGACAACTTAAAAAATCTTAACTAAGAATACTTAGGATAAGGCTCCACTTTTTTAGCCACGACCAAACTGCTGCCAATACCCCCAATGAACCCGTCTCCACTGCCGGGGATTGAACACAGTGCAATGCGGACATGGACAAAAATGCGCCATTAACTGAATTTAGGGCAATCATTACTGAAAGAAAAAAAAAAAAACGTTTCTTACTGCAGGAGAGACAATGTTTTGTAAATACTGCCCACAGGGGCACCTGGGATGCAGTCCCGCAGGTCGGGATCTAATGTAATCGACGCTCCATCTAGTGGCCGTTGTTTAAAATAACAGCTCCATAGTCAGGATGAAGTATTTCTGAATTGTGGGTGGAACAGCTTCTCTTTGCCATTACTAAACATGCGAGGATGGTATGTTTTTTTATCCTGTAGCAGTTTTCACAGATGTAATCTGCTGTCAGGTGAGTATTATGTCAATGTGATGTATGTGTTTTTTTTTATATTTTGAGTATAGAACTGCTTTACGGATTTTGAAACAACACAGAACCATTGTGACCGCTCAGAGGCAAGTGAAAATTTTATTTGTTTCCCTGAATTTAGGTGCACTTATGGGCCCTTTCACACTAGCCACCCTGCGACTGTGGGTATGTTTTTACCAGCAACGATAAGAAACCATGCTCTAATGCAAAAATGCATTAAAAAGCATTTGCATCAACGCATTGCGCATTACCACAAAACGCAAGTGAGAAAGGAACAGGTTTCCTACAAAGCAAGGGGCTCAACAAGAAAGCAGCTAGTGTGAAAGAAAAAAATATTACTACAAGAGGTCCAAAAGTAACTATTGAAGCAACACTATATGCTGTGTAAGCAATGTCTTTTTTTAACACACATTTAACGCTTTCAATACAGTTATGGGGCAAAAACGTATCTGTGTTTAATGTGCAATAATGCGTATCTTCACATGCCTGTGTGTACGCATCTATTAAATATAATTTGATGCTTTGATAATGAATTTTTATTACGCTTTGACACCTATGCCATAGTGTCCCCATACACCTTCAGGCCCTCCCATACAACTTTTCTTCTACCAAAATCATGTAATAAGAGGACCTTTCTAGACTTTCCAATCACTGTGTATTCTATCAGAGAGGCCACTATAATACATAGTTGTTGGTAGATCTAATGGAAATTGTATGGAGTGATCAAAAGGTGTATGGGGGACTTTAGATCTCTGTCAGATATCCTTTAGATCTACCAACAACTATGTAGTGCCAGATCCTCTGCAACTGATCACAAGTAGGCTTGATTGTTTAGAAGGTTCCTCATATTACATGGCTTTGGTAAAGTAAAATGAGATCTAAAGGAAATCTGAAAGAGAAATCTAAAGCTAGCCACACACGGGTAGATTTGTAAAACGATTCGAGTACAATCAATCAACGTGCGCGGTCACGGTGATTGATTGTACTCGAATCTGCTTACAATCCTTACTGTGTGTGCTGTCCTTCGAGGGGGTTCAATAGAGCCCCCTCGAAGTATCTTGATTGAATGGGTTTTCCAACATGTTGGAAAACCACATTCAATCAATCACCAACACTCTACATGAAATGTTTTCATGTAGAGTGCAGGCTGCACGGAAAGCCGACATCACAAAGAAGTGACAGGATTCAAACACAGCTCTGTGTGAAGGGGGCGGAGTCAGCACTCACTGCAGCCGCGGAGAGTGAGGGGAGAGAAGCCGGTGTAACGTCTACTCTGGAAGGGGGAGCAGGAAACGTCGGGACACCGGCTGGATTTCTTCTTCAGCTTTCAGAATGATTCACATGCTGGAAGCTGGAGAGAACCCTAGCTAGTCGCACTTCTTTATTGAACGGTAATCGATGTGCCCATTGATTTCCGTTCAATCGACCACCAATCAATCACAGCGTGGTGACGTCACCACGCTGTGATTGATTGGTGGTCAATTGCACGGGAATCTACCCGTGTGTGGCTAGCTTAAGGGTCCCTATACACCTTTAGGTCTTCTTTTGTTTTACTAAAACCATGTAATATGAGGAACTTTCTAAACCATCAAGTCTACCTGTGTTCAATCGCAGAGGACCCTGTACTACATATTTGTTGATAGATCTAAAGGATATGTGACAGATCTAAAGGTGTATGGCCAGCTTAAAGGTGTATGGGGACCCTATGGCATAGGTGTCAAAGCTTAATTAAAATTCATTAGCAAAGCATCAAATTATATTTAATAGATACATACACATCTATTAGGCTATTAGGCATTAGCCCCCATGGGTAATGGACACCATCAGTCTGCGGTGTTGAAGACCAGGATGGCTAGATGTTGCTGATGACATCTCCCTTGTCCCCATCCTGGGGGCAAGTCTGCCCTAGTCCTGAGGAGTTGTGGATTGAGGGCTAGACCAGAGACTGACCAAGTTGGCACCAGCTTCTCCCATATGGCTGGCATGAAACGGATTGTTGTACAGAGAAGCCATTAAAAAAATGGTTCCAGTTCCAGATATGCATTACCGCACATTAGACACAGATACGTTTTTGCCCCATAACTGTTTTGAAAGCGTTAAATTTGTTTTGCTTACACAGCATATGCTCTGCATTCCCCATACACACAACACATTGTTGGTTGTGCTGGCATTAGCAGTACCAATACACGTGTATGATAACCGCAAAACATTGTGCGCCTTGAATGCATGCGGGAGCGCATTATTACACAGTAAATGGTGCATAGAGCATGCTTTGTGACAAAGATTTTTATACTGTGGATACGGCAACTTAAACAGTTTTCCATGCTGCAGTTTTCCCATGCCAAAAGCTCAATGCATATTAAGCGCATATTGTGTGACAGCAGAACTTCAGCAGTGCCTATTAGTTAAGCAAACAGAATGACAATAGCAGTAATATTGTGTACTCTATTTTATTTAGTGAAATGTAATACTGTAATTTTTTCTTAAAGGACACCCTTCTCACAACTCTCATTCCATCTGCTGCAAAATGCCCCGGAGCTATAGATACATTGTTTGCATATTTAACACTAACAAACCAAAATGTGAAACTAAACAATAACGAATAACGTAATGTGTCACCACACAATGCAAGTGGAGCAATGCACAGGAACGGAGGAGGCTGACACGCCGAACTAAACGGAACTTCGAAGGAAAACGTCAACGCTCAAGTAAGCCAGAGACAGCGACCAGAGCGTCTCCCCAGCGAAGTGCACACAGCGTGGTCTTGCGAAGCAGGCATGTCTCACTTAAGCCCCTCTGCACAATTCCTTCCTTCCGGAGTCACACGACCCGTGACTGAGGGGCCCAAACCCTAGGCCTCGTCTTTCATTTCGCCAAACACAATTCAAACCCAACCAACTCCATACCCTGCTTACCTCTTAGTCCTATGCACGCGCCTCGATCCCTGATCACAGCCGACACGCCTCTTCTATATTGCGCGCTCCCCCTCGTACCACAGCAATAACGTGGAGGATACTGAATGGGTGAGTGAGTAGCTAGTAGCCATCTTAGATAAGGGCAAAAAGCAGACTTTTTAAAATAAAGCAAAAAGAAAATTGAAAAAATATTGTGCCCAACCTATCTTGCCACATTTAACTTGTAAAGTACACACAAAGTCCCTAAACTATCTAAAAAACAAAAAAAAACAAAATTTTGAGGTTAAATTCACATGGATATTTGCAGGGTATTTTTTTAAATGTTTGAGCCCAAAAATGCCTTGGCAGTAGGAAAACCATTGAGCCCTATTAGGGAGTTTATTTGATGCTATTTTCATGGGGTTTAACAGTGATTGCCTTTAAAATGAGACATAGTTCAGGACATTTATCATGTAAAAAAACCCTTTACCAATGCATATGGTTGCATTTGCAAAGTGAAGTGTAAAGCTGGGCATAGACGGGACGATTTCCCATCGGTTCCCGACCCGACCTAGAGCCCCTAGTGGCGAGAATCGGCCAGCACCCTTTGTATGCTGCACATTACTTCGACTGGGGATGACTGAACTAATGGGATTGGATCAAAATTATCCGTCATGTCGGATCACTGTGCAATCCGACATGACAGCTGATTTTAGTCCAATCTTGCAAGTTGGCGAACCCTATCACAGCATTCACGGACGTGAATGCGCACGGCACTCGATTGTGCTTTAATATATAAAAAATCATATGCCTAGCTTTACTGAAACCAGACAAGCAGGTTCTCCAGGCCTAGTTCAGATTGTCTATTAGCAACAAGTTTTATTCCCACTCGATTTTTCGTCCGATCGGTGTCCTGAATCGACCAGGATCCTCCCGCATGTCAGATTGCTCGGTCATCTGACATGTCGGTAAATTGCCGGCCAATCCCATTCCAAAACAAAAAAGAAAACAAGCATGCATGTAATGCAACTAACAATACCATTATGGCAATGTGAGTACAAGTAGGAACTCAAAGTCCTTGGAGAAAGTCTGAAGCAGCAGTACAGTCCTTAGCTCTGACTTGCAACAAGATTAACTGAAGTGGTCCTGTGCATTGGGGTGTAAGTAGTAGTAGGGGAGCATTACTGATCCTGAAAGTTCATTGATTATACTATCAATGGTTTTCGTGCTTTGAATGTTCAAAGTTAGGGCTTGTTTCCATTGATACGATTCAGGGCGTTTGCAGCCGCGCGGCCGCCGCAAACCGCATTCATTGGAAACTTCAATGTAGTTTCCGCTGGTGCGGTTGTGCAAGTTCGGGTGCGGATGCGGTTTAGGGCGCGTTTCTGAACGCTAGCTGCAGCGTTTAGAAACGCATCCGCGCCCCAACTGCATCCGTATCTGCAATACAAAAAAAAATCGCATCGCAAAAACGCACGACAACTTGTGCGGGAACGCTGCAATCAAAACAAGCCCTCAGTGTCATACAGGTTTATTTAGCTTCGTTTCTACATCAGCATCAGCAGGAGGGGAGGAATGAGCCGGGGGCAAGCAGCGGCCGCCGGTCCACATGTGACCCTATTTGGGTCACTGATAGCTGTCTCAGAAAGGATTTGCCCTATATGGTGATGAGAGCTACAGATCCCAGTGGATCATATGGGCTGTTCACCACTGAAAGCACACCACACTTGGTAAATTGATTGTCTGCAGAGTTTACTTGAAAGCCAAAAGTGTCTTTTAGAAAGTCCCACTGTAGACTAAAGGCCCCCATACACCTTAAGCTGGCCACACACGGGTAGATTCCCGTGCAATCGTCCGGCGATCAATTACAGCATGGTGACATCACCACACTGTGATTGATCGCTGGTTAATCGTACGGTAATCAATGTGCCCCACATAGGCACATCAATTACTATTCAATCACCACTGCCTCCATTCCCCTTTGTCCTCTGGTCTTATTGCTCTTCTTTATTGCTCCTTCACCTCCCCCCAGACGTTGACCAAGCTCCCGTATATGCGGAAATGGGAGAAGGACCTGGGCTCTTTCTTGGATGAGTCGGATTTGGCAGCACTGGTATCCCGTACAGCTTCTTGTTCACTAAATGTCCTTGCACTGGAGAACTCTTACAAAGTTCTCCTGCGATGGTACATGACACCAGATAGACTGTCCAGATTCGTGTCAACCATCTCTCCAATGTGTTTTAGAGGCTGTTCAGCAAGAGGTACCCTCCTACACATCTGGTGGTCCTGTCCACGTGTCCAGCGATTATGGATTAGAGTTTACAATTTTATATGTTCATTATTGGGGTGCTCTCTATCTCGTGACCCATGGGAGGCTTTGCTCCACCGGAGGGCGCCATCCTTGACTAAATCTCAGGATCAGCTAGCCTCCTTTGTTTTTATGGCCACTCGTCAAGTGATAGCTAGGTCGTGGCGCCAGCCTACGCGCAACTTCTCGGAGGTAAGACAGCGCCTGATGGACTGTTTTATTAACGAGAAGTTGACGGCTACCTTGCTTGACTCGCAACCGAAATTCTTAAAGGTTTGGTCCCCATGGATCACTTACTTGCGCTCAGAGGGATTCTCACACTACCTGCTATCCGTTTGAAGGGGTTCCTTTTTCTTTCATTCATTTCTTCATTTCTTCTTTTTTCTTTCTCTTTTTCTCCTTTCTCCTTTTTTCCTTAGGTCAACAAATACTATTTTACAAGTATGGATTGTCTGTTCTTGTTGGTATTGCCTGGGTTTTGTATTTGCTAGGGCACTGTTTGCAGACAATACAGTGTCCATAAGCAATTTTAGTGTTTGATATTGATACTCTGGTAATCACTTGTAACCTATGTCTTTGAAATTTAATAAACACTATTGTAACCCAATTACCATTCAATGGGGAACTCCTTTCCCCAGCTGGAGAAGCAGCCAGCCTCCAGGCGCGCTCCCCTCTTCTGGCAGAGCTGGGTCCGTGCTGGCCATGCCCCCTTCACACACACACACAGCTGTAGCTGATCACAGCCTGTGTGTGCGGCTTAGCTGTCAGCTTGTCCAATCAACTTTTGTTCTACCATTGCCCCATTGCCTCAGTCATAGTTGAAGTATACCTATGATGAATTACATGCCTCTCATGTTTTAAAGTGGGAGAACTTGCACAATTGGTGGCTGACTAAATACGTTTTCCCACTGTACTTCAGTGCAAGAAGAGGACACAGTGGTTGTGACTATAGCATTGCTTGGTTTCTCCCTGCCATGACCTGGTGGAGGTAGCTGGATGCTGTGGATTCAAAGAAGAATTCATAGATATGTATGCAATATGTTTGTCACTACTACAGTCTATACACTTAATGGCAACTTTACAGTCTTTGGCAAAGTGGTTAAAAGAAGTACAGTACATATGGCATATCCCCATTTTCTGAAAATATTGCTTGCACTGCTGCAAGGACGTTCCTTTAAGGCCATGTCACCTTGTCTCATTAGTATGAGAGAACTTAGCAGGTGAAATGCCTGTCTTTTTAGCAGATACTGTTCCCCTTAATTCTCTATGTTTTTCTATAGTAGTGTCATACCTTGTTGATGACGAGACTGGAAGGACAGGTTCACTTCTGTAGATTCTGGTCCTAGCCACTTTATAAGCAGATCAAGTTTGTTGTGTTTTAGGGCTTGTTTCCACTCATGCGGTTTGCTGCGGTTGTATCCGTGCGGCTACAGCCGCTCCTGCCCGCACCGCAAGCCTTTTAGTCTGTGGATGCACACGGACATCCGTGCGTTCAGATGCAGACTCTGGGCAACCCCCATGTTAAGGATGCGGTTGGGACTCGGATGCGTTTCAAAACGCTGTAGCTAGCATTCACAACCGCACCCTAAATCGCATTCGAACGCGCACAAAAGCACCAGTGGAAATTATATTGATGTTTCCAATGGATGCGGTTACAAACGTGCAAAAACCCTAGCAAACGCACCAGTGGAAACAAGCCCTTAGATTAAGGTTTTATATTGCCTGTTATGTTGGTGGTAACCTGTAGGGGGCACTGTTTTATGTTTGATATAATTGCCTATAGTTCTTGTTACAAATAAACTTGATCCTGCTTTTCCTCCATGCCATGTGGCTGTGTGTGTCCTTTCTACTACTGAAATGAAACAATGGATGTAACATTGGCGATGAGGATGGGATTTGCTGGTAACACTGAGAAGCACTTGGAGCACTTATATAGAGAGACTGAAACAGTACTTTGATGTGAATGACATACCCCCAGCAAAGCATGTGGCAGCTTTGCTCACTGTCATGGGGGGTGGGGGAAGACATACAACCTTGTGCATAGCCTAAAGGTGCCCATACACGCATAGATAGGGGCTAGATCGATGGCCGCTTTGAGTGCTTTGCGCGCTTACGGCCATCTATCTGGCACATATCTAATGCGCCCATTGCCATTGTCCATTGCTTTGGATGGGGACAGCAGACAAAGGGTGCCGGCCAATCCCAGGCTGCAGCTGGCCCCTCATCTATCAAGGGAAAATCTGCCCGAGTATGGGCAGCTTAACAGCACCAGAAAAACCATCCTCTAAAAGTTAAAAAACAATAGTTAAAATAGTGCAAGAACACCTTTCAGCAAAACCACTGGTAATAGCTGAAAGATTCAGAGATAGGGAAACTTGCAGAGCAGTGTGAGTTCAAGGAAAGCCTGAATAAAACAGATTTGTTTGTGGATTATACAGTGGTAGTATACAGAAACAGTTGCTGACAGAAGATAACCTTACTTTTAAAGGAGCCATTGAAATTGCACTGGCAATGAAGCCTGTTAAGGGTCCCATACACAGGTTGATTTTCCAATTGATTTTTGACCGATCAATAATCGTTCACTGCGATCAATCGAGTTCCCATCCTGAACGCTCGACCAAACAAAATCGGATCGAACATTGAATGGACATTTTGGTTTTTTTTGGTTGATTGTTTGGCAATTGAAGTAGGTTGGTGTACCCATGGCTCCCTATGCAGCAGCCTTTCTGATCGATGGGTTTTGTGGAATCAGCCATTTTGGAGATCGGCTCATGTCCAAATCGACCACAAATCAGATTCTCAAGGTGGTGTTCCATGTATTTCAAGATCGCCTACAATGATCAGATCGGGAATCGATCGTGACACATCGACCCAGGTATGGCGACCTTTACACTATAGAACTACAGAACAAAAGAAAACCTGATATTGCACAGAAAGTGACAACAGATATAAATAAACTCAGTATGGGCCAAAGTCACAAGTCAAAACCCTGCTACACATGTGGGAAAAATACACATTATTACATATTCAAGCTGTCGATGTCGAATGGACAGAAAAAGCCTTACAATACCAAAAGAGTTTATCTATTAGATCCATGACCTTGATCATAACTATGTTACTAGCCACATGGGAACAGACCGATCTGTTCCAGGAATTCCTGTTAAAATTGAGTTGGACACTGGCTCTGCAGTCTCAATAATGACATATGCAGAATTTACAAAACAGTTTAAAGACATGCCATTCCAGGAGACCCATCTGCTCTTAAAGACATGCAATGGTGAGAAAAAACAACCAAAAGGCGTGGAAGTAGAGGTAGAATACAACCATTGCAGATGCTTGTTGGACTTATATATTGTAGAGACTGGTGGCCCTGCATTGTGGGGCAGGGAATGGTTGAGGAAAATACAAAGCGACTGGAAAGCTATTAAAATGCTGCATTCAGTGTCACCTGATACTTCCAAGTTGCTTGAACAGCAATTAAATTTGTACAGAAAAAATGTTAATGAGAGTGAGGGGCAGGTGCATTAAACACCAGCCCTTTCACTTTCCAACGTGAAGACTAGGGACTTCAGAGAAGGGGATTTTTTGGGCACCCATTATCGACAACGTAGTCATCAGTCAATATGAAACATTTATTGTTATAGTATAAATATAACACTTGTGTCTAAAGTACATACAGTGCTGCTTGAAAGTATGTGAACCCCTCAAGTGGTGTAGATGTTTCTTGTTTAACCATGATTGTCTCATTCTACCTCACCAGTGTTTATTCGATGAAATTCAGATATCATGTCATCAATTGGCTGTACTTGTTTTTAGTAGGTTTGTTTAAAGTTTTGCCGAAACACTACATGAAAAAACTGGACTTAGTGTATGTGGCAAAAGTAAGGAACCCCCAGATGCATTGGTTAAGTCGACCAGGTAAAAGACGTCAGGTGGAAAACACATTTGGGTGCGTAATCATCACCTTAAGCAGACCATGACTGATACATCCTTGGAAAATTAATTTGGCCTGCACTAATTAAAAGAGAGAGGAAACCACTGAACCACTGTGTCCCATACAAATCACAATGCCAGAAGCAAAAGGAAGATATCCGAGGACATGAAAGAAAAGGTTGTGACAGCCCCATCAGTCCTGGGAAGGCTATAAGACCATCTCCAAAGAGCCAGCTCCATCCATCCACTGTACGACAGAAATTTACAAATGGATGGCCTTCACTGACAGCAACTTTGCCTAGAAGTGGACGTCCATCAAAATATCACCCAGAAGCCAG
>CM070036.1:119297589-119312982 GCA_036250615.1 Ptychadena robeensis
GTTTGTTTTTGACCTGGAAGGACTTACTCACGCCCAGGGTTCCCTAGGTGCTGTGTGCTAGTCGGGGGGGGCGGGGAACCCCGAAGGACAGTGTGCACACAAAGGGTGCCCAGCCGATTGTGACCCAAAAAATCGGGTCACCATCTAAAACGTGTATGGGGGGCTTTTACTTATGGTCACTGGCAACAGATGCAGGAGCATGGTGGAAAAACTTGCAAAGAGTTCTGGAACACTTCAAATACATATGGCTTGCGACGCGAACAAAGCAAGTGTTGTATTCTTGAAAGAGAGCTTATTCAATACTGTGGCATTGAATATGGTCTCACAAATACCAGAGAAAAATCCCGAACTACAGGGGGCTCATGTCCCAGATGTTCCCAGCAAATTTATTACAGTAGTTTGGTGGCCAAATGAAACGTGTGACTTACATCAATTAAAGAGGTTGTCTACGAAAAGGCAAAAAACTTGGATCGGAATAGACTGAGCATGTAAGAGGTCATTCAGTACACGAAAGAGACTGGTACATCTGATGATGTTTTTGTGCCTTCAATCCAGTGCCAAGAAATTGGCAATGTGATGCATCTCCATACAGACTGGAAGAAGTATATCCCATGTTTCTTTGCCTTCAGTTCTATTGACCAAGGTCAAAGGAAATTATGCACAGATAGACAAGGAAACACCAAGTCTTGTGGGGGGCAAGCTAAAAGAATTAAACGCAATTTCTATGTAGTGAACGTTTGATTCTGTAATGATCATCAGCTATTAGTGCAATACTTGCACCACTAAAAACAGGAGTGTCTGTCACAGCTTGCTGACACGAACACGTTGGGCTTTGTTCCTGATAAGTTATGACATTGGAGTTCAAGGACTGTCTTATACTGTCCAAGTAGAAAAGACCTGTTCAAGCCTCCCGTTGTGGACGGGGAGGGAAAGTCATTGTTTTTTATGATTTTTCTGGGAATTATTGAAATCGAGCGGATCTAGCAGGGATGGGGGCGTTAACTCTCCGCTAATTGTCCACCTAGCAAATATCAGCACAAGGCGTGGTGGGAAATTTAGCAGGGAGAAGAAACGCCCTATCCCTGCTAGATCAGAAAAAGGACGTCACTTCGTACGGAACGGAAAGACCATGATCCATATACCGGAGTGATGTAACTGACGTCACTCCTTTTACGCCCCCCAGTTTTTTGGGACAGGTATTGTTGAGTATGGTATGGTACAACTAAAAATTATAATATATAGGTATGTCAGAAACATTTGGAGTGGTAGTGTAATATTAGAACGATCCGGACGGTTTATTTCAATGTCTTTGTTTGTGGGGTTGTTAAAAATGGTCCATTGAACCAGGTGTCAATGTGCTCTGTCGGTTTAGCATATACCTGAGAAAACTACCTGAGAAAAGTCATTAAAACAAAAGAGTATTTCGTATGATGGAAGTTAACAACACATGTTATGATCAAGGAAGGAAAACAGAAAATCCCCTTTTGAGTTTTGGGCAGAATTGTGAATCCAGTTTCCACATAATACGTAAGATAAATCTTTTAGATGAGAGATAGGAACTTCAAAGGGATTTTGGGTATAAGAACCAGCAGCGGGCCAGCCAGTGGGACGAGAGAGCGGAAGGACAACAGGGAGTGGGGGCAGGTCAAAAGAGAACTGAGGCCCCAGCGTCAACCAAGGACAGCGTCAAAGTATACATGCGAATATCTGATATCGTGTGCCCAATTGTATTTATATTATTTTATGTACTATTTTATATTTATGTATACATTTTTGCAGCATCTGTAATATTGTACACAATATACAGGGTGAGGAAATAATTATTTGACCCCTCATGATATTTGTAAGGTTGTCCAATGACAAAGAAATGAAACGTCTCGAACAGTATCATTTCAATGTAGGTTTATTGTAACGTGGCAGATAGCAAAAAACCCAATCAAACGGAAAATCGAAAAAATTATTTAAATAAAAGATAGCAACTGCTTTGCATTTCATTGAGTGAAATTACGTTTTGAACCCTTAACAACAAAAGCTTAATACTGGTGGAGCCACTCTTGGTTGCCTTTGCTGTATGTTTTGGGTCATTGTCGTTGCGGAAACACCCCATCACGACCCCCATTTTAGTTCCGGGCAGAGGAAGGAGGTTGTCTGCTCGGATTTCACGAGACAGGCTCCGTCATTTCCCGGTATGCGATTAAGTTGTCATGTTCCCTTAGCAGAACAGAAAACACCCCCAAAGCAAAATGTTTCACCCCCCTGCTTGACGGTGGGACGGTTGTTTTGGGGGTCATAGGCAGCCATTTCTTCCTCCAAACACAGCGAGTTGAGTTACTGCCAAAGAGCTCTATTTGGTCTCATCAGACCACAGCACCTTCTCCCATTCACTATCTGAATCATTTCAGGTTGTTTTTATTTGGCAAACTTAGATGGGGCCTGCCAATGTGCCTTCTTGAGCAGGGGGAAATTGCGAGCCCGCAGGATTTTAATCCATTGCGGTGGAAGGTGTTCCAATGGTTTTCTTGGTGACTGTGACGTACCTGCTAAGTTGAGGTTCATTAACTAACTCCTCCCAGTCGTAGTTCTAGGATGCTTGTTCACCTGCTCAGAACCATTGGCACCCCACAGGGAGATCTTGGTTGGAGCCCAAGCGGAGGTCTATTGAGGGTCATTTTGTGCTCCTTCCATTTGGAACAATCGCACCAACAGTTGTAACCTCTCTCCCAGCTTCTGCTAAGGTTTTGAGCCCATGCCAGACTTGGCAGGTCTACAATTTTGTCTCTGACATCCTTGGACAGATCTTTGTCTTTACCATGTTGGCGGAGTTTGGAGCTTGCTTGATGATTGATTTCTGTGACAGGTGTCTTTTAATTACAGGGGATAGTTTAAGACAGGTGTTCATTAGGAGGGTGACTAATTGAGTAGAAGTGTCTAACACTATGTGGGAGCCAGAACTCTTAAGGTTGGTAGGGGTTCAAAAACTATTTCACTCAATGGAAATGAAAATCAGTTGCTATCTTTTATTTTAAAGATTTTTTCGATTTGGCCTTTTGATGTGCTATCGCCACTGGTACAATAAACCTACCATTGAAAGTGATACTGTTTGAGAAGTTTTATTTCTGGACACGAAGGAGGGAGCGCTCAACCCGACCCAAAGCCAAGGCCCGGAGACGCGAGCGAATGGCAACTATGCGCCGCAGCAGGGGCAAAGAACGCCGGAGGGCCAGCCGCGCCTCAAGGCGTCTAAGATCCGCCTCCAGGCGCAAGCGCTGCACCTCCGCATCCCGCCTCAGAGCCGAGGAGATGGCTATGCACTGGCCCCTAAACACAGCCTTATGGGCCTCCCACACTGTAGACGGAGAAACCTCAGGGGACACATTTTCCAGAAAATAGTGGCGGAGAGAGGCTTCCAACTGCTGCACAGAAGGGGCATGTTTAAGGAGAAAGTCATTCAACTGCCAGTGGCACTTACGGAGGGAGGGGGACCGAAGGTCCAGGGACAACACAATCGGGGCATGATCGGACCAGGAGATAGGAAGGATAGAGGAGGAGGAGCACGAGCGCAGGGTCGGAAATAGTCCAACCAAGAATGCATTTTGTGGGGATGGGAATAAAACGTAAAGGTCCGATCGCCAGGGTGATGGACCCGCCAGGTGTCAAAGAGCGCATGTCTCCGAGACAGCTGACGAAAGGCCCTTGACAGACGATCCACGGGGCGAGGGGGGGGGAGAGGAAGCCGCTAACCTATCCTACGTGGGGGAAAACTGCACATTAAAGTCACCACCAACCACCAGATACCTATGGGGAGAGGCAAACAAACGCCGATACACTGACCGAAGGAAAGGGATCTCAGCCGAATTAGGGGCGTAAATGTTACAAAATGTGATTATATTGACAAAACATAGTAAATGGTCGGTTCCCTCCTACCTGCTAGATGTGCCACATCCCAAATCAATAAACAGAAACAAACACCAAAAAATGAAAGTGAGGGAGAGATGTCTACCACATCACTGCCACCCACATCCAATCTGGAGAGAGAACACTCCAGGGGACTTTTAAGGCACCAGGTACACTCACTTCATAGTTACAAACATAAGGCAGTTTATTAAAACATGATTTTCATCCAAATAGTTACTGTATATCGTGGATAAGCCAATCCAAATAGTTACTGTATATCGTGGCATAAGCCATCCAAATAGTTACTGTATATCGTGGCATAAGCTGCCACACCTCTCCTTTACCATCCCCCCCACAGATGCTCCGGATTGTGTGCCTGGCCGCCCACTCATGTCCCCCGCTATCTCGTTGCTGGTGGCTCCCCCTGTGGCCTGCATGCTCTCGGGGGGTCATCTGGAGCTGTCTAGGTGGGGTCCCACTGGGTCCACGGGGAGTTCCCCAACCGGCCCAAGCCTATCACATCCACAGGTCAATGCAGGTGTGTATCAAAAAGATCTGGATTTTAATACTGATCATTGTATGAGCATAAATTGATTCAAATTATTTGTTTTTGATGTTGCCAGCAAACGACAAGCACGGAAATCTCCTGAGGAAGCCATAGTGCGAAACGCGTCGAGAAAGTGCCTTGTTTGACATTTTGCAAAATCGTAATATTATTACTATTTTTAATTACTGTTCTATATACATTGTTTAATTGGATGTGTGACATTTACATTGTAATGCTTTTTATTGGCTTATGCCACGATATACAGTAACTATTTGGATGAAAATCATGTTTTAATAAACTGCCTTATGTTTGTAACTATGAAGTGAGTGTACCTGGTGCCTTAAAAGTCCCCTGGAGTGTTCTCTCTCCAGTCAGTGGGACAGGGGGCAGCAGCCTGAGATGCAGGGGAGACCGGGGAGAAACCGGCCATAATCGCTGGAGGACCCAGCCAGGCAGGAGGGCCCAATTCTGAGGCCTGTGAGGCTGGGGAGGCCCAAGGAGTCTGGAGAAGGGCCCCAGGGGATCTAGGCGGAGATGGGTCAGAGTCCAGCAGCCTGGGGGACCGGGGGACCCGTGGTGGCAAGGGGTCCGCCGTCATGGGTGGCATGCCTGAAGGCCCAGGGGATGCCAGCGTGATAGGCCGCACCTCCGCCTCCGGCGCGGCGCACGTGGAGGCCGCAGGGAGAGGGGGAAAGTCCTCCTCACTCACGTGGCTCACGTGGGTCCTCGCCAGGAAAGAAGCGGTGGAGCGTCTGTGGCGCGCCCGACGAGCCCTGCGCCGGACGGGCGGGGGTCTTAGTGTCTCTGCGGGTCCTCTGTTTACCCATGGCCGCGCGTGCTGAAGCGGGATGGAGCGAGATTTGGCGGTGAAAGCGGGAGCCCTAGGCAGCCATGTCCTGTTCGGCTGCCGTCCAAGCCACGCCCCCCTGTATAGCCTTTTTTACTGTGTGCTGATACAGTGGGGATTTTTTGGGGGGATTTTAACTGTTTGTCAGATTGTATCTGACCCAGCACACAGCATTCATGTTTAATGTGTGTCACTCTAATGTGTGTCTATTGTGCTTTGTTGAGTTACGCTAGTGGGGGTGGTGATTGGTATTATTGTCCATAACCTTATTATATCTCCCTAATTTATCTGGTTTTTATATTGAGTGTGTTTCCTCACATAAATTGATTCTTATCTTTGCAAAGTCCTTACACTGAAGTGCAATCATAACAGAGACTACGTCCATAATTGTAATTTTTTTATTGTTGAGTCCAAAACCCATACTTGGGACATGAGTAGAGGTATACCGAAATTCATGAGACTTTAATAATTTGGTATATAGTCTAGAGTACTATTGTACTTAGGTATGTTAATTTCTGCTGAATGCTACCTATCTTGAATCGCATATTGCTGTGTCCTAACACAGATGTGTTTTTTTCGGATACCCTACCGTGTGTAACCTGCGTTGACCCTTCCCTCAGGACTTGCTCAGCTACGAGCTAATGATGCGATGCGTGGCTATACTGCCAATTCCTCAACGGAGGATCATTACTGTCATTGGAGTAACATGGTTACATGAAGTTTGGTCCAGGTGTATGGACGAGTGTGCGTGGAAGGCGGTCACGATAACGCAGACAGAGCTTGGAGGTATCTGACCACAGGCCAACGATGGCTAACGATCAATGAGTGGGCAGAGTATAGCAGAAGGCAGTATAGAGTTAAATAATGGAAAAAAAAAGTAATGATGGACGGGTTGGGAATATAGGTCTCAATGATTTTTCAGTATATTTTTGTCATCTCTCAACCAAGGTCCAATAAAATCTGAATAATAGCTTTGGTAGGCTTTAAGATTTTAACACTACTTTTAAGGATTCCTAGCAGATGGAAGTAAAGCCAAGAAGATTATGAAGCAGATGTACAGATCTTCAATCAAGCATCTACCTCAAGAATGTCTTCATTTATTGAGCATTTTATTTAAGGACATGAAATTAATATTGTGATAATGGACTCTAGAAACCTTTTGATGATTAACATCAAAAGGTTTCTAGAGTCCATTATCACTAGAGGACATATGGACTGTTGTTATTTTGGAATGGAGCTTGTCATGTATGATATAAAGAAGAACTTGGAACTGTTGATTAATAATCATAGAAATATGTATTGTGGGGAAACAACATATTTTTCATTGTGAGGATTCATTAATTAATAATTAATTCACCCTCAAGTGGGGGACTATTGATTTATGGTTATGGACAACAAAAATATTATTAATATATAGGTATGGCAGAAACATTGTATTGGTAGTTTAATATAGAACGATACGGACGGTTAATTCAATGTCTTTGTTTGTGGGGTTGTAAAACTGGTCCATCCTGACCAGGTGTCATGGCTCTGTCGTGTTTAGCACATACCTGAGAAATACCTGAGAAAAGTCCTTAAAACAAAAGAGTATTTAGTATGCATGGAAAGTTTACAACACCTTGTTTATGATCCAGGAAAACAGGAAAAACCCCTTTTGTAGTTTGGGCTACAATCTGGGAATCTCCGTTTCACATACTTACGTAAATAAAATCTTTAGATGAGAGATAGGAACTTCAAAGGGATTTTGGGTATAAGAACAGCAGAGGTCCAGCCAGTTGGGAGAGAGGAAGGACAACCAGTGAGTGGGGGCAGTCCACACAGAACTGAGGCCCAGCCAGTCCACCAAGACACCCAAGTCCAGGCAGAGAAGCTTCCAGCCATTCTAGTGGATAGCCAGACCCTTGGTAATGTATACCATATGATTGTGTTGAGGTATATGGGGTGTGCTATGGTGGTGTGATTGATTTATTATTGTTTGATGTGATATAATGCATTAATTTGGCTTTTGATGTTATCCTTGTTGTGTCCCATGTGTGCATAATATATATTTTGTTGGTTTACCTACAACGGTGTGTTTTCTTTTTGCCATCAAATCACCTAAAAGAATCGAGGTGGGAAATATAAATGCTAGGGGAATATTTTCATATTTATGAATTATCATTTCCAGGAGGCATATTTTCTTACAGTATGCATTAGAAAATACTGATTCTTCGGTTGAAGCAGCAGATAATGTAAGATGAGTGCCTCCCACTGTAATGTCAAATGATTGAACGGGAAACAAAAAGAGACCCTACTTTAGCGCAAGTTTATGAGGCAACTCTGAAAGCCTGGAAATACACAGATGACCCTTCCATGGTTCCAAACTACTCTACTCATACATGAGCTGACTATCCATGAGGAATGTCTCAAGTTGCGGTCTAGAGTGCTGGATGAACCTAATGAAGGACATCTGGGAATAGTAAAAATTAAATCCTTTGCTCTGAGTTATGAAGGGGGGGCCTGGCATTGATCAACATATTGAACAACTAGCCAATGGGTGTCAGGGTGCCAGCAAGTACAAACGATGCCTGCTCCAGGCTCATCTATGGGAATGGCCATCTACACAGTGGCAACAAGTTCACATTGACTTTGCTAGGCCCTTTCTGGGTCTAATGTTTCTAGTTGTTGATGCCCATTCTAAATGGCCAAAGGTTTTCTGTATGACGTCTGCTAACACAACATTGACCATTGAGAGACTCTGGACGTTATTTGCAAGATTTGCAAGTTATTTGCCAGAGATGCTCATCATTGATAATGGGCCCCAGCTTACACCAGAAGAATTTCAGAGTCTGATGTTCTTCTGGTGTAAGCTGGGGCCCATTATCAATGATGAGCATCTCTGGCAAATAACTTGCAAATCTTGCAACTAACCTAACCGGAGTCTCTCAATGGTCAATGTTGTGTTAGCAGACGTCATGCAATGGAATAAAACATGTTACTTCCATCCCATACCTTCCAGCTACTAATGGTCTGGCTGAACAATTTATACAGACCATGAAACAGGCTTTGAGGTCCATGGTGAAGGATATAGGTTCATTGCAACATAAACTGTCCAGATTTTTTATATCTTATTGTAATTGAGTTTATTCCACTACTCTTCCCCAGCAATGTTGTTTCTTGACAAGGTTGGGTTGGGTTTGCTAGAACCTGATTTAAGTTGTCACGTAGGTCATAGACTGTTGAGGGGAGAAGAAAAGAGGAAGCTGTGCCAACTTACTATAGGACAATCTGTAAATACTAGAGACTACAGAGACCATAACAAATGAACATTAGCAATTGTGATTGCCCATGCAGTCCAGGTCCATGCAGTTACATTATAAAGGTAGCAGATGACATATATTGATGTTGCCACGTTGATCAGTTGCGCAGTACAGGGGTCAGACAAATTTGGAACAATGTACTGTTTAGGTTCCATACATCACACCAATGATGTCCTCTGAGGCATATGAGAGAGGAGACACCCAAAGAAATATCTGAGGAGAACAAGATAGAACATTCTGTACTTTATCAACTACAATCAGAAAGTGAAGTTGGCAGACTGTGAAGTGTGTGTCCTTTCTTCTACTGAAATGAAACCATAGATATAACAAAGTTTCTCCTTGGCAGTGAGGTTGAGATCAGCAATTGCAGCTTAAAAGGTTCATCTCCAGGCCCTGCAGTCCTCTGGACAGTCATCAAACCTTAAGAGACTGATATTAATGAACTCACGGCGTATCATATATCTGTCAGACAGGTCTCAATATAGCAACTCTCCATCTCCCAAACTGCTCTCTATAATGGACTCTCTTGGCCTAACCAAGCACATACACCCCCCCCCTCCACACACACACACACCTTGCTGGACACACACTTGACCTGGTGTTCACTAAACTCTGCACCCTCACCCACCTGGACAATTCGGCTTTCCCTCTCTCTGACCACCATCTCCTAACCTTCAATATGAACACTTCTTGCCCTTTATCCACCTCTGCACCTCCCCGACCTGGACGTTGGCACAGAGACCTCCATAACCTGTACCACTTCATTCTCTGACTCTTTATCGTAGTTTGCCTCCACTGTCTCTAAGATCACATCCCATGACCAAGCTGCTTCTCACTATAATCTTACCCTTCAATCTGTCCTAAATACACTTGCCCCTGCCACCCTCCACTCTCCCTGTCCCACCAACCCCTGTCCCTGGCACGCTAAGCACACTTGCTGCCTCGAACAAGACGTTCACAGGGCAGAGCGCAAGTAGAGAAAGTCTGTCCAGAACAGCGACTTTCTCGTCTACAAGGCCGAACTCCCACAATTCAATGCTGCCTTTACCGTTGCCAAACGGCATGCTCTCTGCCAAGGCCAAAGGCAACTATTATTTCCATCTTATGATAGATCTCTCCTCTGCCTTTGGCACTGTAGATCACCCTCTTCTTCTACAGACCCTGCACTCTATTGGTATTCATGACTCCGCACTTTCCTGGTTCTCCTCCTACCTGACTGACCGCTCTTTCCACACTTTAAATGGCTCCCCTTCTTCTCACACCCACCTCCCTGTTGGTGTCCCGCAAGGCTCAGTCCTTGGCCCTGTCCTATTATCCTATTTTACCTCCTCCCTTGGCAAACCCATCTCATCCTTTGGCCTTCAGCCTCTCCTACCCACCTTCTCTCCAACCATACCAGTCCCCCCCACCCACTCCTATTGTATACTCGGTTTTCCAGCCTAGCTGCGTAATATGCAAAGGCATTAAGCTGTGGTTTAGTCTCTGTGGCATCTGTAGTCTGAACTGTGGCTTGTCACTGGAAGTCACCTTGTTAACTGTATAAGATGATATCTCTTGACGTGTAGACACATCTGTATGGTAAGTTTGAAGTGGCACAGGCATAATTGTGCGTTTAGATTTTACAATTTGATCTGTAACATCTGTGGCAACATGTGCTGAGAAACATGATGTGTGGGCTCTGGTTCAGCAGTGAAAGAATGCACAGAGGCTTGTCTGGACATGTATTACCGTATTAAGACACACTTTTTCACCCCCAAAATTGGGGGGGGAAACGGTTTCTGCATCTTATGGTCCAAATGCGCCTTGGCTTCCTATCAGCTCTCCCGGCATAGAGATAAGCCAGGGAGCTGGAGAAGCTGTCAGTTGAGAGATGCTGGATGGCGTCTGGCTCTCGCAGCTGTACTGTATAATTGCCTATGCCAGCAGAGCTCAGAGCCCTGCTGGCATAGGCAATGAAGAGAGAGAGATTGATGAACTGGCATTTATACCTCTCTCCTGTCTGTGGAAACTGCAGCTCCCACGGACACAGGCACAGCAAGATCGGGAGAGCAAAGGAGAGGGAGAAGACTCTGCAGCTGTTGCCCCCCCCCCCCTCTTCTTGTGCTGAGAGTGTACTGCTGCTAGTGACACCTACTGGCTGAATTGAATATTGAATTCATTGCATTAACCCAATTGATGTGAAAGCTTATTAAATCTTTTTTTCTGGTTTTCCTGCCCTAAAAACTGGGTGCGTCTTATGGTCCACACCGGTCTTATAGTCTGAAAAATACGGTTATTGCAGAAATTTGTCTTGTCTCTATAAGAAGGTGCACAAAAGCTTAAACAGAGTGACACCGTTCAGTACACACAGGAAGAATTAGCAATTCAGTGTAGTTAGCATAATACAATTCAATCCAGAGTAACAGTTCTACAAATGTGCAGGTGGAATATATGAAGCTTGTGTGACCATGTGCTATCACAAGATGGCAACTGGCACTAAGCTTCATAGCAGATGAAATATTTTAGGCTGAGGTTAGGCTGTTGGAATTACATTCTTTTGACTATTCTGACTTCAATTGCTGTATAGCGACTTCCCTTCCTTTCTATTGCATGTGGGTATCTTTCAGTATCTTTGTTGAATGAAGAAAATAATGAAGAAAAACATTTTGGAGGTCAAAAGAATATTCCTTTCTCATCCAAATGTGTGTCTGCTCGAATGGTGGCAGCATACTTAAAATTTTTATAGATATGATAAATCTATCTCAACATATGTGTGCCAACATCCCTATTTACATTGAAAAAATTGGGAAAACGAACGTTTTCTGAAATCATCTTCCAAAACAGGGACATGGGGACTTTAACAGCGCCATTTTGTTGAAAGTAACTGTAAGATCACAAATAAATGTAATATCTTATACATGTTTATACAAATGAAACAGAACAGACATTTATGTTCATATATGTCCACGCACAAATTCAGATAAAGAACATATTGCACAATCCCGACATGTTTCGAAATAGTCCACTTCCTTGGGGGCTTTCTGTACAGCATACAAGGTCTACATAGAATGTGGATAAATATACCAAAAAAATCTGCATAATATATCAACAGTCAAAATCTACAAATAGAAGACGAATCAAGACAAGTAAGATCTTACTGGCTTAAGCCCCCCATACACGTTCCGATTTTTCGTACGAATTTTGCCCGACCGACCAATGTGGTCGGGAGATTAATCGGATACGGAATTATGTACCCTCTCAAAATCGGCCGAAAAATCAGTCGGGACCGCTTCGGACCTGTCCGTAAATTTTGGGTCGATCTGCTGTTAATAAATAGGGTCGGGCTGATGGATCGGTGATAATTCGAATTCCGATTTTTCGTGCCAGCCGACCGACCGACCATAACATTTTAGGTGAAAATCGGGTGACAGGATCGGACGAAAAATCGGTCGGGAGAATAATCGGAATGTGTATGGGGGGATTTAGATTAGGGTTAATTGTATCATGGTCATATTTATGTTGTCAGGTTCATAGTGATCAAACCACAACTGTGGCAATTGGTGGATTTAAAAAAAAAACATCAGGAGAATGGGGAGGTAAACAGGACCACATCTGTCCCACTTAGTATCACGGTCCTTAAATAGATTAAGTGCCAGCAAAGGAAAAAGAAGAAGATGATAATCGGTTATCTATTAAATCAATGCATCCTGGTTTCTATTACCTATATTAGGGAATTGGCTGATTGTATTATTTGTAAAAGGAGATGTGTAATATATTTTATACAGTAAAATAAAAGTTCATTTGTCTGGCTTTCAACCAGGAACCTTTTGATTTCAAGGCCCACATGAAAACCAACACTTTAACTGATGTTAATATAACATAAATAATATACTTAAAACACAAAAGTGTCTGAGGTTAGGTTCACCTCAATAGGTGCATTACAAACTATGACCAACAGTTGGCAGGATAACACTGACAATTAAGAGTCTATTCACACTGGCGTTTTTTGACCGCCAGGTAAACGACCTGTTAAAATAACCGCTTTAGGCGTCTGTCGGTTTTCTGGCTGCCGCCTGGTAGGACCTCTGTGGGGCCCTAATTAGACGACCTGTGAATGCCTAACTATTTTGCAAGACGATTGCAGGGAGTCGTTTTTCCCACGACTGTAGGAGCGCGGTGCTGGTTCCTTAGCTGAAAGCAGCTAAACCGACCGACAGTGAGAACCGACAGTGTAAATTCAGCCTTACATCACTAACAGACACATAGAATAACCAGCAATGAGATTGCTATGTAACTGCTGGAGTGACTGGAGCCACTCCCAAACAGCCCCAGTGGCGTCCCAGCCAGAGCAATGTGATATATTTTTATTCCATATTTTTGCTTGGCCTGCATAATTATTATGGGTTTGTGCACAAAACGAAAAAAATTCACCACACCCTACTCATAGAAGTGAGGATACAGGGCCATTTCATGCTACAGGGTGGGCCATTTATATGGATACACCTTAATAAAATGGGAATGGTCGGTGATATTAACTTTCTGTTTGTGGCACATTAGTATATGTAAGGGCGGAAACTTTTCAAGATGGGGGGCGACCATGGCGCCCATTTTGAATTCGGCCATTTTGAATCCAACTTTTGTTTTTTCAATAGGAAGAGAGTCATGTGGCACATCAAACTTATTGGGAATTTCACAAGAAAAACAATGGTGTGCTTGTTTTTTTTTTTTGTAAATCATCTTTATTTGAAAATAAAACAACAGCAGGTAATAGACATTAGAAGAGCATTGAAACCATTCCGAAGATTATACAGACTGTTGTAACTACATTCTCAAAGCATTTTTGTTGTTTAACATTAACATGTAATGTTATTGTTGAACAATTGAACAATTGTATAATAAAACCAAGAACAATACACAATACACGGTCTCTGCGTCATAGTTCCGTATTCCCAACCGAACCCGCCTGCACTCATGATCTGTGCATGCCCTTTACATATACTGAAACCATAGCTAAGCACAGGGCGTGTGTACACTAGTGAGAACCGTACATTACCTCCACGTTTATGGCAGTGCGTATGTGAATGAGAGACCCAAAAAAAATAAAAACAAACATTTAAACAAGAAACAAACACTTTTATAACCCAAGTGACAGACAACCGGTCTGTCCTTCAACACTGCTCGCACCTTTCTCCAACCCCGTCCCAGTTCAAGCAACTATACAGGCATAACAGCAACCCCTTTGAGATCACCCAGGCCACCTCCCAACTAGCGCCAGGATGCTAACAGCTCCTAAGAAGGAAGGTTCTGCCCATGGATGATTAAAGCGCCTCCCCCGGTACCCTAGCCGCTAGGTCCAATGCCCGGGTCCTGAAGTGCCAGAGGGCCCAGTGAGCCTCTCACCTGCTTCTCCAAGTACCACTTGGTGTTCCCGAATGCATGCATGAATTCCTGCAGCTCCTCAGGTTTTAACTCATGAACCAGAAATCCCTTCCATGTGGAAAAGAACTTCCCAATAGCATGAGGTTGTGATTGGAGAGCATTAATCTTTTCCATAGCCATAATGTAGTGTAAGTACCCTTTCAGGTCAGTCAAGGTAGGTAGGGAAGCATGTATCCATTGTTTAAGAATACCCAGCTTAGCCACCAATAAGCATAGGTGGGCAAATCTGGTGAGAGTCAGGGAGGCCCTGCTCGGTGCCGGGGTGTCAGAGCCATTTGGACACAGGGGGACATGTAACAACACAAGTGCCGGCTCCAAAGGGAACTGTCGCTTTGTCACTTCACAGATGTAAGTATTGTCCGCCAATATGTCTGAATACGGTTGCATGTCCAAAAGAGATGCACACTTCGGGCACTCTTGAACCATGGTCAGCGGACGACGCCACTGACGTGTAATGCTAAGCTCTAGATAGGCCCTGTGAATGAGCTTAAAACCTATTTCCCTCCACGACTCACTAACTGTACATTTTCGGATAACCGCCCAGCTGGTCTCCAGGAGGTCCACCGCGTCCTCCACCGGGATGGTGAGGAAGTTCGCCCATGCCTGAGCATTGGTTGGAGGGGTTAATGGGTGCTGCCTACGAGTCTGTAGATGAGAGTAGAGGTCAGATAAAGAGCGTTTAAGGGTATGTGGCATAAGCAGACTATGAAGATTCGGGCTCAGAGTTATGCCCCTCCCCCGGACTCAATGCCCGACCAGAAAAGCCTGCACCTGAGCATAACATAACATATGAGAATGGGGAAGGGAATATCTGGGCCGCAAGGCCCCAAAAGGAACCATCCGCCCCTCAGGGGTAAGTAAATCCATAAGATGTACAATGCCCCTGCGCTCCCAGCTTCTAAGCATCTTGTTCGTGCGACCCTCTGGAAAGGCCAGGGAGGTGTGTAGGGGCATTAGAGGCGAAACAGTTCCCTCAGTACGCAAGAATTTTTTTGTTTCCCTCCACGCTATGATGGTGTCCCTCATAAGGATATGGCGTTTAATGAGGCAGGGAAGCTAAGGGATCGACAATTCAAGGTTGCAATACCGAACGGTTTCTGTATGGGGTATTTATTTACTTATATTTCACTAAGAGTATCCACACCCTAAACATTACACATTATAGAGAGAAGTGAGTCCCTACTCAGTCAGCACCACCTATAAAGGTAATGCGGCCTAATAGGGAAAAACTGGTGGGTACCCTCAACCCAAAGGGTGCTATGGATTCCTAGAGATTTAACCTGTATCTTAGCCAATCAAAGGAGTGTACAAAATATTAATAAAATATTATAATTTTTATTTATACATGATTTAAAAGATATATGTGTTTTTTGGACATAAAGACATAT
>CM070036.1:119409596-119433933 GCA_036250615.1 Ptychadena robeensis
CATTGGATATGTGGGGTATTTACGGCATTTCATATGTGGGGCATTTGCTGCATTGGATATTTGGGGTATTTGCTGCATTTCATTCATGGGGTATTTGTTGCATTTCATAGTTGGGGCATTTGCTTCACTTCATATATGAGGTGTTTGCTGCATTTTATATGTTCATTGGGTCATTTAGATGCATGCAAAGTAAGAGGCACTCAGGTGACATTAGGTTACCTTATTTGCTCCCTTGAGTATAGTGTTTGAAGGGTCTTTCTCTGAATGGCAGGGATTGGAGTAGCAGGTCAGAGGGGGCCCATAAAAACAATTTGCTATGGGGCCCAGTGATTTCTAGCTACGCCCCTGGTTAGACGTCTTCTCCACTTGACTGACACCATAGACTGACATTGCCAGAACTAGACGGTGTCATGTTTTATTATCCCTGGACATAAAGAAAGTACTGTGTCATGGCAGTACTTACACAATTTGCTAGAGTGTTGGGGCTTTGGTCCAATATGCAGGTTTCCAGTCATCCTTCTTTCCAATCCAACAAGGGACGAGGCAGGGCTACCCCGTCTCCCTTGTTATTTGCCTTGGCCATAGAGCCATTACCCTTACTGATTAACCTTCTGAGCGTCTGGCCCGAGTTAACTCGGGCTGAGTTTCATGCATCATGAAACTCAGCCCCAGTTAACTTGAGCCGCGCTCTAGGTATCGCCGTCTTCCTACGGCGGTCGGGAGCACCAGCATGTATGCCGATGCTTCCGGGTCCGCCCCCGATCGCGTCACCAGTGACGCGAAGGGGGCGGGGGTAGGCGGCGCCATAGACCTCCGTCAAACTGGAGGGGCGTCGCTTTTCTTCAGCATAAGTCCGGCGTCTCCAGTGACGTCGGGCTTATGTTAATGACCTCCAGCTGAGCAGGCAATCGCGGCGGAGCATATTGTGCTCCGCCGCGATTACCCGTGGCACGGTTATGAAAAAACCGTGCCAGGTGGCAAACGCTCAGAGGGTTAAGCACTCCAGTGACATGGAAAGTAGCTCGCCACCATAAGTTGGGCCTCTTTGCGGATCATGTGATCCTCATTCTGGCTAACCCAAAAACCTTTTTGGCTAACTTATTTGTTATTTTGCATGACTTTGGCACCCATACTGGGTTACAGATAAAAACTGCCAAATACAAAGTTTTAAGGGCCATTTCACACTATATGCGTTGCGTTTTTTTTTTTAAACAATATGTCTTTATTAGCATTTTTAACAGATAAAATGACAAACAACGAAAAACATCGACGAGGCTAACATACACATTGGTTGGTCAGCAACAAAAACATGTAGACTGGGCTTAGAAGACACAGTTAAATTCACTGCGAATTGTAATTATATAGCTTAGCACAAGTGGGGACCATTACCCATGTACTATGTACGAGATACTACAATATAACAAAATAATTTCTACTCGCCCATCAACCAGATACAAAAGAACTGAAACAACATAAGCAGGGACACATCAGGACACATCAGACAAGAGGTAAATGTAACAAAACAGGGAATGGAAATAAGAAGGAGAGGAAAATATTTGGGATAAGGGAAAACAAGAGGGGGGAGGGAACACCATCAGGAGGGAAAGGTAGGTAGAGGGGGGGATAGAAAAAAGTAACAGAAAGAAAGAATAAATGGAGTGTAAGAGTCCAGATCAGTAGGGAACCTCGTATATCGTCCAGCACATCACTGTGCCTCAATTATAGCACATATACAATCATACACCAGGCTATTCAAGAGACCTATGTCTCGTATCGTGTCATCAGGTCACGGCATGTTTGTGTGTCCTTAAAAATTAACCACGGGGGCCCAAGTTCTGCTGTATTTGTGATGTGATAGCGTAAGGTCGGCAATCATCGACTGCATCCGCTCGATTCCTAACAATTCCGCCAACCACTCTCCAACAGTTGGTGCTTTGGTTGTCTTCCAGTGTCGTGAAATAACCCTCTGGTCCCGGGGGTGGTCAGTCGCGCGGAGGGCAGTCAGGGGTTTTAGGTCGCCCGCTGTCAATGCCGTTGTTAGTGGGGAAATGCGAGAGGGGGACCAACAGAAAAGAGCATCCTTTTTGAGACCTGGGGGAAAATCCGGATTACCCAGAATGGGGGTCATCGGGCTGTAATAAGAGTACAACCCCACTTTGGCAAGAGCCCTGTCCCACACTGCTAATAAGGGGGCTAAAGTGTAAGGCAGTGCAGTACTATGTGGGCGAAGCCTGATAATACCGCTCCAGGTCCGGCAACCCCAGACCCCCTAATGCTTTAGGTTGCGTGAGTACCGAGTAGCGGAGACGTGGGGGCTTGTAAGCCCACACGTATCGCGCAAGTAGGGACCTGACTGTCTGGAAAAAAACTTTTAGGGTGTATGATGGGTGCTGTCTGAAATAAGTATAAAAAGCGGGGCAAGATATCCATTTTGCAGATTGCGATTCTACCAAACCACGAGTGACAAGATTGCTTGAAAGTTTCTAACGATAATCTAGTAGTGGTCAATAGCGGTGAGTAATTAAGCGTAAACACTTGAGAAAGATCATTGGGGATCCAAATTCCCAAGTACTTAATAGGGGCCTTTTGCCATCTAAACTGAAATTCCGTCTCTAGCAAACTTTTCACCTGGTTAGGGAGTTACATTAAGGGCTTCTGATTTATTAAAATTAACCTTGAAGTTACTAAATCTCTTGAAAGTTTCGATTTCCCTCATAAGGGCAGGGAATGCTACAATAGGGTTCGAGATATACAGAAGTCATCTGCGTATAGTCCAATTTTGTTCTGGATCGGTCCCGTGGTAATTCCTTGAATAGAAGGGTTAGCTCTAATTGCCTGAGCCAGGTGTTCCATTGAAAGAATATAAAGATAAGGGGACAGGGGACAACCCTGTCGGTGCCATTAGAAATGGATACCGGTGTGGATAGTGCACCGTTCACCCGGATAGAAGCTGTAGGGGCATCATAAAGCGCCTGGATTTTAGCAACAAAAGGCTCCGGCAGTCCAATATGTCGCAGGGTCTCAAATAAGAATGTCCAGTTAAGGCGATCAAACGCCTTCTCCGCATCAAGTGAGAGAAGGCATAGCGGGATATTCTTACGCTGGGCTAGGGCAATAAGATTGAGAGATTTAATAGTATTGTCCCTGGCCTCCCTGCCAGGGACAAACCCTGCTTGTTCCAAATGTACTAAGGATGTAATACACGGAGTCAGTCTATTAGCTATAATTTTGGCGAGAATTTTCATATCCGCATTAATAAGTGATATTGGGCGATAACTGGCACATAGTGCCGGATTCTTGCCCGTTTTGTGGATTAAGGCAATATGTGCCATTTGGGATTGGGGCGAAAGTTTCGTAGAATGGGAGAGGGAGTTAAATAATTCAAGGAGGGTAGGTGAAAGGGCATTGTCCAATTTCTTATACAAGACATTACTTTTACCAACAGGGAGAGCAGTGATTGTCGCTTTGAGCTCATCTGCAGAAAATGGGAGAAGCAAAGAAGCTAGTTTAGGTAGGGCCGTATTGACATAAGGATGCGACAGCGGCTGCCGGGTCCAACTGATGTTCTGGCCCCGGTAGGTTGTATAATTCTGTGTAGTATTGGTGAAAGGCTAACGCTATCTTATTCGAACAGTGTTCCATAACACCCGTAGGGGAGCGTATTTTAGGTATATAGGTGCGAGCCAATTTAGTCTTAATAGAGCGGGCAAGTAGACGTCAACATTTATCCCCGTGTAAATACACCTGGCGTATAAGACAGTCCCTGTGCTTTAGAGAGCTGTAATCTAACAATTTTTGTAAGTCTGACCACTTTTGAGTTAAAGTAAGGTACGTGTCTGCATTTCTGCTGCGTTTATGAGTGGTCTCTAAATCACGAATTTCCTGTAACAATAAGGACATCGTGGCGGCTCGCTCCTTTATCACCCTGGACCCATGTAAGATAAGATGGTCCTGGAGGACACATTTCAAAGCCTCCCATTTATAAGGGAGAGGCGTCGTGTCGTGTTCTTGGTCCCAGGCGAAATCGGAAATCGTGCTCAGGAGGTCTTGATGTATCACCGGATCAGAAAGAAGCTTTTCATTCAACCTCCACATCATAGACCTGGGGGATGAACCTGGGATAACCAGCGTTAATGTAATCGGGCAGTGGTCAGAGAAAATCTGCCAGTCAATTTTCGCCACTGGGGACCATGACAACAAATGATGAGGAATGAAAAACATGTCTATACGGGAATAAGAATTATGAGGAGGCGAATAAAAAGTATAGTCCCTAGTGGTCGGATTAGATATACGCCAAATATCTACCAGTTGCATGACATGAAGTTTGTGTTTAAGTCTGGTTATAGCAGAGAGTGGTATAGAAGATTTACCAGAAGAGGTATCAATAGTCGGGTCCATAGTCAGGTTAAGGTCACCTCCCAATAAAAGAGTCCCCTCACTAAATGAGTCTAACCGGTCTATTACATGACACAAAAATCTGTCGGGTCTATGATTAGGTAAATACATGTAAACCATTGTAAACAGGTCCCCGTAGAGGTTACATTTTAGAAACAAAAAATTACTCTCAGAGTCAGTGAGGTGGTCGACATAAAGAAACGGGACCGACGCATGGAGGTTGATGGCCACACCTCTCGACTTCTGTTTTGGGTTGGAACTAGTGTATGAAATCGAGAAATGATTGGAGATGAATTTTGGGGCCTTGTCCGCTAGGAAATGAGTTTCCTGGAAGAACAGCACCTGTATGTGTTTTTTGTGCATATGATAGAGGATCTGCTTACGCTTTTCTGGCGTGTTGATGCCTTTCACATTCAATGAGCACATGTTAATTTTTGCCATGGTGTTTCAGGATAGGAGGCCAGTAGGTAATAGGGACCCTAGTCAGAAGCTCACACTCAAAAGAGAAAAAGAAAATAAAGAAAAAAGGTAAGTACACAAGGAGGGGGAACATAAACAATACAATAAAAAAAACATACACGTTAGGTCAGTTAGACCTAAGAGCTAGTGGAGACAACAATGGGTCTCCAAATGATCACAGCTGTCCACTAAGTGAACAGCTGTGATCGGCCTATAGTGGGGTAAAGTGGAAGGCTAGGTGGACGTCCGCCTCGCACCATCCAGAGAACTTATGAAAAAACAAAGAAAAGAAAGAAGAAGCACGCATTATTTATGCAGATTTATCACAAAGTTATGTTGATTTAAATTGTGATCCAAAATCGATCATCACAGTGTCATTTGCAGCGGGGAACAGCGATATTTAATTATGGTAAAGCAAGCTGTGCAGTTCCCCCACCCTAAAATACATTCAGCCATGATATAGTGCATCATTCAGAAAACTTATGAAAAACAAGAGACAAAGAAAAGAAAGAAGAAGCACGCATTATTTATGCAGATTTATCACAAGGTTATAGTGATTTAAATTGTGGTTTAAGTCAGTCCTCACAGTGTCATTTACAGCGGGGAGCAGCGATATTTGATAATGGTAAGGCAAGATGTGCAGTTCCCCCACCCTAAAAGTACATTCAGCCATGATATAGTGCAGTAAGGCACAATCAGCAAGGAGGATCAGCAAAACAGCACGGCCTAGTCGGGGTTACCCATCTGGGGTCCCATTCCCTTTTTCTTTGTAGATTTGTTCGTTGTGGACCACGCCATCATCTCTGGAAGTTTGGACAATTTAGGTGGAAGGGGGTCTGGCCATTGGTCCAGTGCGACATCCTGTAGGTCCATGGCTTGCAGAAAAGTTTGGAGGTCGGCAGGGTAGCGAAATACACAAGTCTTGCCATCTTTTTTAGCCGAAAGCTGAAACCCCAACGATATTGTATCTGCTTCTCAGCTAGTAATTTTGTGACCGGTCATAAAGCCCTCCGTCGGGCTAGTGTGCTCTTAGAGAGGTCAGGATATAACAATATCTGGGCTCCCTCAAAGTCCACATGGAGCTTAGGGCGGCAGCCATGTAGTATCTGCTCACGTTGTCTAAAATAATGTATTCGGCAGACGACATCTCGCGGCACAGTGTTATTGGGATTATGATAGCCAGGCACCCTATGAGCGTGGTCAATTTCTAGTACGGTATCTATGGGCTGGTCTCGAGCAAGGTTAAGGATCGCTCGGACAGAATTCAGGAGATCAGGCGTGCCTATTGACTCAGAGATACCCCTAAGACGTATATTATTATGCCGCCCACGATCCTCTTGACCATCATCAGCATAACGCATAGATTGCAATAACACATAGTGGGAATGAGCAACATATCACATACTGCCGTGCTCAGCTCGTCAGTGGCTTCCTCCGTGGCCTCCACTCGCTGATGAATATCCCTCTTCTTGAGTATCCCTCAGTCTTGATCTCTGCCATATCTTGTCGGTGTCCAGTATCCATTTGAGCCAGCATTCCAGCAATTTCGTCCTTAGTTGGAAGTTTTGCAAGAAAAATCTGAAGTGCTTTAGGTAGGGCTGTGGACTCAGACTCTGCATCTGAGGCAGGAGTCTCCACAGTCCCGTGATTGAGGGACTGCAATACCTTTACATGTAGAAGCAGCGCGCGTTCTTCTAGTGGCTGACGCCATCCCAGATGTCCCAGGGGTCCTAAAGGCAGCTGATGACCCGGGCAGCCTGCGTGTAGAGAAAGAGCCGATCTGGCAGCGTGTGGATCTGCTGGCCGTCTCCCTTGTCTCCTTCGAGCTCCGCTTCCCTCTGTGGGAGTTCCTCCCCATCAATCAATGTGAGTAATCCGTGTGTGCTGGAAGGTTGGTGGCGTTGCGTTTTTATTTTTCGTGCGCGTTTTTACAGATAACCAATGTTACCATTCACACTGTATGTGTTGCATTTTTAAAATTGCAGTGTTTCCGCATGTGTTTTTAATAACTCACTGCTGTATGCATTTTTGAATAAGTGTTCCTGCATTTTTCATGAATTTGTTCAAAAACGCAAATGCAAAACGCAGATGCAATGTAAAAAAATACATGCGTTTTTGTATATTTTAGCTTTAATAAAGCTTTACTTTAAAAAACGCATATAGTGTGAAATGGCCTTAAATGTTAGCTGGCCCCCTTCCATGGTTGATGACTTAAAGGACCCTTTCCTTTGGGAAGCCTCTAAATTGCTGTATTTGGGTGTCTTTCCGACAGACTTGTATGATACACTGCAAACTATTTCACACTCCTCTCCAGAACCAGACAAATTCTGGAATCCTGGAAATGTTACCATACCTCTTGGCTTAATTGTATATAGTGAATTATTACCGAAATACTGCTGCCAGTTGCAGTCCCTTCTCATGTGCTTAGGTCCCTACAAAGACTTTT
This sequence comes from Ptychadena robeensis, assembly GCA_036250615.1. Taxonomy (NCBI): domain Eukaryota; kingdom Metazoa; phylum Chordata; class Amphibia; order Anura; family Ptychadenidae; genus Ptychadena; species Ptychadena robeensis. The sequence continues at coordinate 119,416,897 of CM070036.1, forward strand.
TTTTCTTCTGTATGTTTGTATATTTCTTTTTTATTTGGTAGAATGTTCTATTTATAGAATAAAGAGTGTAAGAACTGTGCGTTTAATTTCACTGCCTGTTCATGAAGAACACCCCAGCTTTTCTGCAGACTTGGTTCAGTGCCTCAGGATTTACTTTGTATTGCCATGTGCAAATTGGACCATGTTAGTCAGTGTTTGATTATTGTAAACACACCTAAATGTCTGCCACCAGATATAGAAGTATGGTTGTTATGTAGATCGAACCAAAATCGGTCGGGTACAACAAAATAGTATTTATTATACATTCGATGTATACACGATCGATTAAAACTTTCTGACATATTTGTTCAGTTTACGATAATTTTTTGGTCAATTTCAATCGATTTAGGTTGATCCAACCATGTGGACAGTCATCAATATCCAGTCAACCGTTTTAAAAATCGATTGATTTAAGTCGATCGAACAGGAAAATCGAAACGTAAATGGAAACCTTTACGTAGGCAGAGCTAGAGAGATCTCCTCTAACAGCCTGGTGACAAGCTGATTCCTTTGACGCAGCTTTCCTGCCTGCTGCCTCCGTCTTCGGTGGGGTCTTGGGCGAGCTACAAGGCTCTCCAAAGTACCTCACTGATCCACCTTTGCTGGAATTCGTATACTGTGTAGTCATACATTTGCTCCTGGCCTCTACCACTCGTGGTCCCGAGTATCACTGCAGTTACCCTCTGTGAAGGTCTGATGAGCCTAGGCTTTATTTTGGTTTCTTCCTTTGGTTTCCATTTTCCATTACCCCTCCTTGTCCTCTCCCAGCCCTGGTTTAGCCTGCTCGGAGCCCTCTGTCGTTACAACTCTACCATACTTTGATCCACTCTCCAAGCATACATGCACCCCTCTCTTCCCACACTTTGGTGTGGAAACATGCCAGTAATTTCATCAAATGTAGAGAGTCTCAACCTACCTGAGAAAAGGTTACAGTTGTTTGGTGAGCTTAGGAGGCATAAGGAACACATTGCCTTTCTGCAGGCCCAATTCCATAAGGTAAAGGCTCCATGTTATTCCCATCCTAACTACCCCCACTCTGTTATGTGACTTCACTGTTGGCATGACTATCCTGGGTGGAGAGCTCAATGTTGCTCTTGAACCCTTTCTGGGTCTCTCTAGAGGCGTTTCACACCTGTCTTTTCAATGTTATAAACGCATTAAGCGTACTTTGCAGTTAGATAGTGTGAATAAAATGGGAGATGGGCATATTGGGTTAATATTTAAACAAAGAACACGGCCTGATCCCCATATGAAACATAACAATTAAAGATCAAGTTCAAACCTAATAAAAATGGAGAGACTAACCCCTGGAACTTTAATTAGGCCTACTCAATAACGATGCAATAAGTACTGTGGCGTTAAGACATCAATTTTATTACACGATAAAACCATAAAATAGGTATTAAAAGTTAAAACCACAATAAATTATTTCATACACGGACATTGGAGAGGAGGCCAGTTACAACACCCCTCAGTTGTCTTCCCCAGACACATTGTGCCCCTCTTAAATGGGCATCATCAGTGGGGAAAAAGGTCCCAGCTATACTATACTATATAGGGTTTTAAAGATCTGAATGTTCAAACATGAGTAAAATAATGCGTGTAGGGCTTTATGTAGTGAAGGAAGCATTATTTGATAGTGGACTTTTAAATAGAAAAGGTTGCAGTCTTGATCATTTGCATGGCTGTAGTCTCAGGGGTTCATTGGCAATCCTCCAAATTTCAGGGTTCTACTATGTAGGGTTTCCAGCACCTGGGAGTTTAAAGTAAGTAAGTGAAAAAATGCATTGAGCAGAGTAGGGCGTTATGGTCTGAAGGAAGCATTATTCGATTGGCCTTTTAGCAGGAAGGGTTGCAGTTAGGGTCTTGACATTTTGCATGGATGTTATCTCAGTGGTTTATTTGTAATCCAAAAAATCAAAACACACTAGCCCTGTGCTTGCATTTCTGGTAACGTAGAATGATGCAGAATGCATTTTAGTTATTGTATTTTTTGGGGGGGATTTGTCATTTACATTCCCAATGTTCCCTATCTGCAACCTTTCATAGCTATTAATGTTTTCCTGCGGTTATCCATGGGACAGAATGTTGACAGACACACACACACACACCTCTCCTCTCACTGTGTTAGCAGATGCCCGGAGGCTGCTATGCGGAGAGCACGGGTTCTGCCAGCATTCCCCCCCGGCTCCCCTGTTGCCCCCCCCTGACGGCGGCCCTGAGTGTGAGGAGCTGACGGGGAAGCATCTGCAGCCTCAGCATCGGGCAAGCTGACGGGGATGATCGGCAGCCGTGAGCCTGAGCCTAATTGGACACTGATAAAATATCGTCCGATTCCGATTTCTAGCTGGTCAACCGGTGAACCTCTACTTAATATTTATGCTCCTTGTAAAGTCATGTGCAAAGTATCTACTTTCGGAAGGGTAGCTTGATTATAGGTGGGGATTTTAATCTTGTATCACATTTCTCACTTGACTCTTCCAACCCCTCTAGGAGAGCATGCTCCTCTTTTGAGGCTATATTTTTTTTGAAGTATAGTCTACTGGATATATGGAAGTGTTAACATGAAATGTTAACATTACCTCATAGTTCTGTAGTGTTGCGTGGTGCCATTTTAGTTCACAACTTACATGACCAGATTCTTTCGAAGAATGTCGTCTCAGAACACTGCCACAGAGCTCACACACTAAGAAAACTGAAGGTCCACACACGAAGTAGGGGATATTTACAAGTTTACTAGCAGGAGTATATTTACAACTTCTTCACCATCACTTATTGGCAGGGATGGGGCATTAGTCTCAGGAAATGTACAGTTCTGAACTTGCTCCTACTCATGGTTGGGTACCTTAGACAGCTGAAAACTCTCACACCAGGGGAGAAGATAGGCAGTCCTTGCCAGGAAGTCACACTAGTTCAGTGGAAAGTTCACCCAGGAATCCTGTATCCGGGGAACCATGTCTGGAGGATCTACCTCCAGTTCTATCTATCCTGTCAGTTACATCAGGGGAGCGAGCATTTATAGACTCCCAGAGGGGTTGGCTTAAGGCCAGTAGTAGGGCAGATTAGGATGTATACATTTGTGAGGAGTGGAGAGCTGTGAAAAAGGAGACAGTCGTCTAGATATGTACCCAACCTCAAGTGAACAGCAGGTGCACAACCCTTAAAGGGACAGGTGCCACACACACATATATAAGGTGGATAGCATAGGAACAGTGTACAAGGCAAGGTATATATAAAGTAAAACATATACACAATAAGTGAATAAGCCCTGTCACTGTCCTAAGATCGGGAAAACCCATGAATATATAAGCATTTATAACAATGCGTTACAATGTACAACTAGTGCCATTTACTGTGACTACAGTTCCTACTCCCACAGAGACTTATTTCTCACAGACAAATGGCTATTCCAAAAGATTGTCTCCTCCAATGTGGGTACGATTACCGGGCCGGTCCATGTCCCTGTTATTCTAGAAATCCCTGACTCCCATCCCACAAACTGTGGAAAATTAACACATATGTGGTAAATTCTGAATTCTATGCTCAACATTCAGGGCCCTTTCACACTATATGCATTTTTTTTAGGCATGTGTTTTTGCATATATACAGAAACACATGCTTTTTTTACATTAAATCTGCATTTGGAATATTTTAACAGATCAATGAATAATGCAGAAAAAAATAATAAAAAATACAGCGTTTTTAAAAACACAAAGCATGCATTGTGAATGGTAACATTGGCTTTCTATGTAAAAACACGTGCTGTGAAAAAACGGGCACGTTTTTAAAACGCAACACATATAGTGTGAAAGGGCCCTCAGAGAGTCCAGTAGCATTTAACAGAATATTTTCAAACTAACAATAATGGCTCTGTCCACAAGTTTGAATGCCCATAAGGCTTTCATTAGAGGTATATGTATTCAACAAACGGCCCAAGCTAAAAAGTTCAGCTCAGGAGACTTGACCGTCTAAAAACCCTCCATCTAATAAATCTGACCCTAAACTTACTGCAGAATTGATGGTATTGCAAAATGATCTTTGTGCATCATCACTCACATACAAAACATGCTGTATATCTAATTTGCTAGGGATTGCAAACTCATTTAACAATTATTATAGTAAACTCTATAATTTAGCAGAAGATCAATCCTTACCTCAACACTCAGAAAGGCTGATTAATGAATTTCTGGAATCCATTCACATGCCCACCCTATCTGTAGTGTGTGGCATCCCTGTCACAGTCATTTACAGCTCAAGAAATAGCTGCAGCAATTAAAACTTTATCTCATCATAAGACTCCAGGGAAGGACTGTCTCCCTGAATTGTTAGTATCAAACCTTGCCAGTGAAAGTGGGTCATTTCCCAAGGAAATGCTCCAGGTCACTATTATCACTATCCCAAAGCCAGGAAAAGATCCTACCTTCCCTGCCAACTATAGACCTATTTCTCTACTTAATACTGACATCAATGACCCTTTCGATGTACTACCCACTATCATCCATCCAGACCAAGTAGGTTTCACCAAGTTTGTTGAAAACAGTACAACAGCAGATATTTTGGTAATGGAGAGAAATACGATACCTTCACATTTAAGTGATCTTTTTTTAATATAGATATTCAATAATCTTTATAATTACTACCGGATATTAATAAGAGATTTCTTTATTAAATGTACCGTATTTTCCGGCATATAAGACAACTTTTGAACACAGGAACATGTGTTCAAAAGTCGGGGTCGTCTTATACGCCGGGTGTGGCTGGCAGGGGGGGTGCAGGGGATCATCTACGGGAGCTAGTAGGTCTGCTCCCGATCTGTGCTCCCTGGGCTGCGTGCTGGCTGAGATTAGCAGAGGTAGAGAGAGATCAGGAACCAAGAGAGCAGTGTTACCATGGCTACAGGATGCTTCTCCACAGAGAACACACACTCTCCCCTTTCCACTGCTGTAGAAACAAAACTAAAACTTATAACTTTGAACATTCATAGCAGGAAAACCATTATTAGTATAATCATGAAACTTTCAGGGTCAGTAATTCTCACCTACTACTACTTACACCCCGAGTTTCAACCCTCTATCTACAACACTTACAAGTTACATTTCAGCTAAAGTCCAGGTATCAGACAATGCTCCTTCGTCGCCAGAGAGATATACTGCTACATGCTATAACATTTAACTTGCCTACATTGAACACATATATCTTTAAATCCCTGCATGGTAGAACCTTGACATTTTGTGGTTTACTAGTTAACCCCTAAGACTACATCCATGCAAATTTTCAGGTCCCTGAGCATAATCCTTCCTACCCAAAGCCCCCTATCAAATATTGCTTGTCTATTAGCATAAAGCACTACTCTGCTGCATACATGCTTTCACTTATCCTATCCTTACTAATACAAAAAAAAGATCAGACTTCTAAGGGTGTTGGAGATCTGAGGCTTGAAAATTAGAGTAGACATAATTTTTTTTATTTGGTGTGCGTTGGAAGAGAGGTAGTCTTATACAGCGAGAATATACCAAACTCTTTATTTTAACTGGAAAAGTTGGGGGTCGTCTTATACGCCGGAAAATAAGGTATTTATGAGTAAAGCTGGTCATTTGTTTAGAAAGTCCCTCATATTACATAGTTTGGGTAAAACAAAAGAAGATCTAAAGGAAATCTGACAGCGAAAATCTAAAGGTGTATGGGGACCCTAAACACTTTAAATACATTAGAATGTATAACTGAAGGAATATTTGCTGTGGATTGTTGTAGTAGTTGCAGGAGTGATAGTCTTATTCTAGAGAGTCTGGGTAATTTTCTCATACTGAGGAAGGAATTTATAGAGATAAATCTGACAGAAGACCATAGGTGTATTGTCCTCGTCCAAGTTAGTGACCGTTCACTCATTCCCTTGGTTAAGAGAGGGGAAGTTAAGTGGGAGTGTGGCCCACTGACCCAATCACTGGACATGAAACTGCCCAACCTACGTCACAGATACACTTAGTCCCCATGTTGGAGTGGATGCCAACAGATTCCGTCTCCTTTAAGGAAAAGGCACATGAGACACCTAGAAAAGATGGTAACCAGATATGGAGAATAGGTACTCAAATATTTTAGTGATTGGGAGCGATGGTCTAAGAGTTAGATACCAAAGTAAGGAACATACCAACCTAAGGTTAGGAAGAACCTTCTGGCAGAAGTATAAATCAAGGATAGCCAGCCAAAAGAGGCGTAAAGCTTCTGAAGGTGTTGGTGTTTTCACATGACATGAAAACCAGTAGGTACAGTGCAGAAAAAGTCAGCAGCACAGATATCTGAGGGGTCTGCTTAAGAAGATTAAACTAATGAGAAAGGAAAGAACAGTGAACTCTCATCTGAGATGGTGGATGAAGAAACTGCTTGCCTTTTTTTGCATATATCTTTATTGAATTTTCCACAAATATATAAAAACATACAAAACAATCGTTATGGCTTCTGAATACCGGGCCCAAAGGTCCCCGGCAGCGCACTGCGACCAATGTCAGCTCTATGCATTACATACTCTCGTACAAGCCATACAAGAAAATAACAGTTTAACAACATATAAACAAATATAACCCAAACAACATCAACCGTCATCTGCGAGTACCCTCTCCCCCTTGTAACCCTCCCAGTCCCACCCACCACCTGAACCATGTGCGTGACAAATACAGTAGCCCAACACCTGTACCCACGGGGTCTCCAACCCAACCCAGCGAGGTCTTTTGCGGATGTCCCTCCAGATGCTTTTTAAAGCCAGTCATCCCGAGCATCCCTGATATCCTGCTCCCTCAAGCGGATGATTAGGTTGTTCCCCCCTCGGCCTCTCCCGGGTGGGGTAGCTCCAAGCTCCAGCTGCTCCATTGCATACCACGAAGTGTGCTGGAACGTCTGCATCACTGCCTCCAGCTGCTCTTGTGTCAAGGCCTCCAGAAGGAAACTCTTCCAAGTTTAGAAAAAAATTTCTATTTTTTTGTCTGACTGTTTGTGGGCATACAGCCTTTCCTGAAGCATTATGTCATGCAAGAAGCGGCCTACCTCTTCTGCAGTGGGGAGTGCTGGCACCAGCCACCTGGACAGAATCGCCTTTTTCACGCAGAGAAGGTAAATGTGCTCCCACACTCTCAAGGCCGGTTCTGGAGAACCATTGGTCCCTTCCGACTGGCTATAGTGAAGCAAACCCGTAGATATGTGTCGAGTCCTGTGCACCCCCGTGATACTAGTCATGAAAGACCAGGCTTGGTCCCAGAACCTCGCGATGTCCGGACACTCCCAGAGTAAATGCAAAAAGTTAGGTTTGTGTTGCCCACATTTAGGACAGTCCTGGATCCAGGTATCCGCTGCCCCCCGTGGGGGAAATTGCAGCCCTCGGTATGCTCTGTGAGCTACTCTAAAATAAATCTCCCGCCAGGATTCATTTACCACCGCTCGCCTAACCGCTCCCCACCCCGCCAATAGCATGGTTTCCAAGTCGTCAGGGGTTGTTTCCAGGAGAGTCGCCCACCTAAGGATGTGTGACCTCTGTTTATGACTAGAGTCCGCCGTCCCCAGCCGCAGTCGCAAGTAAAGGTCTGAAAGTGATCTCTGAGCTGCAGCAGGCTGAATCAGGCGATTGAGCTGCACATGGGAGGGGAATGTAACCGTGGGGCTCAATATTGACCATACAAAGTGGCGCAGCTGAGTGTATTGCAGGAACTGGGACCCCGGAACATTAAAAACCTCCTTAACCTCCGCAAAAGACATCATTGCTCCCCCTGCGCCCAGCAGGTGTTGCAATTTGCATATACCCCGTGCCTCCCAGGAGCGGAACCCCTTATCTACTGCACCTTGCGGGAAGCCCGGAGTAGAGCGTATAGGCATGTCTGGAGAGAGTGAACCCTGCAACCCCACAAGTTTCCGGACTTCTCGGAGAGCAATAATCGTGTCCCTAAGGTAAGCACTTTGTTTTACCCTGGCAGGTAATTGAGTATAGGGCGTATGCAGTAGACCCGCCAACGACCACTTGCCCGCCAATTGAGAGTCTAGCTTGTATAGTGAGTAATAGGATGTACCATTAAGCCAGTCCCTAGCAATACGCAGCAGGCTCGCCAAGTTATACACCCTTATATTAGGGAGATTCATTCCCAGGTCCCCCACCGCCTCCTGAAGCTTACTTATGACTATCCTTGGCTTTCTTCCCCTCCAGATAAAGGCCTGGAGGGCGGAGTTCAGTTTGGCCACGTCTTTATGTTTAAGTAGTAGCGGCAGAGTCTGCAGGGGATAGAGTAGGCGTGCAAAACTGATCATCTTGATCATATGGCAGTGCCCTAACAAGCTCATCGGTAGCGCCTCCCACCTCTTCAGCTCCTTTAGGATTTTGTCAATGATCGGGGTATAATTTTAATGGTACAATTCACTAAGCTCCCTTGGGAGAAATATCCCTAAGTATTTTACTACCTTCTCCTGGATTTTCAAGGGGCAACCGACCTCCAGGTGCCGCGCCCTCTCGGGCCCTCCCCCTTTGAGAAACATTAGTTCGCTTTTATCGAAATTAATCCGGAGCCCAGAAAAGGACCCAAACTTGGTGAACAGATCAATTATCCTGGAGACCACCCCCCTAGGATTTGCAACAAACAGTAGTATATCGTCCGCGAATAGTGCCACTTTCTGTTCCCTATCCTCCACCCCTCATAGCATTGAGTTGTCTGCAACATTCTAGATAACGGCTCTAAGGATAGGTTGAATAGGAGGGGTGATAGGGGGCATCCCTGCCTCGTCCCCCTATAAAGTCGAAAGGGGTCCGACAGGGCCGTAGAGGTGTATATTTGTGCCGCGGGGGCAGCATACATTGCCTGGATGTAGCGCAAAAAGGAACCGCCGAAGCCCATTATTTCCATGACTTGCCCCAACCAGTCCCAGGAGATGTTGTCAAACGCCTTCTCCGCATCCAGGGAGATCAAAGCCCACGGAGGCAGAGAGGCGTCCCGACTCCTGTAGTAGTCCATCCCCGCGAGCACCTTACGTACAACAGACCACTGCGACCCTGTACAAAGCCCACCTGCTCGCCAGATATCAGGTGGGGCTGAATGCCCGCCAACCTGTTGGCCATAATTTTCGACATCATTTTTAGGTCTTGATTCAGGAGCGATATTGGGCGGTATGAGCCCGGGGCTAGGGGGTCCCTCCCTGGCTTGGGTAAGAGTCGTATAAAGGCCGAATCCCCCGAGGCGGGGAACACCCCGTCCCTAAGGATACAATTATACATACACTTTAACGGCGGGCCAGGAGTTTGCCCGCCTTGTTGCCAAAGCGGAAAAACTCCACTGACCTGCGATTTCTGATATGAAGATCGTACTGCTGCAGCCAATGATCACATACTGTTTTTGACTTCAACCAGTCGTCCCTATGCAAGTCCGTCGGGTCTGTCCGGAAGGTGGTGTATGCAGCCCTGACCACCTAACACGCTTCCCCATACCTCTTGGCTATGTTCTTTTTCAAAGATGACGCATAAGCTTTGCCAGCTTCCCAGAACAAACTTGGGTCCCGCCTGTGCTCCAGATTACATCGCTGGTACTCAAACCACCAACTCTTAATATGGGCCTGCAATGTTTCATCCGTGGCCAAATGTTGGGGGAACCGCCACACCCTAGGTGCTGGCGGCCCACCCATGCCCTCCAATTCCAGCACCACCGGAGAGTGGTCTGAAATCAACATGGGCTCAATGTCAATGGAACGACAGGCTGGATGCAAGGGATTGTCTGTGAGAAACGTGTCCAATCGGGAGAAGACCCCGTGAACATGTGAATAATGCATATATTCCCTCTCCGTAGGGTGCCAATGTCGCCACAAGTCAGTGAGGCCGGCCATGAGGATTGATACCCCACATCCAGGTCAGAGTACCCGTGGCTGGGTCCCGCATTCCCCTCCGTTCCCCTGTCCTGTCCTCCTGTTGTGCGCTATTCACTGCGTTAAACAAATCACCTCCGATTATTAAAGGGCATTGGGTCTGTCTCTGGAGTAACATGGTGTAACAGCGTGTCATAAAAATCCGTATTGGTGCATTGGGACCAAGACATTAGCACCTCCAGGGCATTCCCCCTATGCTTAACCGGGCCCCTCACCCATCTTCCACCCACCACGTCAGCACACTGCTCTTCTATGTATAAGGCAGAGACCTATGTAGCAAATAAGGACTCCCCCCTTGCGTCCCTTGGCCGGAGCTCCCAGTACCTCCCCCACCCAGAATTTCCTCATATATTAAAGGTCGGCTTCTGATAAATGTGCTTCCTGTAGCAGGGCTATGTCAGCCTTATATTTTTCAGGTGGCGCCGACTTGGCTCCTCTTCTGGGAGGTACGCAGGCCCCGCACATTCCAGGTGATATATCCTAAGAGCTCATCATCCCAGGATAACATGGGCCACTTGTATCCCTCTAAAAATGCAATGTATAACAACATTGGGAAGGCGAGTGTCCCCAGGCTCCCCCTTTCCTCCCCGGTGCAACCTTGGGAAGCCCCTGACAACAGGGGACCACAATTATACTCATTCGCGCGAGTTTCAGCAGGGGCCGAGGCTCAGCCCCGCAGATGACACCAAACAACAAACTATAACAACCCATTATACATTGTAGGTGGCAAAACCCCCCCACCCCCCCCCTGTTCCATACCGAACCCGACTTCATTTCTTCCCTGACGGTAACAGCTTCTGTCTTGCCCTCCCCCGTCACATCAGTCGTGGTGCCACGAAACCTCTGACTTCCCTCATGCCCCCGTGTTCCCTTATGAACCCGATTTCTGGAGAGCCAACCGTCATCCCCAGGTCACCACCTGTTAGGCACCGCTCTCAAGAAATGACCCCCAAGGCTACCGCCGCCCAGCAACCCCCCCGACGCCCTCTTCACAGTTAGCGCATCAAACAAATAGACAAATGTAGTAATTTAGCACCCTAGTAGTACTGAAGTAGGGCATTGGTAATCAAACATTACATTTTCCCCCCTATTCATGTCCATCCTTCATGGTGGGGCTGCCCCCTAGGACACAGTTCCCTGCAGTCGTGTACACCTCCCACCCACACCTCCCCACCCGCCCTATTACAACGTAATCCACTTACCGCCCCACCCCCAGCGAAGTCGACCTGAGACCCAAGTCCAGTGCGAAGTCCATGTATACGCTGGATAGATAATCAGTAGGCAAAAAAAAAAGGAGAAACAAAAACTGCAATAAACAACAGGTACCCCAACCTTGGTCAGTCCTGATCTTCAGCCCTTGGCCTTCTTCTCCACGGCTTTACTTGGACGATTCCGAGGTGTCTTAGGCTTTTGCGTTGTTACCCGGGGGTCGTCATCTGCAGCATCTGGTGGTGGGCCATGTAAAAAGTGATCCAGGTACTTTTTGGCGGCCGTGGGGTCTGTGAAGGAATGAGTCTTGTCGCCTGGAGCGTTGATTTTCAGTGTGGCTGGGTACACCATCGTAAAACGCAAGCCCTGCCGAAAAAGCCCGCCAACGGGCCGATACCTCCGCCGAATAGTCCGCAAAGACTAATAACTTGTGCGGCCTAATAACTAATAACGTGTGCGGCCTCCGCCATGATGGCCGCGCGCTGTTTCCGCCCCTTGCGCCGGCCGTGGGCGCTCCTGCTCAGCGGGCGGGTGAGAAATCTCTCCATGGTGCCTCCCGGTTTGCTGGGTCAGGTGACTCAGCGCTGCGGGTGCCGTGTTCGTCGCGGGGAAGCGGATGGCAGAGCAGGCTCTCCACGCTGCTACACCATCAGGCGCCGGAAGTCCACTGCTTGCCTTTTAATCAATGAGAATCCCCCAGAGTCAGTTGTAAGGAGTAAAATAAAACCTGTGGTTAGTACCACCTGTGATATGACCCCAAATAGCTCCACAAGGGGATATCATAAGGATGCCAGGAGTGAGATTCAACCACAGGGACTTGTTTCAAGCAATAGAAAATCTCAGGAATCTGGACACCTCCTGTGATTTACCCAACAGGCGCCCGGCTAAATTAACCCATTAATACCCACCTGTCTACAGTGAACAAGTGATTTATAATACAGAGGTAGAATGTACTTCTACCATGGCACACCATGTACCTTGAACCCCTTTCACAGATGAAGGCTTTCTTAACCACCATTCCTCACCCCAGAACAGACCCAATGAAATTTGCCAAAGAGCTTTTAGATACCCAGTCTTGTTGTAGTGCCACTTGGGGAGATATGGTACATATTATAAAAAGGGTCAGAGGGGGAGGGAGATTTTGAGGAAACACGATCATTATGTCAGAAAATTAGGACCACTTACCCAGCTCAGTCCTGGCCCAAGGTGTCTGGGGTGACCCAAGGATCCTGAGGACTGCATGATCTATTAAAACAACTTCAAGACAGCTGTAGAAGGTACAGACAGACCAATGGGGTATTTCAGCTGTCAACATGACAGTGTTGTCATGGCTATTGACAGAATGAAGTTACTGAGAGTTATTTTATGGATTAAATGTGAGTGAAGCTAGTGTTATTCATGAAGTTACCATGGTATAGAAAAAAGAGAAATCCCTGTCAGGGAGGAGCAATCTCCCCTGTATGATACAGGGGTGGGGGACTTTAACAGCTTCAATAAAGTTCGCCTACAATGGCAAGTTCGATCAATATGATTATGTCAAAACACAGATTTAATAAAGCAAAAAAACCATATGACATGGATCCAAAAAAACAATATAAGTAGAACAATAAATACACAATATAGGAAGAGTGATACAGTTCATCAACAAAAGCCAAACGTCCGGTACTCATGGACTAGATATGATGGTCTCTTCAAAAAAGAGCATTAAAAAATGAAGGCCATCCTCCAATTTGGAACACCAATGCACGTTTCATCACTCGACAACTTCCTCAGGGGGTATGGATTGGCTAGATGGATTTAGATTCCTGTATCAAGCACACAAAAACAACGATGCAAGGTGCATGGTGCAGATCAGATCCTCCCGAAGAACGGAGGGCCCAAGCGGTCACAAGACCGACCAAGCCTCTAAGCGATGGCCATCTGATATAAACGAGCAAAGAGTGCTGGTGTGATCCCCAATAACAGGTATATAAATACCTTACAAGCGGTATCCCAGTTACAGAGTAGTGGTAAACCACCCAGTTAGGTTTAACAGGTTCAGTAGTGGCCGTGCGGATGGCAAGCAGCCTGGCTCCTGTGTTGCTATTCATGGTGTACAGATTCTGTGCCACACAGGCCCCAGCATCTGGAAAATTGTCATCAGCACTGCCACTACTGACCACACCGGGATGTTGGCTTCGATCTTTGTGTACCTTGTGTGCACAAGATGAATTTTCTCTCACGTTACCGTTCGATTGGTAGTATACCCCTGGTAGGCCTCCAATTCTTGAGTAGTACTACTGGTACTGATTTGGAGATAAAAGATGTATATTATGTAATGTAAGTAACCATATTTTCGACATAAAAACAACACGGTTTCGCCCCCAATGATTTGGGGGGGGTGGGAATTGCTGTATTGTGTCGCCACCCTAGCGAGGAGAGCTGAGGAGCAGGAGGGCTGCGGCAGCTGTCATTTGCGATGTTCGGCTCTGCTATCTAAATGCATGCGCCATCATGCCGCATCTCACCCAGCCAATGATAACACAGAGGAGAGCTGGTTGTGCCTATTGTTTCATTTTTCGGACTATGGATGGCGCGTACTCGGCCCGGTGGGTGCAGGGGATGTCCAGGAATACCACGATCTATGAACAATCAGGTAGCGTGACGTGTTTGTGCACCGAAGCTGTACTGGCTGCTAGTGTACACCTGTGGCTGAATTTAATATTGCAAATCCTAATCATGCATTAATCCCAATTGATGTGAAAACGTATTAAATCTTATTTTTTTCTGGATTTTGTGCCCTAAAAACTGGGTGTGTCTTATGGTCCGGTGCATCTTATGGTCCGAAAAATACGGTAAGTGTAATTTCCTAAACGAAAAGCTTTAACATAATAATGTAATTCGGTCAAAGCGATTCTGACTAGAATTACAGATGGACCAGAAGGAAGAAATTATGAAAAATTTTAACTGTTTTAGGAAGAATAAGATGATGTAAAATTTAGAAAGAGATGAGTATAAGTAAGATGTATCACGATAGATTTCACAAACTGTTGAACCAGATTTTTAAATGAGATAGTGACAATTCTAAATTATTTCACTATTAAAATAATGAGAACGCAGACTGTCATGATCCAGAACCTATATCCAATGACGGATCAAGGCATTTGCCACTATAAAAATAAGATAAATAAATGAATAAAACCAAAATTGAGATATTAAGAGATTCTATAATTAAGAATACAGACTTTACAGTCTTTGTATATGGGTGTCATTACTAAGGAAGGTCCCTCCAGTTAGTAATCACCAAGGCTGACAGACTGTGGCAGACTCCCAGGAAGTCAGTCTGCACAAATGTTAGAACATATGGATCTAATGTAAACCTCTATAATAAGGTAAAGGGAAGAAAATAAATGTATATACCGAGTTAAGCTAAAGATATAGAACATTTGATTTTTGGAAAATTGTTGAAACAAAGATTTTGTAACCACTAATTGGGAAACTTATAAAATGAGCTCATAAAGTGGTATTTTAAGTCCTCTGGCTGAGATGGTTTCATAAAGTGTGCAGCTCACACTTGACATACTGATAAGATCTCATTAACCTCCTGAGTGTTTGGCCCGAGTTAAGTAGTGAGATACTCACCTGTCCGCCGGACATCGGCATGTATGCCGATGCTTCCAGGTCTGCCCCCGAAAGGCGTCGCCTTTTTTCAGCATAACTCCAGCGTCTCCAGTGACGCCAGATTTATGTAATGAACCTCCAGCCGGGCATTAAGTTGTATGCCTAATGGCCCCCATACACCTTTTGATTTTCCTACAATCAATGTCAGATAAGATCGTAACTAGGATTAAAGGAGCGGCGAACAATTGAACTGTGATCGGGATAACCCCCACATGGAGAAACTGATATTTGATCGGTGTTGTTTCGATTGATCAAAATCATAATCCAAGTGGGTCGATCGTAAACACACCAAAATGTCTGCCAATGGATGTACAAGTATGCTTATTATTTAAGATCTAACCAAAATCGGGTACTTTAAAATAACATTTATATGCATACTTGATCAATCAAAATTTTCTGACATGCCCAATCACTTTATGATCGATTTTTTGGGTCAAATTCGATCGTTCTAAGATGTGATAGCTTCATTCAGGTCATACTGACCACAACCACATTGTTAACATTTGAAGGGAGATATTCTTGGATCCAAGCGTCCAATTGTAAGAGATATGTAGGGGGTACCAACCAACAAGACCTTTAAATAATCAGCTTGTGTTTGATCAACATGTGTAAAGTCTAAAATAAAGCAAATATTTTGATGAAATAACACCCTTCATTTCCAGATTGCCATATGGTTATACATACAGAGTAGAACACATTGCAGGATTTTGTCACATAATATAAAATAGATTCAGCTCAGCTCATCAGACTCATTTAACGGAAGTACTGAATTGTGACTTATTGCTTAGACGACCTGCTTCCTGAGAATGACGGTAATCAGAACCCCAAAACAGAGGTATGTCTCATACCTGGAATCTTCCCTGAAATTATTGAGGACATTGATCTGTGTTCAGAGGAAATGGTGGGTAATCATACAATCATTAGTGGTGTGTTCTCATAGGTCAGGATTACAGACCCTCTTTTGATAAAATGCAAAGAGAATGTTCTGAATGTAGATGACCCCATGAAAGAAAGCTATGCATCTTGGTTCATCATCTGTATTATCAGTAATGAGGAAGAGGTGACAGCACACAAGGTTTATTATAATGAACCAGAGACTGTCACTGGAACTCTACTGAACATGTGACCTAGTGGATTTCTCTAGGAAAGAGGAAATCCTCAAGATGGTGAATGGTTAAAAGGGTCAAAAAAATTGAGACATCACAATATTTTAAAACTGATTTTAAAAACATAAAATGAACTCTGAGGGGAAAATATCTTTGCAAAGTTTTCTAAGCCAATCCAGGTGAGAAACGGATACCCCAGATAAAGAGGAACACTAATTCTGTCAAGTGGTATATTGGTATGTTAATAAGATTATGTACTTTGGTGGCTAAAATCCCTGGAAATAGGTTTTGTGTACTGAAATAGATCTGCAATGTATAAATGATGGATGAATGGACGGCCAATGAATGAGACTGTATGGAGCGTGTATGTGACTACAGATTGACAGGATCCACATGGGTATTGATTAGATTTAAGGAAACACACAGCTTGATATAGGAGCCATTCGAAGCTCCCGGCAGAAGTGTGATGACATCATCAAGCTGCTGCCCGATATCGGAGGAGCTGGAGACACAGCATTGTCTCCTGCTCCCCCTATTTTCAAGCAGGATTGATTGGCTGCATTAGATATGGGCCAGATAGATGGCAGTGAGTGTGCACAGTGTCCCCTGCTTTAGATTTATATTGGGAAGGACCACTTATATGAACCTGTTGCAAAAGTACTGATGAAGGTTGCTGGACATTTACCCAACCAATGCGGTTATTTTGGTAAGATAATTTAATGGTTCTGAGTGGTCCAATGATGAATTCAAAACAATTGTATACTTGGGAGGGAAGGGGTAAGGTGTGTCACTGTGGTTTATGTGTCAGGAGAGAAAATGTTTAGGAAACTGCAAGACGATTTTTGATGTTCCTTGTGCTCCATTTATAGAGAATTAAATGCATGTGTTAAAAGATGGTTCAAATCTGGATTCTCTCGCTACAGGTGGAAAAGAAATGTCCTGGGCCCAGTACTACATGCAGGTAGGCATAAGTTCTTTAAACACAATGGATCAGGAGGTATTGAGGGAAAAGGAGTAAAAACACAATTGGACGTCAATCATATCCTAGAGCAGGGGGTCCTCAAGCAACGGCCCGCGGGCCGAACCAGGCCCTCATTTCTTCCGCAGCTTCTCTTAGGAGACTGGAAGCTGCTAGTCTGTA
>CM070036.1:119448313-119471908 GCA_036250615.1 Ptychadena robeensis
GGAGAGGAAGCCGCCAATCTATCCCACGTGGGGGAGAACGGCACATTAAAGTCACCACCAACCACCAGAAACCTATGGGGCGAGGCAAACAAACGCCGATACACAGACTGGAGGAAAGGGATTTGGGCCGAATTGGGGGCGTAAATGTTGCATAACGTAATGTCGAGACCCTGCCAGGTACCATGGAGTATCAAAAATTGCCCCTCCGGATCACTATAGGAATCCACTAGCTGGAAAGGGGCCTGAGCTTTACACAGGATGGCCACGCCAGCCTGTTTACGGGAGGAGGACGCCTGATAGGCCTGAGGGAAGGAGCGAAGGGCAAATTGAAAGGAACCCCCCTGGTCAAAGTGCGTCTCCTGGAGAAACGCCACATCAGCCCCCGTCTGAGCTCTCTCAAGGTCAGGGGCCGCTTCGTATTAGAATTCAGCCCATTGGCATTCAGCGAGATCAGCTTAAAGAAGCGCTAATACCTGAAACGTGGGGGCAGGGCGATACCAAATCAGCAGAGGGCCACACAGCGGCAGACGGGCGGCAGACAGCGACACAGTCGGTCCACAGGACCCAGGGGCACCGCAAACTTGTGGAGAGGGGAGGCAGCCGGCAAAGGAAAAAGAGAAAAGGAAAAGGGAGAAAAAGACAAAAAAGAGGGTAGAGCTGGAACAGGTACCCCCACATCACGGCAGAAACCAGGGAGATCCTCCGGACAAGTAAAGACACACAATCTCCCACCAGTGCGAACAGACAGGCTGAAGTGGAATCCCCAATGGTAGCGGTGGCCAGCATCACGGAGAAGAGTGAGGAGCGGCTTCAGGGCCCGGCGCTGCTGCAACGTGTACTTGGAGAGGTCAGGAAACAGCTGTAGGGGAGCACCATCAAACTCAAGATTCCGCATAGACTGCGCCTTCCGCATGATATCCTCCTTAGTGGCAAAGTCGTGAACACAGCAAACGACATCTCGGGGCTGGAAGGGGGGGCCCCAGGGGCACAAAGCCCGGTGGGCCCGATCCAACTTTATGGCAGTGGTAGAGGGGCGACCCAGGATATTATTAAAAAGGGCTTGAAGAACATAGGGCAGATCCTCATCATTAGTGGCCTTGGGCAAGCCTCTGAAACGAACGTTGTTGCGGCGACCCCTGTTATCAAGGTCCTCCAGGTGACGTTTAAGGTCTCGCATTGTGGATGCCTGAGAATGTAACTGCACGTGCAAGGAATGTATTTCAACTTTTAAGGCATGAGCACCATGATCCAAAACATCCACGCGATCAGACAAATGGCGAAAGTCAGTGCGTAGGAGATTAATTTCAGAGCGACAAGCATCTTTAACCTTTTGAACAAGCGTGTGAAAGTTCTGTCTGGTAGGAATATGTCTAGCAAAATCCCTCCATGAGGAGAAATCCGCCACCTCCATTGGGCCAGCGGCAGACGCCAGATCGTACACAGGGGCGCTGGGGGGATGGGGAGGGCGCCATGATGGACAGTTGGGGCACAGGGGAAACCCCGGGTATGGGGACACAAGGGACAGGGGGCCTTGGAACAGGGGGAACAACCGGGAGGCCATCCGGGCGTATAGGGAGCGTCCCCCAGGCGGTGGGGCAGGGGTCAGCAGACTGCGATGTAGGGGAGACCGGGGAGAAACCGACCACAGCTGCAGGAGGCCCTGTCCAGGCAGGGGGGCCTAGATCTGAGGCCTGTAAGGCCGAGGGAGTGTGGAGGAGGGCCCCAGGGGAGGAAGGCGAAGAGGGCTCCAGATCCAGCAGTCTGGGGGACCAGGGGGTCCTTGGTGGCAAGGGGTCCGCCGCCAGGGGTGGTCTGTCCAGTGTCCTGGGGGATGGCAGCGCCGCCGGCGCAGCGCACATGGAGGCTGCCATGAGAGGGGGAAAGTCCTCAATTGCAGGGGGAGCCAGCTGGAGTGGGGTGGACGGCGCCACCGATCGGGGAGACAGCGGAGGAGATGGGTCCCCTACCTGGGAGAAGCTGCCCTTGGTGGGGGGGTCCGGTGAAGCTGGAAGGTCCACAGCCATCTTTGGAGCCGCCGGAGCACGTGGGTCCTCCCCAGTGAAAAAATGGCGAAGTGTCTGCGGCGTGCCTTGTGCAGGGCGGGCAGGAGTCTTGGTGTCCCTCCGGGTCCTCTGCTTGCCTGTGGTAGCGAAGGTAAGAGCTGGATGGAGCAGGATGCGGTGGGGAAGTCGGGAGCTCTAGGCAGCCATGTCCTGCTCGGTCGCCCCGTTTTTGTGTTTTTATTATTTAGTCCACTCTGGCTTTCCTGTTTCTCCTATATATGTGGTATTGGGTACCTCAAACATGGTTTTATTATAGTCGGACTCATATGCATCACTGACCGCTGTAGTCATATTTTTTTTTTCGTGCCTTCCCAACTGTGTAACTTCCCATGTTGACCTGCCTACTCATGTGTGCACTGGATTGTCCGGGCGGGCTGTTTCTTGGTTCTTCTGCTACATTTTATTCTCTTTCTGTGTTTGCCATTAGGCATTACATTGTACTGCTTGTATTTTGAAAACTCTTAATAAACATTTATTGAACAAAAAGATTTCTTACTTGATGGAAATCATAAATATCAGTAAATTTTTTAAGTATCTGATGGGTTTTCTAGATCTATTTCAATTGATTTGTATCTGATGGTACTATTGAACATGTGCAGAGGGCTTAGCAAAGAAATCAAACTGTTTTGAATCCCATTGTGGGACTCTTATTCCACTGGCATACACACTATTTTCTGTAAACTTTTTTTTATGGTGAGCATTAAGATTTTCAGCATGGTGTACTGACCATGACCATGCACCAGGCAGTCAATTTTTTTCAACCAACTCCTACATCAGCCAGCCAGGAACGGTCCAAGGGAGATCGGCGCCCTAGGCAAGCATACCCCCCATCTCTGGTCACTGCCGGAGAGCACTCCCGTTGGGGAGTTTAGTTCTGGTGAGTAACAGACTTAAGGACTGTCAGAGGATATTCTCTCTCCCCATCCCGCCACACGATTGATAGGCGGGCACATTGGGGGAGGCTTCTGCCCTGGGTTGCCCGTGCCTAAAACTGCCACTGGTCAGCCTTATATGCTTATGAACCTGTCCCTGTTGTTGAACTGGTTGTCCGTCTTTGGACCACTTTTCATACCTACTAACCACTGCATTTCAGTTGAGTTGTTCTATCGCTTCCCATCTAGACCCATTCCATCAAAACATCACAGTTTGGTATATATACATAATATATGCATAAAATAAACAGCACATGTAAGTGTAGCACACAATATAAATCTGTCATTTAAATTTACATGACTGTGTGAAAGTCGCATTGAAAGCCTTGGCCTAAGTGGACATTGTCATCTTCTCAAAATATTCATTAGAAGCTTCAGTACGACAGATACAGCACAATTGATCTATCGCTTTTTAATCTATCTGTGACTACCCTGCGGTTTCATTTATTGAATTTCAGTGCTTTCAATCATCACTTGTGGGCATTACAAAACTATATACTACAATGTATGTCTTTGTTGCTCATCATTTAAATTTATTGTAACTCAGAACACAATGCATATTTGTATTAAAGCATTGAATGTTTATGTTTAGAGTGGCAAATGTGTTTTTGATTTATTATTTAATACATGTGAAATAATGGTTTTGACTTAACCTGCTATTAGCATACATGAATATGACTACAGAAAGAAGCATATACCATGTACACAGAATGATGCTGGGTTTACAGATTTTCAACTGTGTTGTCATTAGGACGGTACAGGGGGCCCTCTGGTCGGTGCCAAGTCTGCCGCTGTTTTTGTTGCTTTGGCATGAAAACCTGAGTTCCTCTAGTACAGGGGTGGGCAAGCTTTTTAACTCTTGGGCCACATTGGCTTCTTAAATTTTATAAAAGGGACCGAGAGCTTGAAATCGCCAACACATCATAAGGGTGGCAATTCCAATGCA
This sequence comes from Ptychadena robeensis, assembly GCA_036250615.1. Lineage (NCBI taxonomy): Eukaryota > Metazoa > Chordata > Amphibia > Anura > Ptychadenidae > Ptychadena > Ptychadena robeensis. The sequence goes on from CM070036.1 coordinate 119,452,255, forward strand.
TCGCCAGTATCATTAATGATGTTATAGGCGACGTGTGACAGAGACATTGTTTTCTTTTAAAGTTTTCTGCACTTACAAATAATGCTTATTCATTGAGCAGAGATAATTACTAGAGACTTATGCCTGTTGTCGCCATGAGCATCGTCTTCAAGGCAACATTTGGACACCTCTAGGCAATATGTGCATTCATTGTAGAGAACAAGCAGAGGGGAGCAACTGTTCAACAAGGTGACAAAGGGCCAGAAAAAAAAGGTTAAAAAGCCTGATCTGGCCCCCTGGCCTTAGTTTGCCCACCCCTGCCCTTGTATGGGGCCACAAAAATTTCTGATTGCAGCCCTGGTTGCTGGACAGGCTCATCAACTCCTCCTGTGTCATATCTCAGCTCTCATTAATGGTACAGCACTGGGTATTATATTGGTCATATATAAATAATAGTGAATAATAAATCTGTTTCATCTACACTAACATATCTTGGATAAAAGAATAAAATAAATGGTCCTCCTATGCAGTATTTCTTTTTACATTAAATACAATCTTGGATTCTGTGGACTCAAGGTTGGCAAGTAATTCTGTTTTCAAATACAGAGCCACTATTACATTATACTCCCTGTTGACTTTCCGATTTGTTTCTGGTTATGAACACATTCTGCAATTCATAGCAAAGAGGAATTTGAAATAAAGTCGGTTAAATTCCAGGGCAGCATTTCTAGAAGTCCTGGTTTTGTTTATCTTAAACAGAGCGGTTGCCTTTTTATTTTATAAGATACTTCTCGAATCTTTTCATTACTCAAACCACCCAACATACTAACCATTCCTTGCCTTGTCTCCCCCATAAAAAGATGAGAATGTAAATGTTTCCATAAGGGGAATCATTTCACCCTTGCAGTCATTTAGACAGGTTTATAGGCACCAAGCATTTAAATCATCAGTGACCACAGAACGTGCATACTTTTCAGACACAAGCTTTTAGCACAGAGGATCTTCATAATGGATTCACCCTTCCTTCAGTGTTACGGCTGTTTCTTTTCAAAGGCCTTGACGTAGGGCAATAAAATATTATGTACACTGAGAGCATCATAAAATATGGATTCCAGAAGCACCTATAGTGAATATTTTCATGTGTATAAATCCTGTCTGCTATGACACTCTTGTAATAATATTTGAATCTCAGCTTGGGATACTTCTAGCTGTGGAGCCAGTTAGCCAGACGTTGTACAGTTGCTCCTCTGCAATTATTGGTAAGAATCTTAGAGATAGACCCAAAAGAATAAATGCATTTTAAAATTCAGAGATACTTAGTTATGTACTGTAAGATGCATGTAAAGAGACATACGTGGGTATGCTTGCAATTTAAATTTTCTTAGAGCTAGCAAGGCTGTAAGTCTTTCTACATAATTTGACCAATTGATTGGTCCAATGTAGGAGAGTGGCTTGTGTCGTTTATGCAAGTAACATGTGTCTCAAGGGTTAATGCAGATATTGTTGAGTATGCCTTTAGTAAAGTGATGATGTGATCAAGCCATGTGGCAGTTCCCAGCTGTTATAGTTATTAAAAATTCCAGTTATGGGTGGAGCTAGGTCTTCATTTGGAGTAGAGTGCAGAGAGAGGTCCACTGTTGGTTCCTGTGGAAAACGGCACTGTATGCCCTCGGGACCAGAGACCCTAATATAGCCAAGATGTGATTACAGACATCCCCCTTGTCCCTGTCTAGGAGCAAGGGTGCCCTAGCCCTGAGAAGTTGTCACCAGGTGGGATGAGGTCAACACCAGAGACTGTTAAGAGGCAACGGCATCTTTCATGTGGCTGGTACAAAATGGATGGACTGATGGACTGTAGCTGAAGTAACATAAATAAAACACCATTTCTTACAACAACTTGGCAGTGACTCTATGGACTTTAATGGGAGTGTGCAAGACTCTGTGATGGGGGCTGCCTCCAGGGAGTACGGAGGTGCTGTTGAGCAGAGACATTTCAGCCCTGGCCGCAAGGCGATGGTAAAAGCTGTTCACCGTTCACCTAGTTCACCAAACGAGTGGAAGGGGGTGCCACCTGGTGCAATCGTCTGTATGAAGATGCCAGACAGAGGGAGGCATAAAGACGCCAGACCCTTACCCTTGACAATCTTGTGAAAAAAACCTTACATGTAAATCCCCCTCTTCTGTTCAGTGCAGGGAGACTCGGGTAGGGAGGTCACACTCCCATTACAAGCCTATGAAGATATTCTTTTAGCATTAAAAACAACTAGCTAGCCCCATCTAGTGACCACTCTTATTACTGCAGTTAATAACACTTAGGCTTTGTTTCCATTGTACGTCGGGAGCCCTCTGCTAAGCGTATACGCTAAACAGGGGTCCCGACGTATCCCATAGACTCAGCCTGCTGGCGGATGGTCTGTTTAGACATCCGCCGGTGTACAGGCTGAACGTACTCGACTACGTTCAGCCTGACACCGGCGGATCGGGTCGGCGCAATGAAGACAGACCTGTCCACCGAGCAGGTAAGTCTATCTGCTACGTCGGGGACCCCCGCTAAGCGTGTACGCTTAGCGGAGGGCTCCCGACGTAATGGAAACAAGCCCTTAAAAGAGATGGCATCTCTTGAGGAAAAAGCAGGTGAGTATATTTTTTAGGATTATAGAGCACATCTCCATCATCATACTGGCTCATTAGGAAGGAATTTTTCTTTGGAAGATCTTTTGTATTATTAATTTTCATTAATGTACATAACAAAAAACAATAACAACAACAATCTCACAACAATCAAGTACAAAAAGCTAAATCCAGCTGTGTCCCAATTACATTACATAGCACCAACTATCCCACAATGATTTGGCAGTTCACTTGCAAGGATACATATATGTCTGCATTGAAGAGAAACATGTGCCTTGTGCCAACTCTGCCTTGGTGTCACCTTTGACTCTGCGCTCTCCTTTACTCCCCACATTCAGAACATCGCTAGATCCTGCCACTTCCATCTCCGTAACATCTCCAAAATCCGCCCCTTCCTATCCCCAGAGACCACCAAAGTCCTGGTACACGCTCTCATCATCTCTCGTCTGGACTACTGTAACATCATCCTCTCTGGTCTCCCTCTCACTAGACTTTCAGTCCATCATGAATGCTGCTGCTAGACTCATCTACTCCTCTAACAGCTCCACATCTGCTGCTCCTCTCTGCATATCTCTACACTGGCTTCCAATTGTCCAGAGAATCAAATTCAAAGTTCTGTGTCTTGCTTTTAAATCACTCCACACCTCCTGTCCTCCTTACATCTCCAACCTGGTACACAAATACACCCCTAACCGCCCCCTCCGCTCCTCCAGTGACTTACTCCACTCATAACCTCATCTCATGCACGGCTCCAAGACTTCTCTAGGGCTGCTCCTACTATCTGGAACTCCCTCCCTCGCCCCATCAGACTTGCTCCTACCTTTGCCACCTTCAAAAAAACTCTAAAAACCCACCTCTTCAGCCTCTCCTACCCATCCTCTTCCTAACATCACCACCATGCCAGTCCCATCCCCCCCCACCTATTGTATACCTTGTTCTCCAACCTATTAGATTGTAAGCCCGTCCGGGCAGGGTCCTCTACTCCTCCTGTGTCATTACCTGTACCTGTGTGTGAAACTGTGTTGTATCTCCACTCTAATGTATTGTACAGCGCTGGGTAATATGCTGGCGCTATATAAATAAATGTTAATAATAATAAAATAAACAAAAAAAACTGAATATAATAAGTTCGATGACACAGCAAAACAACTTAAACAGTCACAGAAGAAACAGTCAACTAATAAACAAGCTCTGTGAACTTATAAGGTCCCCATACACTGGTCCGATTCTCAACGGATTCCGGGACGATCGATTCCGGGCGCGTGCACGCGTAACGATCGTCCCGGAATCGCGTGAAGCCTACCTTGTCCGTCCGATCGTTCGGGGGCCCAGAATCGGATCGGACAGAGAACCAACATGTTGGTCTTTCTGATCCGATTCAGCACACATCAGGGGGAGTTGCCATGTGTGAAGTGATCGATCGGGCACGGAATCGTGCAGGAATCGGTGGACCAAGGTGGTAGGGACAGGCTTAATTGGGTGATCGATCGGACATCCGATTCCCTCTGGCATCGCGGAATCGATCGGATGGGTGATCGATCGGCCATGGAATCGGAACATGTATGGCTAGCTATAGAGGTCTGAGATAGTTGCTCAGACATATTACCTGTGTGGCAACGTACAACATTAAGCTGAAGAGTGAAGTAAAAATTTATTCTAACATGTTTCAGATCCATTTTAAGGTTCGTTAAAACTTAAGTAACTCTGCAGCTGTATTGGCTATACCCATTGCTTGCTTCTTCGGAAATTGATTATTTAAAATCCCAAAGTCTCTAGGCAAAGGTAGCCATACACCTTTAGATTTCTCTGTCAGATTTCCTTTAGATCTCCTTTTGTTTTACTAAAACCATGTCATATGAGGGACTTTCTAAACAATCAAGTCTACCTGTGTTCAATCGTAGAGGACCCGGCACTACAGAGTTGTTGGTAGATCCAAAGGATATCAGACAGAGAGATCTAAAGGTAGCCATAGAGCATCGATTTCCAGTCGATCGATGATCGATCCGATCGACTGCAGTCGATCTGTCGGCCAGAAATCGATCGATCAGAAATCGACGGCAAAGTCGACCTGTGTATGGGTACCTTTAAGGTGTACGACCAGCTTTAGTAAGTAATCGTAATCTCAATGTGGTTTAAGCCCCCCATACACCTTTATGTCACTCCATAAAATTTCCTTTAGATCTGCCAACAACTATGAAGGGTCCTCATAGTGATGGGAAAGTTTAGAAAGCTCCTCATATTACATGGTTTTGGTAGAAAAAAAGTTGATTGTACAGAGATTGTATGGTAAGACTGAAAGGTGTATGGGGGGCTTTACTTGAAAACACTCAGGTTTTATACCTGACTGAAGATAGCAAAATCCATAAATTGGAATTACAATTACTTCTAAAACTTGGAGTTTACAATCTTAAAGAGCCAAAAAGGAAGTCAGTCAGTTAAACGATTTTCAGTCAGTAGAACAGTATACTTAATGACTTCATACTAGATATAGATCTACAAAGGGAAATGTACTGCTCTTGTTTAGAGGGAATGTAAAACCAAAGGCTGGGTCTACACTTAAGATAGCCATACACGCATGAATTCCCGTTCGACGTGCTTACGACAAAATCGACGTACGATCGTCTGTTGATTCGATGCTCACCACTTTGGGTGCTCGATTCCTGATTGACCCTCGATCCCCATCAAAAGTAATGATCATTGCACAGGAATTTACCAAGCATTTCATTCCCGAGCAGTTGATCACCCGAACGCACATGGCGATCGATTGTTCAGAAATCAAATGCAAAGATTGAACCGTGTATGGCCAGCTTAACTGCGGGGGGCTATGCATCCACAACAACCGGTCTGGTGTTGTGGATCCTTTGGCGTCACACAGATGACCTGGATGCATGTAACGCAGCCAATGATTAACAATGGCAGAATTATGTGATGAGAGCAAAACACAACAACCGACCACGGTGAGCGCGCATGGTTGATCGGACAATCTAAGCGTGTATGATGGCCTTTAATGTTTCCTATAAAATAATCTGATAATAACATTGCTTATTCTCCCCACATTGGATTTTAGAACAGCTGTAATTAGGATTCAAACCAAAGTTGTAGTATTGTTGTAGTAGACATAATTTATGCAGGCTGAAGCCAGGGGACACTAGTGGTCCTTCACCTGAAGCTGGAACCTAGTTCTGGTCAAACGCTAAGGGTGGCAATAAAGAAAACTTTAAAATGTTAAAATTATATGTGTCCTTCGGTAACCTTTCAGAACATCAGAGCACCAAAATACTTTTATTATTGGGCCTTTTGAGAAAGTTCCAGTGGCTGGGATTAGGAAGATAAATGCACTGTATTAGCTTCCTCTCCAGCCTCTGGACTTAACAAGATTTATTTCTTCAGTTCAAAAACTCACAAGGATTGGCAATACTTTCAGGACCCAGGAAAGCTGCTGTATAATGGAAGTCATTTTTCTTTGTTAACATAGGGCCAAAATTAAATACTCAACCAAGCTTAAAAACACCTATTTATGTGAAACTGGAGCAATAAAATCAATTTCGTCCTTGGCAGTTTGCGGACTACATTTATATCATTTTCATTTACCTCCCAAATAGGCGCTAATATTGTGTTATATACGATTTAATGTAATATAGCATCTCTATCACTCATATAAATAATGTGAAATTGGTTTACTATAATTACAATGTATCAGGTATCCATTAGGATTTGGCTGTGTGGTAAGGGTCAGGGTTAAGTGTTAAGACCTACGCAAATCTATGCGTCACTTGTGTAGCCCTGGGCTAAGCAATAAAGAAAATGGCACTGTGCGTCCATGTGGAAGCATGTACTGTGCATTGGTAGCGCCTGGCCTGTGCCTCCGTACATTATTATTATCTTTTATTTATAAAGATATATTGCATAGCCTTATTATTAGAGCATCTAACAAGGGGAACAGTTAACAAAACAAAATTTCACACAAAATCTGAAAAAAAAGTGGTGGGCAGCAGTAACTGAGATCATACAACAAAGATACACATTTATTATAATGTAGTTAATGTAAAGGGATTCATATACACATTCATATACTTGTTTTGGGAGTAATGCTAGTCAAAACCATATTATTTTCATGAAAATGCTTGAACTCATTCAACCTTTTCTGCATGTTTCATAAAATAGCGCAAATCTTTAATACAGGGGTCCTCATGGGGGTTAATAGCAAAATGTCCACCAAAAATGCCAAGCCTCCTGGCTTGCAGGCATCAACACAAATGGTTTGCTTTTTCTCAGGAAAGTCTGTATGAATTGCACTGGGCCTTGGCCCCAACACTCTATGTGTGACCCCCCTGGTATCCGCTGCTCTAGCAGCACAGTGTCCTCCACCTAATCAGGACCCCTGCTACAATGGTCTCAGCTCCTTTTGTGGGGACGCACCAAGTTACCTTGCGAAGGTCCATCAGGTGTACCTTGGTGGAATGGGAAGGCCCACCAGTTCCTTCCCTCCCATAACAAAAAACTTAACAAAACTGCACAATAACCTACTGTTTTGGACTCCATCAAGAATACACCATCTTACCCTTTCACCCTGGATATGGTCAGACACAGACAACCGGTCACTGTAGTCAGAAAAAATAGAATGGAGATTAAATAGAATGCACAAAAGGAAAATCATACTTTTAGTTTTTTTACATGTATGCTTTACTTATATTATTTACGTATATAGTACTACAAAATCTTTTTTTTTCTAAATATAAATTTTTTTTTTATTATATTAAACTGCCAAGAGATATGCAAAATACTACCATTAATATGAAGGCCTGATTCACATATACAGAGTTTGGCCCATATTCTGAATGCCACCCCAATTGTAACCCTAAATTAGTGGAATGCATTGATTACCACATGTTGTGAGGTGCACTGGATAAAATAGTTGTAGGGACATTTTTCACATTGTAGTTAACAGCATGTACTGCAAAGTAGGGTACATGCTAAAATATACACAATATACAATATATACAATGTGTCTGTTTAATAGAAAATTCTATCAATGCACATAAAGCGGCCTTATACTCCATGATAAAGATTGACAAGGCCTACAAGTTTTTTTTGTCTTTACTAAGAGCTGAAATTATTTCTAATAATAAAATTAAATTTTTACTTGAATGTAAATTATTTTCCTTTCCCTTAAGGCAAATTTAAAATCTTACTTATATTACTAGCCATGAAATAGTTTTGAGAGATGCTATGGCCATATGAGGACGTCTGCATTTATGCCTGTGTTTTTAGAGAAGTTTAAAACATATTATTTCTCTATTCCACTCCTTAGCAACTGATCAGTACCAATAGCATATCAATAGAAAGCAGCTACACTAAGGCCATGTGTCCACTGCAGATTACGTCCAGCGCAGGGAATCAAGGCTTGCGCCGGCACATTTGCCTCCCTGCTGCTTGCCTATTGATGCAGCGGGGAAAATACAGGGAAAATCAGCGCCCGAACAGCTCAACAACAACTTCAGGTGATGTTTTCTCACTTCTTAGAGACACCTCCATTGATCTTCAACGGAGGTGACTCAGGTGGCACCGTGCAGTTCTGCATTGAAGATGCAGCAGCCCGCAGCTTCAAAACAGCACCGTGGGCATGCTGCTAAGTATAAGCGTGTATACTGTCCCATTAGATTCATTCTTTTGAATGGGAAGTGTCCTCTCTGCATCTCCATGTCCACAGCAGGGAAAAAGTAGCAGTGGACACAAGCCCTAAGGGAACTCTTATTGGTTGTGAATGTGAAAACTATTGGTACAGCATTGACTACCAAAATGCCAGACAGTATAGAAGTCATGACACAAATGCACGCAAAGCAATAAATCATCTTTCACTTTCGAAAATTTCAATCTTTGATAAATTTTTGGTCTATTTATAGCCTATCATCTCCCTAATGAATCACACCCATAGTGGTCTTTCTTCCAGTTATGACCTCATGGCCACGGTGCCTTTTGGTTGCTATGACTATAGCTAAACCCCCTGGCTACAAAAACAGTATTCTAGTTCTACAAACAATCACATCAATGGATTATTTATAGCTGCTGCAAAATAGATTAAAGTTTAGTGCAGTCATTCATCTGGGAGAGCGGGCAGGAGGCATATATTTCATCTCAATAGAAGAACATGCATATTTATTCTGGCATTAATGACTTTTTTCCACCCAGAGCAGAGAAGTAAAGCAAGCTTTAATATATAGATTGTGGCAGCACAGAATTGCCTAGCAACGGACCAGACAGACAGAAATCAACTAGTAGAGGAATCTTCTGCCATACCTGTATTTATACTGCACAGGGAATTCATCAGACAACCCTGCCTATGGTGGGCATAATTATAAGCCGAGACATTGTGCCACGACATTGTGCTAAAGCCATTTTATCTAACAGTTTATTTCCAAATAGATAGATAGATAGATAGATAGATAGATAGATAGATAGATAGATAGATAGATAGATAGATAGATAGATAGATAGATACCAGACCAGATACCAGTCACTGTGTAAACATACAATACCCAGTGGTGAAGCGTCAGATGGTGTATCCTGGAAGCAGCCCAGGAAAGAATTGGACAGCGCTGCAGTTGAATGCTGTGCAGTTTTTTGTTTGTTACAGGGTCCTGGACTGTGGAATGGGAGAGGAGGAACTGGGTGGGCCTTCCCGTTCAGCTCAGGTACACTCCAAAGTTAAATAGGAGCAAGGACACGAGGCACACAACCTAGTACAACAAAGTAAGGTACTGTAAATGGTAAAATAAAATGAAACAAAAGACAAAATACTCTCATTAAAGGAGGTTTGCAAGGATTTATCTCTCAGGGTCGTGTGCTTTCCAGGATGACGTTACTTCCTGGTCAGGGATGACATCACTTCCTGGTTACAGATGCTGGAGGACTCAAAAGGAACAATTTTGAGCGGAAGCTCTTTGTCAAACAACTCCAGAGTTAACACTTGCCTGCAGGTGAGTGTGGAGATTAGTATGCATCCACATTAGGGGCTAGTAGTCAGGCCATCTTGTTTTGGAACGTTGGCAAGCCAGGAGGATTGGTATTTCCACACATGTTTGTTTTGTTAATTAACCCCTGCGAGCATCATTTCTGTTTGGACAGTATAAAGAAATACGGAATCCTAAAGAGAACCTGTTGAAGAGATAGATAGATAGATAGATAGATAGATAGATAGATAGATAGATAGATAGATAGATAGATAGATAGATAGATAGATAGATAGATAGATAGATAGATAGATAGATAGATAGATAGATAGATAGATAGATAGATAGATAGATAGATAGTAGAGAGTGGGTTACCATAATAGATTAAAATAGAAGATTTTTCTTAGGAAACATTATGAGGAAACTAGAAGCTACCCAACATACATCGTCAATGTGCCCCTACATGCCAGGCTGCCTTTGTGCATCTTTGTCATCACAGATAATAAGCCTGACTCAGCATTTATTGTGGACATGAGCAACACATTAAACACTTTGCCAACAATGTAACACATTTGATTTATATAACAGCATCAGTTTCATTTATAAGTTGAATGTTAAGCTTTACATTGGTCTATACATTTCTATGTAGATATAAAATATGCTATAAATGTTAATTGATGAAAAAGAAAGTTATCACATATTGAAATAACTGGTCAGTTTTGAGTATAGGGACCAGTCATCAAAACCTGGGAGTTCTAGAGAATTACAGTGTGTTATTAACAAGAAAAACCACCTAATAGTACTTGTGGTGCTGAAACTTGAACACATATGTTGTTTTTATTGGTAAATGGTTCAGTAAATCCTAAAAAACAAATGTTTCCAAGAGTTCACAATTAATAGGACCATCTGTGTCTCTGCTGCTTCTTTGTTTCCTCTGGTCACTGAGACAGAAATGAAAGGAAATTCAGACATTCTGAATTATCCTTCACAAATGCAGATTTTTCTCTGCATTTCTGTTGAAAAAGGTTCAGAAAATGAACATTTTGAGTATAAAATATCATCATTGTAACTTCAGCTTTTAAAGTAATACAACATTACAGGGGAACTAAAAAAAAAAGTCACTAGAGGAGTATCCCCCCCATATATGTGGGCTGCCGTCAGGCAGGGACAGGGGGCACTTCCATTGGTCCGCTGCCCGTTAATGTGTTCCCCATATTGCACACTGGCTACCTCCATGTACCTGCATACTAGCCAGCGAGGAGAGGGACCTGTAACGCCCCCCCCCCCACACTCAATGTGTGTAAAAGTAGCTGGTGACGTGATAAATTGACAGAAAGTGTTTATAAGTGACATCTTGTGGCTGAAGTTGATATTGCAGATTGAGTTGAGATCAAAGCTTAAACACAATGAATAGATGTACAAACAACTTAACTTTATCATGTATACATGATAAACATGATAGTTTTTTTATTGTTAAATGTAAACAATTTATGTCACGTTGATAACCGCAGGTAAACATTAATAACTAGAAAAGGTTGCAGTTAGGGGTGTCAAGATTGGAATTTTAACCTCCCTAGCGGTTGAGACGAACCCTGTTCGTTCGGTGAACAGGGTCCTCTCAACCCTATGCCTCCCCGGAAAGCTGCAGCGATTGTCTTCATCGCTGCAGCATTTCCGGGTTGGCGGCACCGCCCCGATCGCGTCATGGTGACGCGGAAGGGGGCGGGGCCAGAGACCTCCATGTTAATGGAGGAGCGCCGGCTTTCTCTCACACGCAGCTGTTGTCAGTAATGACAACAGCTGCGAGTAGAGCTCCGGCGGGAAGCTGGAAACGACAGGCAGTGTACTGTGTACACTGCCTCGATCACCCGTATTGCACCATTGTAAAGTGCGCTAGGAAGGTTAACGGTGTTGGAGATCTGGGGGTAAAGAGAAAAGCACTGTTTGACTACTAAGGTATGAGATCTGGGGGTTCAAACGGTGTTGTACTGTGGCTGGAGACAGTTGGAGGCTCAATCAAGACCAGGGAGGTCCATCAGCTGCACAACTTACCATGCAGGAAACTGACGAAGAGGACAGTGAGGAAGACCTCCCTACATATGGGGTAACACCATCTTCTGGTACTTACCTGAGTGGCTCACTAAAAAAGTTATGTGCACCCATGGGTAAGCATATGCTGGAGCCATTAGCCTGGGGGGGGGGGAAGGGGATTAAAGGGGTAGTGGTAAGCATCCTTTGGAGCCCTTAGACTGGGGGGTATGTGCTAGTGGTAGGGGACCCAGAAAAATGACCTAGTATGGTAAGGGTGGCCCTGGCGATGCAAACATTCTACCATTACATTCAGTTAAGGGCTACACCTGAATGGTCTCCTAAAACTAATAAAATCAACATCTTGCCAGTGCCATAAAAACAAAAGTTACAACATATGTGTATAACAGTGAATGCTGTTTAATTTAAAATATATGGTCAGTAAATTGAATTCATATGTCTTCAAATTAATAACAACACTCTTGTGCGTATTCTCTTGACAAGTTTCACGACTAGGTTTACTTCCTTTAGGAGAGTAACAAAAGCAAAAGCTACAGAAGTTACGTTTATACTTAAGTTTTATACTTAAAACAGATAAAATGGAAATCTTTTTCTTAATAAATAATGATGTAATGTCCCATTTATTCTTATCTAGTACTTATATCTTAAATAAAGAATATATTTTTAACTTTTTGTGTTTTGATGTCATAACAGCCCATTACTGCTTGCCACACTGTTGCAATGCAGGGCCAGTGTGACAGGTACAACAGGTTCCCTACGGAAACTTGTGTACCCTGTATTAATGCTATTATTTAGGGACCTTTAGCCATGCTATGGGCCCAGGTTAGCCACGCCAAGCTTAATTTACGCTGATTTGCCGTGGCTAGTGTGAAAGCACACTTAAGATCCCATGGACCCGTACTACAATCTCAGGAGAATATTCAGGTGTAGTCCTTTACGGAATGCAAAAGATCAAAAGTAATTGCTTTCTATTATTGCAGAGTTCTACTTTAAACTCCCTTTTGTAATATTTTGAATAACAGCTGACGCTAGAAGCGTAGTAAGAGAGAATATCTTTATTTCAGTCTAAAGCTGTTCATATACATTGCGATTTTTTGTTCAAATTGACAGCAATGATTGAAGATTACGGTCAATCATTCGGGAATCGATGCTTGTCCACCTTGAACAAACAAGAAAATAAATTGAACAGTGATACTACATGTCTGTATTTTTACAATGGATCGCCCTTACTTTAGATGGGGATCCTCCATCCCCATCCAAAGTATCGGGCTGGAATAGACTCCCCAAGGTGGTGTGCACTGCGATCTTTCTGCAATCAAACATCGATTTTGCGATCACACGATTGATTTTACAACCATAGCATGGGGGAATCGCAACATGTATGGCAAGCTTAAGGGTAATCAAATACAATACATCAGTGGTTCCCAAACTGGGGGGTGTGAAGGTATTCCATGGGGGGGGGGGCGCTCGCTCGCATTCTTAACCTGTGTTTGAATAGGGGGGGGGGGCTCGATAATGTTCCTAAATAGAAAAGGGGGGCCCTGCAAGGAAAGTTTGGGAACCACTGCATTACATAATCTCCTCCTTTTATAGTTGGTATAAGCAGAATTGGCTGTTGATGTTGAGGTCAATGTACCATATATATTAAAAGGCTGAAGAAAGGGATCCTAAAGTACCTGATGATATAAATAATTGTATAGCAATTAATCAGCCCCGCAGAAAGAAAAGTTCTGTTGGAGGAGGTCTACAGACAAAATTGTTGATTTATCCATAACCTGCCATTTTTGTGCACACAGTTTAAAGCTCCCAACCTCTAAAACCATTGTCAGTAATTGCCAGTAACTCTAATTTGTTTTGCCTGTGGCCACTGCAAGGACTGTGAATTAACAGTATGGGATTATGTTCCTGTTCTTCTCAATAGCAACCAGATGTAATGCATAGAACATGCCCACCGGCTATTGCACGGTAGTGGGGATATACCCGGCCGTGACAGTGCAAGGAACACCTGTAGTAGAGGGAGACCGGCAGTTAGCCCTCCCTAAACTAGAAGGGGGCCTAGCATAGAGATGATAAAGGTCCCTCCGGCCAAAAGCTGGCAGCTCAGTGTTCCTGTGAGGAGGGTGGTCAGGCACTGTTTTCACTTTCTCCCTTAGGTCAGGACACCACAGTAGGGCGCATGCAGGTGGCTCTGGAGTGTAACATCTCGAGACCAGGCTTGTTGCCACATGAGGCATTACCTTTCCTACGGTGCAGTGCGATGGGAACTGAAAGTTAGGACTTTAGCTAAGTCTTTCTAGCTGGCTGGCAAGTGTTACTACGTACGTTAATTAAAGTTTGAAAGCACTGCTTGACACCTGCCGTTACAGTACAGCAATGGTAGAAGTACATTTTATGATGGCATGCACGACAGAAGCTGGACTCCAGGCAAATACATCCGTAGTCTCTGCAGTAGGTCCTAAATTAAGATAAGTGATTATATAAATGCCTTGTTTATGTCTAGAGTGCAGAGAAAATATGCTTTTCTCCCCTCAACTTATGGTTCCTTGTTGCCAGTGGCGTAGAAACCACTATAGCAGCCATAGCAGTGTTATGGGGCCCATATTCACAAGGGGGCCCACCACTCCTGGAAGGGCAGGGATTGTAGTGACAGTTTGGGGTGGGGGGGGATAAACATTTTTGCTATAGGGCCCAGTCATTTCTAGCTACACCCCTGTTTGATGCCTTCTCGTCCTTAGACCACCTTCCCACTCATTCTCTGTAAACCATTACCAGTGGCCAAACAGATCAAAGGCTTTGATGTGAGATGTGCTGGACTGCTGAGATAGGTAAATTAATTGAGCAACTGTTCTTTGCAATATGTAGTTAACCCATTACAATGGTTAATAAAAATAAGCTTGGAGTTCAGCATCAAATGATAGCATCAAACTAAAATCATTAGATGGACCCATTTAGACAAATTTTAGTTAATTGCAAAGCCCCTGAGCATGGTATCATCACCAAACTTGATGAAGAGAAGGGTTGGGGTACACTACAAAAAAAAGTATTGCTCAAACACAAATCATTTTTGCATTCATTAAATTCAAAGTCAAGTAAAAACAATTTAAATTTAAATTTCGACTTGTGAATTTAATTTATGCAAAAACTACATGTGCTAGAGCTATTTTTTTTTTCAAATGTTCCCACAACACTTTTCTACATCTCCAACAATTTTGGTGATATATAATTTTCAGAGGCTTTGCAATTAGCTCACAAAGTCAGCTTGTGAAAAAATGCAACCATTTTATTCCTCCTTCTAAAGGTAAAATGTTCTTTAAGTAGACAGATACCCTTAAAACTGCAGCACAATTTTGAAATGTTAATGCTGAAATACAGTATACCTAATTAAGTCATAATGAGCAATATTTGTTCAGACTTCAGGCATGATAGAATATTTCATCTGCTCAGAGGCTGTAATTGTTAAATGTAAATGTATGAATCATTGGTAAAATTGCCTGATATTCACCACGTCAGCTCTCAATATTTCCAGCACAAAATTAAGCACAAGCTTCAAATACATTTTTTTATTATTTACTGTAACAAGTAGAGCTGTCTTAGTGGAAAGTGATCTTGTTGCCTGCATAATGTATTTTGGACTAGAAATTCTCATAAAACATTGAAGATAAGTGGTTTTCACAGAAGCACAACTGTGTTGAAAAGATACAGTTCCTAAAAATCCTTTTTTTATTCCAAATAAAATGAGGGCATAACCTGAGTTATATTTTTTTATTTAGCTTGGGCCCCTTTTTGGAAGACTTCTTTGGACTTCATGTCTTGGTAAGCATGTGCACAAGAGAGATTAAACACAAGTCATAAAAAAGCAACATGGGATCAGAGACATTGCCATGAAACAAGCAAAAAACCCTATGCCTTGATCCATAACCTAGATGTACCTTATTTCTTCAGACTTTTATTCCCATTTTGTTATATAGTTTCAAACATCCTAAGAACAATAGCTCTGTGTCCCATAAGGCTGGCATTTGTTCCATTCCCTTCAGCCAAGCTAAAAGGCCATTGCCAGAAAGAAGATTTTAGCTCTATTAGCACTAGCAGTAGCCATTCTCTAAACACACTGACCAATCAGCTGAGTGAATTGAGGCGAATTAGATGAGCATGAGTTGTGCATTTACAAAATTATGTGACACAGATTCCCATATGGAAAAAGGTGCTCATGGGTAGGATCATGCCTCTCTAAATGTGTCTCTCCATAAGTTAGTCATTGTGTTCAGAGAATGGATACTGCTATTGTATAGACACATGATAAAGTTTCAGCCCTGCACACTCTGCTGGAACTGAACTCTGCCTCCTGGCACTAGACTTTTGGCTCGAGGAATAAAAAGTGAATATTGCATGGACCAGAGCTGCACACTTTGCTGGAACATTCTATATATTTACTTATATGTGAATGGCTGTCTCTGACTCTCAATTTTTTTAAATACATTTTCTCTCCAAAACTATGGGGTGTCTTATAGTACGGAAAACACAGTAAATATCACAATAAGAGGCTGCTATTGCACACAGAAGAGTGTTTGGTAAGTCTTGGTTTGCAGTATATCTTATGTGATGAAGGAATTTTCTCATGCATGGGTTAATAAATATTAAAACTTTTTTTCAACTTTTTTTTAGAATAGTACATTGCCACTATGTCTCAATGGATCTAACCCCTTCATTAGGGTTCAGAATAGCCACTTCTGTAAGTAATCAAGAATTTCTAATTTTGAGGAGGACAATTAGGAAAAAATAACCTCATACTTTGTATAACAATCTTAACACAGATATTAGGCATTTACAATTTAGTGAAAAGATGGGAAGGAAGACAGAATATTATTAGTTTTTGTAAGGACTGCAAGCCCTTGCTATTTTCTTGTTACACAGTACCCTTGTGGTGGCCCATCTTATTTGTTATGCATTGTGACATTTTGTCATAATATTTGTGTATAGTTAAGTACATATATATAGTATTCTTTTAATAAAAATATTCAACTAGATATCTTAATATGTAAATGTAATATTGTTTATTTTGATATGGTATAGTGATTTGGCATTTGTATTTGGTGGGTGTTTCAAATTACGGTAGATAAAGGACCCTAATATGTTCTATGTCCTGAAGTGAACTTCCCTGACCTTATAGACCCCAGGTGCCCAACCTGCGGCCCTTTGGGCGTTTTTCAGCTGCCCCCTCAGTCCTCTACTTGCCGCCCCCGAAACCTGTTAAGCTAGCCATACACATGTCGGATTCCATGGCCAATTGATCACTCACACAATTGATTCCGGCGATCTCAGCGGGAATGGGAGCTGCAATCAGTCAGCCAATTAAGAGGACCCGATCGCTGCATACCACCTTGTCCGAGTGATCGCGTCCAATTGATCGGGGGCTCAGAATTGGATCCGACAGAGAACCAACAATTGGATCAATTGGACGCGATCACTCGGACAAGGTGGTATGCAGCGATCGGATCCTCTTAATTGGCTGATTGATTGCAGCTCCCATTCCCGCTGAGATCGCCGGAATCAATTGGGTGAGTGATCAATTGGCCATGGAATCCGACACATGTATGGCTAGCTTTAATACATAGGAACTCACCAGTCCACAGATTAGGCTGTGGCTAAGCATGCTGATGGCTCCCAGATAGCGCCTGAGTGAGACCCTCGCCTCTCTTCCTCTTCCCACTCAAACCAAGAAGATCCCGGGCAAAGACGCGTCGACGGGGGATTGGCGGACAGGTGAGTGCCTATGCTTCCACTATCCCACTGAGGAATGGGAGATGATTGCATAATTTTTTACATTTTGTTAAATTACAGCCACAAACATGAATCAACTTTATTGGAATTCCATGTGAAAGACCAATACAAAGTGGTGTACATGATTCCAAACAGTTTTTACAAATAAATAACTGCAAAGTGGGGTGTGCGTAATTATTCAGCCCCCTTTGGTCTGAGTGCAGTCAGTTGCCCATAGACATTGCCTGCTGAGTGCTAATGACTAAATAGAGTGCACCTGTGTGTAATCTAATGTCAGTACAAATACAGCTGCTCTGTGATGGCCTCAGAGGTTGTCTAAGAGAATATTGGGAGCACCAACACCATGAAGTCCAAAGAACACACCAGACAGGTCAAGGATAAAGTTATTAAGAAATGTAAAGCAGGCTTTTTTAAGCAGCCCATACACGGGTCAGATTTTCAATCAATCGACTTAAAACGATCAATTTTTTAGTCGATTGATTGAGAATTGAGTTTTGCCCACCTGGTTAAATCGACTTAATCCAATCAAAATTGAGTGAAAATTCAGTCGTTTTTTGATCGGACTGGATGGTAAATTTTGATCGGTCGATTGAAAATTGATTCGGTATTTTGAGAACCAAGTGTGGTCAACCAATTTTTGATCGATTTTTTTTATACCTATTCTACCTCACTTCTGATTGAAATGTCAATCGGACTATTTTGGATCTATTGTTATGTCGATTGAAAAAAAATCGATCAAAAATCTTGTACTACATATGGGGCATGATACAATCGACATACAATTTTATACCGACTTAAAAATTTATCGTTTTAAGTTGATTGATTGAAAATCTGACCCGTGTATGGGCTGCTAGGCTACAAAAAGATTTCCAAAGCCTTGAACATCCCACGGAGCACTGTTCAAGCAATCATTCAGAAATGAAAGGAGTATGGCACAACTGTAAACCTACCAAGACAAGGCCGCCCACCTAAACTCACAGGCCGAACAAGGAGAGCGCTGATCAGAAATGCAGTCAAGAGGCCGATGGTGACTCTGGACGAGCTGCAGAGATCTACAGCTCAGGTGGGGGAATCTGTCCATAGGACAACTATTAGTAGTGCACTGCACAAAGCATGTATCGGTCTTTCACGTGGAATTCCAATAAAATGTATTCATGTTTGTGGCTGTAATGTGACAAAATGTGGAAAAGTTCAAGGGGGCTGAATACTTTTGCAAGCTACTGTATATTG
This sequence comes from Ptychadena robeensis, assembly GCA_036250615.1. Lineage (NCBI taxonomy): Eukaryota > Metazoa > Chordata > Amphibia > Anura > Ptychadenidae > Ptychadena > Ptychadena robeensis. Next base: position 119,470,872 of record CM070036.1, read on the forward strand.
TGAGACATAACCTCAGAATCAAATTGTGCATCACCATACTACAGTGTTCCCTACTGCTTGAAGTATCATTTAAAACAAGTTTTGTTATTTAAAAAAAAAAAAAATAATAATGTCTTCTAGCTCTGCCTGCTGTAATTTCTTTACTAAAAATGCTTATACAAGTCAGTATAGATTGAAAATGTTATATACAGGGATGCATATAACTTTTTTAGTGAGCTCCTCAGATGAGTACCAGGAGGTGGTGTTTGGTACTCACCCCATATGAAGGGTGGTCAACCTCACTGTCTCCCTCACTGTCCTCTGTGTCAGCCTCCTGCATGGTAGGTTCTGCTGCAGATAGACCTCCCTGTTCCTGATTGAGCTTCCAATTAGCTGCCTCCATCCACAGGTCACCAGCTGGCTTTGGGTCAAATTGAACTCTCACAGTACAACACCATTTGAACCCCCAGATCTCATTATATACCTCAGTCGTGTAACTTTTCTCTTGTCAGATTTTACCCTACATATGACTACTCTGACTTTCGTCCACCAGATCTCCAACACTCTTATAAATCCAATAATTTTTTGAATTAGTAATTTGCACTCCCAATTTGACACCCTTAACTGCAACCTTTTATAGTTATTAAAGCTTCAAGTGACATAAATTGTATACATTTAACAATAAAAACAATAAAAATTGCCAAAGAATTTTGGCAATAAAAAACACATTTACAGTAGTGTTTAACCTCCCTAGCGCACTGCTGAGGTCCAGATTTTTGTACCAAAAGTGCACCATAGACTTCAATGGTAAATTTTTCTTTATGTTGTAGGCCTGTCACTTCCCAAAATATGTCCGTACAAGGGTCTAATAGACATCCTGAATATAATAATGTTTGAAACAAACAATTATGTAAAATATTTAAAAAAAAATTAAATTAATGAGAAAACACAAAAATCAGGGCACAAAGCTTTGCTGCTATGTACTAAACATCTCCCACATAAAGTCTCTGGTGCCCTAGATGTGCCCATTTGCAGTTAACCCTCTCTAACCTGGTGTG
>CM070036.1:119472192-119486404 GCA_036250615.1 Ptychadena robeensis
GGGGGGGGGGGGAGGAAGACACGAAGCATCTGAAGAGGCATGTCGCATCGGGGACACCGGGACAGCATGCGTATGCTCTCCCAGAGCCCCGATTTGGCAGCATCTCGTCCAGTGCTATACTAGCAGTTGCAGCGCTGGACAAGATGCTGCCGTCCTGACCGCTAAGGCGGTTAAATGATAGTCGTGTTGTGTGGAGCTGTAATCTCAATTAAAGCTGCAATATCAGCTTCAGCTACCGAATGTCACTACAGAGCGCTTGCCGTCAGAGCACAACACAAGCCCTGCAACTCACACAGTAGGAAGGAGGGGCGGAAGCTGTCCTCTGTCTGTGTAGTCCGCAGATGCGATTAGGAAGGACAATTAGGTACGCAGAGCGACTTTTTAGACCCATTTGCATACCAGCGTACCACTTATGTGGTTATATAAGCATTTTATAATGAAAACATGACAGCAGGCAGAGCTAGAAGACATTATTTTACATTTTGAAATAACAAATCTTGTTTTAAATTATACATCTAAGGGAACACTGTAGTATAGTAATGCACACTTTGTGTGATATATATAATCAAAGGTTATGTGCCTCATAGATATCATCAAAGCCTTATGTGGGCCTATTCTGAGGTGCCACAATATATATTATACAATCATCCCCTGTTCATTGGTAAAACAGTGGAAGCATAGGCACTCAACTAAAATAAAAACAAGGACAGAGGATCACAACCTAGTACAACAATCTAAGGTGCTGTAAATGGTTAAATAATATGGAATGGAAAGGAATGAAACAAAATAACAGACATGATACTCACATTAATGCCCCCCATACACCTTAAGATCGATCCATACAATCTCCACTGTGTATAGTGGCCTCCCTGATGGAATACATAGTGATTGGAAGGATTAGAAAGCTCCCCATATTACATGGTTTTGGTACAAAAACAAAATTTGATTGTGCAGAAATTGTATGGAAAAATTGTAAGGTGTATGGGGGCCTTAAGAGAGGAGATTGATCTCTCAGGGCCCTGTGCTTTCCAGGAAGACCTCACTTCCTGGTTGGGGATGAGATCACTTCCTGCTAACAGATGCTGGGGGGCTCAACGGGAACAATGGGACAGGTTTCGAGCGGAGGCTCTTTTTGTGTCTATATATAGAGTGTCTATATATATATATATATATAAACACACATAGAGGAGTGCCCTCCCCTTCATTAACATGCCTGAGCTTAGGCACAGCTGCAAGTGAATGGGGGGGGGGGGGGACTGGATTGACCAGGACAGCTCTATAGAGGGAGTATTGAGCAAATGCATGAACAAGGATTACAAACATAAAACAAAATAATGGATAATTAAATGGTACACCTGTATATGGAGACAAAAGTAAAGCATGAATGCAAGTAAGGAATACAATGGAGAATGATAATGAACAAATGGGAGAGAAAAAAAACAGACACACACAGCACACATGGATGCATGGATATATACACCCACATACACACTTATATACAAAACATTGATAGAGACAAACATGGATGTACACACATTCACAAACATGGGGCAGAGACAAATGGATCCAGGGGGTGAACGCCTTAGCAGACACAAATTGGTGATGAATGGGGAGAAAGTGGAGACTAGTGGTGGAGCTGGTTATTTTATGATAGTATTAATGTCCAATTCTTCATTCAAGCCATGGGGGGGGGGGTTAAGCGTATTGAGGGCATATATTCAATATGTTTCTTGGGAGCAAAGCTTATTAAATCTTTCATTAGGGGGTAGACTGGCATCAATGGATTCGAAGATAAAAGCCTTGAGGCCTTCAGTTGAGCCATTATGTTGAAGGTTAAAATGCCTGGGTACTGCATGGTCTGAGAACCTTTTTTCAATAAGGCGGCGATGTTCGCCAAAACGACTTCTAAAAGGTTGGATGGTTCTGCCTACATATAACAGGTTGCAACGGCAAATCAGAACATATATTACATGCTCCTCAAACCATGTGAAGTGAAATGCCACAGTGAGATGCTTTAATATTTAATAGAAAATGTTTAGATGTGGTTATAACTTCATCTGCCCCTTCTGTACTTCTACTGATAAGTCAGCTCTATTTGTTGCATCATATAATCAGTTAAGGTACCCATACACGTTTAGATTTGCGGCTCACTTTGGTCGACCGGCTGCAAATCTAATAGTTAAAAGTCGGCCAGGTAATCTATCTAAAGCTGGGCATAGACGTTTCAATTCCTGCACAATCCGACCGCTGATCCGATGCCATGCGTGCTCCCGCATCCCTTAAGGCCCCCATACACGGGTCCGTTTCCCATCGGATTCCGGGACGATCGATTCCGGGCGCGTGCACGCGAAACGATCATCCCGGAATCGCGTGAAGCCCACCTTGTCCGTCTGATCACGTCCGATCGTTCGGGGGCCCAGAATCGGATCGGACAGAGAACCAACATGTTGGTCTTTCTGATCCGATTCTGCACACATCAGGGGGAGTTGCCATTTGTGGAGTAAGCGATTGGACACGGAATCGTCCAGGAATCCGTGGGACAAGGTGCTATGTAGCGATCGGACACACTTAATTGGCCGATCGATCGGACCTCCGATTCCCGCTGAGATCGCCGGAATCGATCGGATAGGTGATCAATCGGCCATGGAATCCGACTGTGTATGGCTAGCTTTAAGGATCGGGTCGTGCAGGAATTGGAGGCTGCAACTAACGAGGATTGGGCTAAAATCAGCCATCCTGTCGGATCGCACAGTTATCTGACAGGACGGTAAATTTTCACCCGATCCCATTAGTTTGGCTGGGGACGGCTGCCCCCAGCTGAAGTAATGAGCTCATAAGCAGAGTGCCGTCCGATTCTCGACACTAACAGGCGGGCCTGATGACATCATCACGTTGCTCCTAGTGCAGAGAATCGGATAAGGAATAGACGGTAAATCGTACCGCCTATTCCCAGCTTAAGAAATTATGGACATGTCCGTAAATTCTTAAGCTGGGCATAGACGGGTCGTTTTCCTGTTGTCTGCCCAGCCGTGCGACCGGGCATGATGACGTCATCACACACAACTGCTAGTGCCGAGAGATGGCCAGGCACCCTTTGGGTGGCAGCCATTGCCGTCCCCATCTGAACTAATGGGATCGGATCTGAAGTTACCGGCATGTCGGATCACTGTGCAATCCAACATGCGGCAGATTCTTGGTCAATATGACCAGGTGCGCACCCGATTCTCTGCCGACCTCCGATGAATTGAGTGAACGTGCACGGCGGTTGATCGGCTGTCGAATGTGCAGGAATCTGCCCGTCTATGCCCAGCTTTAGAAAGATCCTATTACTTTGGTCCCCACCTAAAGTAAGTGCCAGCACACAAAGGGTGCCTGGCCGATTCTCAGCAGGACCGGCCACGCGTGATGACGGCAGAATTTCTAAACGTCTATGGGCAGCTTTAGAGTTTTATGCTAAAAACAAATGACAATAAGTGCAAAATGCTAATAAAAAAGTTTAATTTGAAGGATAACCTAACAAAGTCACCCTATTGACCTATTGAGCCGGCCATAGACGTTTTTCCCCTCAATATGCCGGCAGATTGACTGTGCATGAATCTGCTGCTCATCCTTTGTGTGCTGGCATTTACTTTCTAAAATTTACTGATAAGTCCATAAATTCGTAGATCCATTTCCCGGCCGATTTAAGGGCAAATTTAGCTTTTAAGCATTAGATTTCCTGCCGTCAGTGCGGTCGATTGGTGGCAAAATCAGCTACAAATCTAAACGTCTATGGCCAGCTTTTGTGTCCTGTTTAAAGATTCAATAACGGATTTTATACAACATACAAGAATTTGCACAATGTATATACTGGATATGTAGATTCTGTTTAAAATGGTGAATATCCTGTTTTAGCATAGCGTCCTGGTCAGAGTGTACACTTTTTTTTTTCTTTGTTCTCCTGTATATATTTTGTGTTGACATTACCATTCCTTCATGATTATTCTTTGCACAGGATAGTGTCTTCAGAAGTTTGCTACCCTGTCATTACATTGTTTGCGTTCCAGTGATCAGTGGCCGGTTTCCTGTATGTGCTCACAGGATATCCTTTCTACTTATTTTGGTGCAATCGCTGTCTGTTAGAATGGATTTACTGCATTTCCTTCCATACGATCCTTAAGACACCGAGGAAGGGGGTCTGATACTTCCTTTGCTTTTCTTGACTGCTTAATAAGATGTATGCCTTTGTTCAAAGCATTTATTTATATACCTCCAGGGGATGTGGTATGCCACACCCTGCAAATTGCATGCATTTCATCACAATGTACTTTCAAAGAACAACTTTAATTCATACCTTGAAACTCTTTCAGAATTTCTGTATTTCAGAAACAAATACATTTTGTTTATTAATAAGCAGAAAGCAGCTAGTGTGGGGGTTCAGCTCAAACGGCGTCTGTAAATGAGGAATATCTACACGAACAGGATTCTTTTTAGGGCCCCTGCCCGTATTTATTGGCAGCACTCCAAAGTCCAAACACAAAATCACCCTCACAGGGGTTAACATAAGCCAAACGAAAGTCCTGAAAATGCCAAGGCTCCTGGCTTGGCACCGATCAAACAACAGTTTCTTCCTTAGGGAAACCTTAATGGCCTGCCTTTTAGCTTTTTAATCTGGCCCGTTGTCACCTTGGCAAATAACCCCTTTGGGTTACCTACACTCATTCTCTGCAATGAGCATACATAATGTTTAGAGGTGCCATGGAGATGACCCTGTGGCTCAATATTGTGATGCCGCTGTGGATGCGTCCTCCTGGCATGGGTGGAAAAGCCTTTAGGAATTATGTCCACTTATTGCAGTGAACAAGGAACGGGGAGCCAGGTACCCTCCATTTGATTGAAATATTGGAGGTAAGTTTATTCATGTGTGATTAGGCCCACCTGCCATACATCCCATTGGAATTGCGACTCCTTAGCCAAGCGGGCCCATTACAGGCTCTTGCTCTGGCCCCTAGTCAAATTTAAGAACCCATTTTGGCCCACATGTCAAAAATTCAAGTGCCTTGCATTGTTATTTATACCTGAAAGTAAGCATTTTTAAACAGTGACCTGAAATGAGAGGGGGGAAATCTCACTATTTCCCCTGTTGGTCTGTAGCAGGAGAATGCAATCTAGGGGGACAATGCTGCTTCTGCCCAAAACTAGTCTCCCCTTATAGACACATTTACTACAAATATGGAGCTCTATGGACAATAGAGTCCCGGCAAAAATGTGTCCAAAAAGCAACAAATAAATTTTTGACACATCCAATGCATTCTTAATAGATGACAACACAAGTCTACAGTTGCCACTGCGGTTAATCACGTGTCTATTGAAGACCTTAAGATGCGTCAAAATTCCACATTAACGTGCGTCACACGCAGAAGTTTTGATACAGTGGAGACTAGGCCTAAGGGAGCTCTGTTACTTTTTCCATGTGAACTACTGAAAACAATGCTTCCACTGGTAGCATCCCCAGGTGCACATGAAGAAAAAGCAGCCCTGCAGAAAAAAGAAATAATTAACTGCAATTAATGGAAGCTAAACTACCTTATATTTATTTATTTTTTATTTGTGGGTTGAAGTACACCTAAATACAATTGTTGAAGAACTGCCAAGAATGGGTAGAATAACCTGGAGCAGTTTTTCAATAAACATTAGAACACTGGAAACCTTTTTACAATCTGCATTGTCAGGAAGCCAGTAGAAAGTGGAAATGAAAAGTAAATTTTACAAAAACTTCTGAAAAAAAGTTAATTATTAAACAAGTTGGCATTAAAACAAATCTAGTTGTAGTACGATGTACACTCCAGATTACAAATCCAAGTTGGGAAACAATGGGTGCAAAAGCATAGGAATGTTCTGTTATGCAGGATCCTTCGTGAAAGCATTGGGCTCACATGCAGAGGAAGTAAATAAAATTAGCCATTAAATGTTATTTACAGAGAAATAAGAGAATCACAATTATGAAAGTCCACATATACAGTTATTAGAATTATTGTCACTCTTTTACAGCAACCCCTAAAGCACTCCCAGAAAATGTTATACGACACTCTTCTCCAGCAGGTTTTGGTCTGCATGGGTTATGCACAGGGGGTGGACAGGTCCTTCATTCGTTACTATCATGCTCCTTGTTCAGGGCAGGATGGTAACGTCAAGGATGGATTTTTTTTATGCCCTGGACTCAAGGTAAGTAGATAGATTGACATAGGTCACCGTCCTTCCCAGGAGAGAAGTAGCAGAGAGAACTATCTGCAGGGGACAGTGCTAAAGTTAACGTGCATAGCATATTATTATTATTTTTTATTATGGCACAGTCTTGACAATTTTTTTTGTGGGGAGGGGGGGGGGGGGGGGGGGTATTAGCAATGGTGTATGCAGAAATGCCAAATTGCCAAATGTAACATTTGGGGACATGTAGATGTACAAATTTCCGGTTATATAGATCAGGAGGGAATGGGCTTTTAAGTACAAAAATAATTGGGTGTATTTTGTATGAAAGGAGTATCACATCAATGTCATGTGCTTGGATGTGATGTCACCGTCAACACATTATCACTCTTAGCTATTGTAATACTAAGGAACTGCATGAATGCCGTATAGATGGATTTATTAATGTGGCTGGATGAAACGTTGAGGGCAGTTGCATAGGAACCACAATAGTAGCCATGGGGCCCGTAGCCACAATGGATGGTTACTTTGTTCCAGACAAGTAACTCCGGAGTCCAGCTCGGTGATGATGGCGATATGTAAACAAACTTAGGTGGCAGTGCCATCTTGTGAGTGCGCTAATTTTCTTTGTAGAGATAGTGGAATTCCAAAATTCCACAATGTGACTATGTGCGAGTTAATTACAAAGCCCTTGAACATGATATCACCTCTCAAATTCCTGGAAATATAGAGAAGGGTTGGAGGAATATTACAAAAAAAGAAAGTATTGCTTTAGCACGTGTAGATTTTTCATATATAAAGTTCAAAGTCAAGTCGAAATGTTTGAGTTGAATTCTCCACCTAAATTGTAATTTATGCAAAATTTAAATTTGGACAACATAAATATTTATTGAAAAAATGTCTACAATTCTGGAAGCATTTCCTTCTCATCAGATATAACGATAAACACAACAACTATGCAAGTTAGTGAGAAGTGATCCTGGTCCATCAACAGACTGCCGGCATTTATTGATTCTTGTTTGTGTTGATTTTTGTGTTTATTTAGTTTAATTATCAATTAATTTTTACATAATTGTGTGCTTTAAGCTTATATTCAGGATGTCTAATAGACCTTGTTTGGACAAAATGCAGTAAGTTACAGACCTACAACATAAAAAAAAATCATGTAAAACCAATGTACTAGCTTTGGTACAGAAATCTGGATCTGCCAGGGGGTTACATTTTTGTACCGTTTTTGGTACAGAAAACTGGACAAAATTGGACTGCCAGGGGGGTTAATTCTTAGTTCTGGAAACAGAGCAGTGTTGGGGTTCGGTAGAGGGAGGTCCGGGAGAAAGGGGGGAATTGGAGTGGCTATGGGGCCAAATCATTTCTAGCTATGCCCCTGGTTGAGGGCTTATTTACAGTATAGCTGTTGCTTTGGTAGATAAGGTTTCTATACATTTGGATGGTAAGTAATAAGAAGGTGTATATTGTGCAGTGTGCTCGTTTGCCGTTATACGACGCAAAAAAAATTGACATATATATAACATATACGTAACATATATAGAAAGAGCCCTGGATGCAGACTGTTGACTTTTTTATCCTTTACTTGACATCTCTTCAGCTTCCTACAGAAACTTGGAAATTGGTCATAGACCATCTGACCTTAAGAAAATCCATCACATTTAAACATTGGCAAGTTGTTGGATTTCAAGTTAATATGATATCTGCTTGGCCATAAAAAATCATGAATATACTGTTTATAATACTGAAAAAATTATACTAATGTTGATACATTGAAGTTTGTGTTATGTTGACTTTGCCGCTTAAGCATGATATTTTAGATTGACCCTCCACCCTCATTCGCTGAGAAACAACACTCCGTCCATTGCGTATTCTTTTTTATTTTAGTTGATTTAGAGATCCTGATTTAGGCTTTGGCTACACATTTGGCAGACCTGTTTTTTGTTTGGATGAATGTCTAGAAAAATTATGGGAAATTTTAAATCACAGAAAGAGAGGCTGGAATGGGAATGTAAATGTATAAAAAAAAATGTAAAACTCTGAAATACGGTTTAAATGTGGACAACAACTTCATGTGCCACTACAACTGAATTCCAGAACACTCACAATAATTCCTCCACCCTCTTTCATCAAAACTGATGGAACTCTTCATCACTGAACAATAATGTGTCTGGACGCCTTAACTTTATGTCTTGCTTCTCTAATGACTTCAGTTATTAGCCAATAAATGGTATCACTTGAACTCTAAACATGCTGGATGAATGTCTGGAGCAGTGGTGGCCAACTGAGTTGATGTGGAGGGCCACAAGTACGGCCCTCAGCGTCAACAAAGGGCCGCACATTACATTTTCAACCTATGACTTGTATAATAATTTTTATTGCATAATTGACAGCAGGTATAGCTAGAAGAGATTTTTAAATAACACACTTGTTTTAAATGATACTTCAAGCATTAGGGAACACTGTAGTGTGGTTATGCACATTGTGTGTCATATACATTGTTAAAGGTTATGTGCCTCGTAGATATCATTAAAGCCACTGATGATATCTATGGGGCACATGCCCTTGGATTGAAAGCTTAAGTGCCCCTATTCTGGAGTTATGTGCCACAATATATATTATACAATCACCCCCGTTCTTTGGTGGGATAGTAGGAGCACTCACCAGTCTGCTGATCCTCCGCCAACACTAGAGGAGAAGAGGAGAGGAGAGGCGAGGGATTTGCTCAGGCGCCATCTGGGATACTGATTTGCTTTTACATATGCGTAAGTTTATTTTCTGGAAACCTAAAGGAGGAAATATTAGTTAGTTATTCCGAGTGTGTGATATTCTCTCATTATACCAAAACTACTGTTTATTAGGAGGTGCATGAATATTTTAAATATTTCCTGCAACAGGAAATTAACAGAATTCATTGTTGTGAAACTAATACAGATTTCCTTTTATGTGTACTGTAGGTTTTTTATCAGTTGTGTGATATCTGTAGCGATAATTTATTTTGGTCTAATTTTTGTTTATTACAAATGATCTTAGATAGTAATTTGAATCCAGACACTATCTGGGGGTAACAAAACCTATATCTAATAAGCATAAATCTAAAACAATGATTTACACTGCAAAAACTTCCCCGCCATAAGAGCTTTCCCTGCCATAAGAGAAATGAAGTTCCGCTATCCCTTGTAAAAACATTACTAAATTGTCCACAAGATGGCGCTGCTGTCTAAATTTATCTACATTTCACCAGCCGAGTCCAGCAGGTAAAAAAAATTGTCCCATTTCATCTGCTGTCCTCTGACTCCAGCCCCGCCAACTGGGAGGGTGGGGGGGGGGTGTGTGCTGTTGGGGGAGGGGCCGAACAGGAAAATCAAAAGTTCAGGCAGCCAGGTGCGGCAGGTGCTCTTGTGACTATGCCATTGCTGCTGGGCCCCCCTAGATGGTGCCCTCTGTCCTCGCCTGATGGCGGCCCTGTCCACACTGCACTGTAAAATGCTCTTACATACCGCTCTTAACACATCAATGGGTGGACCACTTAGGACCATGGCCTAAATCAACTTACAAAACAGGCTGTAAGGGATTTTCTGAAAAGGGCGAGCCTACAGGAGTAAGGAAAGTGTTCTTTAGACCAGGTGTGCCCACACATTTTTGGCTAGCAAGCTATTTGTAACATTAACAAAGCAAAGCGATCTACTAATAATAATTTAAAAATGCCCCTTCAGTTACTAGAGGAGAAAAAACTCCTGTTGTTGTGGAAATAAAGCTTTTACCTTCTTGGTGGTTTCCCCATAAGTGTAGCTTACCCCAAGCTTCACTCAGGTTTACTTACCTGTCACCTTGTCTCTTACTCGGAAAACTGGACCATTGTTCTGGGTTCTGCCCTCTCTGGCTATGTGATTGACCGCTCCACCCTGATAGACCATATGGGCACCCCTGCTCTAGACCTTTACAGATCCCAACAGGGTGTGAATGTTTTGTTCTTTATGTTTTAAGACTTTTTTTTTTAAAGTATAGATTTTTTAAGCTTTTTACATATTACAAGGGTCCTGTTCCATAGAAGGACTGGTACGCCATGCAATATTTAGATTACCTTTGTGGCAGGTGAATAAAGCACTGTGCAGGCTGTACACCATGCACACCCCTCCTGATCCCTGCTCTGTGTGTTACATACGCCTGGTCCCTGCACACTGTGTATACACTCTGCCACACTCAGCGGTCTCCTGCGACCCTAATCATGGGCGAAGATTGCACGACATTTTATGCGGACGCGATCAGGTGCGATGAGGGGTGATAGGAAGTGTTTGTGGGATGGCCATGATTTTTGGCCACCCCTGATCGCGCACATAGAGAAGGAATGGGAACGCGTTTATTCATATCTATGGGCGTGATCGAATGCGACCCCTAAGGGCTTGTTCCCACTTTGGCGGCTGGCCGCGGGACAGTGGGGTTCCTCAGCCACTAGCGCGACCACGTTTTTTTTTTCGCCATACAGAGTATGCCCCTAGAGAATGAATGGACCTGAGTGGGGACACATCTATCAAAATAAATAGAGACGGCCGCCAATGGTTGCCGCAGTTCAAAACACACAAGCCGGGACAAGCGCTAAGACTAGGGCTAAAATCCATTGAACACAAGCACTATTGACAGTAATGGGCTATGAGAGGGCTATCTACACAGCCCGTCATTAGTGATGAGCGGCATAGGCAAACTAAGCAGAATAGGCTAGAATAGAATAGATATTTTATATTGCTAGATTCACAATTATAATCGCCTCACAACTACCTTTAAAATGAATGGTCACTATTTATTTTCGCATTGCGAATATATTTTCGCAATCTGTGCCCATAAGCATCCCAATGGCAAATATCATGAATTCTCGAATAGCCAATATTCGCCGAATATATTCGCAATTTAAATATTCGAGCTCAACAGTACCTGTCATACCCAGCGTGGTGGAATATGTGTTTATTGAGTAGCTATATGCAAGGTGTGGGACAGAGGACTCCTAATAATTTATTTTTCCTTCTTGGTCTCCTACCATGGCAGACAACGTGAGAGGCATGACTGAGTCCACAATAAATGTGTAGGACAGTCTTTTTGCATAAATTGTTTTTATTTCTCAGTCTAATACCATACCACACAACGTGAGAACTTTGATTATATCCGTACCACAGCAACTGGGAGAACCCGGAAGTGATAAATAGTTCTATTGTTTGTAGAGAGGACTATTATTGTTTATGCAATGAAGTCACTCAATTTGTTAGCGTAATACTTACATTAGGGAGGTACCGTGGTTGTCTTTGGAAGCTAGATGTGGTAACTATGCTTTGTTGTACAACATGAGTAGCATTGTGAAGATGTCTGATTAAGATTCTAAAATGGAGGTGAAGGATTACAATATTTCAAGATAAGAGATAGCTACATAATTTAGGTAGGTACCTAGCATTTGCTGATGTTTTTAACTGATAATTGGTCAACATTTCCTGTTGGCTTTCTTAACTGTATGGGGGGGGGGGGGTTTCCACATATGTTGGGACCCACTTGGTGGGAGCGGCCCCGACAGCACACATAGACTTAACCTGCTCAGCAGATGCTGTGTCCAGACATTCACCGATGTAGAGGTTCAACGTACTCCTCTACGTTCAGCCTTGCATTGGCGGAATGGATCTGCCAAGCAGCTAAGTGAATGTGCTCCGTCAGGACCTCCCGCCAAGCAATACGCTTAGTGGAGGGGGTCCTGATGTGAAAACATAGCCTAAATAAAAAACAAACAAAAAGAATTTGGTGAAGAATTCCTCACCTTTGGTTCCCCCCAGTACCAACCTTGGATGACATGGAGGCTTTACAGGCCAATAATGTATATTTAAGTGTTTTCAAGTAGTTTATTACAACCAATTAAGACATAATTAATTAAAAATTTAGAGTACATTTCCATCATGGTATTGCATGGTAGGTTGAAAGACTAAAGTAAAGTAATTGTAAGGTATTGTGTAGGGTAATGCACAACCCGGTAGAAGCACTGTCCTATTTAAGTTTCTTACCCATTATCCACCTGGGAGCCAGTTCAGGAAGGACCAACCTGATAAAACAGGGATTGCTGGGCTTGACATCTGCAACCAGGTCATACAGGTGTAAGGGCAGTAAAAAGACCCAGGAAGGGTATGCTCCCACTTACACGATCATGTTTCCACTTACGCGGCCACTCAGATGGCAGCCAGCAGAATTATTTATTTATTTTATAGGAAAACATTACTTAAACTAATGCAGCCACATACCATAATATGTGAGGTGCACCCCATCCCTCACAGAAAACTATGTTTCATAGTATTACAAAAGTCCACCTATGCTAAACTCCTGAGGTTATTGTTTTTGCTCTCTACTGAACAACTATACTCAGGGCCGTTTCTTGTGCTATGCAGGCTATACGTGTGCATAGGGCCCTTTTGACACTAGGGGGCCCCCCAAGCTCCTCTCCTTGCGCCCTTCCTTGGACTGTAAGAATCACAGTGACACCAATATGGTACAGCAGAGAATGTCCAGCAGAGTCACAGTGACACCAATATGGTACAACAGAGAATGTCCAGCAGAGTCACAGTGACACCAATATGGTACAACAAAGAATGTCCAGCAGAGTCACAGTGACACCAATATGGTACAACAAAGAATGTCCAGCAGAATCTTGGTGGTTGTATTATGGTAGAGCAAAGACAGTCCAGCAGAGTCACAGTGACACCAATATGGTACAACAGAGAGTGTCCAGCAGAATCTTGGTGGTTGTAATATGGTACAGCAGAGACAGTCCAGCAGAGTCACAGGGGCAGAAATATAGTGCTGCAGGGATAGTTCATCACAACCACATAGTGAGTGACTGTGCCACTCACAAAAAAACATGTTTGTCCATGGATTGTTAGTTCTGTTGATGGGGGGCTTGCACTGCTAAAAAGATATGGGGAGACTTATGTTCTTATTTTCTGTTAAAATAGGACTTTGACTTACCTTGCTCATTCTCTACTACACAGGTCCCGGTGGTCTACTTCCCTTCAGTTCTGTGGGCTTGTCTCCAATGTCTGCCTGCAGTACTGGAGAGAAAGGACTCTCAGACGGATATGTGCAATATGGAAAAGGTAGATTGCAGTAAACCCCTTTAACCAGAGAATATTTTCAGCTAAAAGATAGATTAGTAAAAAGTGAGAATAGTTTTCCACAGAAACAAGATTAGATAAAAAAAAAACTCTACTGCCTCAACTTACCCCCTTCCTTGCTGCTGCCCAACCTTCAACCCCCTCTTCTTGTTGCCTAACCTTAAGTCCTCCCTAGCTGATGCTTTACCTCCACCTCGTTTCTAAGCCAATATTTTTACTACCTTATCTCTTCCATACTGGTTCCAAACATTAAGGCCCCCCATACAGGTTTCTATTTTCCCGTTCGATCAACCTAAACCGATCGACTGTAAATCAAAAATCGATGCCTGTCCACATGGTTCGATTGACCTAGTTCGATCAAAGTTGGCCAAAAGTTTGATCGAAAAATGATCGGACATGTTGGAAAATTTTGAACAATCGAATGTACATCAAATGTTATTTTGCTCCCTTCCTTGTGCCCGACGAATTTTGTTCGATTTAAAGAATAAGCAAACTTAAACATCCTTTGGCAGACATTTTGGTGTGTTTATGTTCAACTTCCTTCAAATATTCTTTTGATCAATCAAATCTATCAAATATTGGTTTCTCCATGTGGGAGGTAGTTCGATAAATTATGATCGAATCGGACATTGATTGTAGGGCAATTTAAACATGTATGGGGTCCTTAACTCTGATTATTAGAGCTAGGTAGGTGCAGGAGTCAGGGTGATGAGAGCCAGGTAGATGCAGGGTCAGGGTGATGAGAGACATGAAGATGCAGGGTCAGGGTGTTCAGAGCCAGGTAAGTGCAGGGTCAGGGTGTTGAGAGCCAGGTAGGTGCAGGAACAGGGTGTTAAGAGCCAGGTAGGTGCAGGGTCAGGGTGTTGAGAGCCAGGTAGGTGCAG
>CM070036.1:119495553-119528027 GCA_036250615.1 Ptychadena robeensis
CGTGGTGACGTCACCACGCTCTAATTGATCGCCGGTCGATTGCACGGGAATCTACCCGTGAGTGGCCAGCTTTAGAGCAGTAATTCTCAACCTTTTTAGATCCCTGTGACCCTGGAAGTGATGTCATAACATGTCACTTCCTGTATTTGGAACGCAGAAGTGTGGGTGCTGATTGTCACTTCTGTGTTTCAAATATTGGAAGTCTCACTGGATGTCCTCTCCTTTATACTTTTTATATCATGTGTGTGGTGGGAAGTTAGGGGGCAGAGTAACACCCCATCCCTTCTAAGTAAGTTACTCATCCTCCTTTCTTCCCATCACGGTTATGGGCATCAGCAATACTGCTTGTTAGGATGCTTCCTGAGACCTCGGCGACCCCTGTGAAATGGTCGTTCGACCCCCCAAGGTGATCTTGACCCATAGGTTAAGAACCACTGTCTTAGAAGGAAGGTACCAGGATGCTGCTTGTCTGGCCAAAACATAATTTTGTACTTCCGTACCATACCTTTTGTCCCTTTCCCACTAGCCTCTCATCTGCATGTTTTGCAGGCACAGCGCAAGTGTCTCCCATACACTTGTATGAGGCACACAAGCGCAACGCAAACCGCAGTTTAGGCCGCAACAACGTCACTGTGTCTACTACCAGCAAATGACACGTGCATCGCTGGTAGTGTGAAAGGGCCCTAAAACCATTTGTAGCTTAAAAGAAAACAAAAAGATGCACTAACTCTAAGAACTACAAAGCTGCAATATATTGCATTTTGGTTCTTATTTTTAGAAATCCTCAGTATGCACATCAGGAATATTTCAGTTTTTATGATGAATAGGCTCGGAGAATATTGAAACCAGAAAAACAAAAGCTATATCCTACCAATTATCAATTTGTTTAGGGTCCTAATACTCCTTGCACTCTGTCCAAACATTCATGGATATCTGAGCATCACAAATGGATAAGCTTGGGTATGAGAATTCATATAGTTGTGTCTCTTCCCAGGAGGTCAGCCACGTCCATTTTATGGTTTCCACATTTGTGAACAAAGAGCTGTTCCTTTAAATCGGTGGTTCCCAAACAGGGATCAGGAAGATATTCCAAGGGGGAGCTGGCCTTCATTCTTAACCTGTGTTTGAATAGCGAGGGTGGGGGCTCGATAATGTTCCTAAATAGAAAAGGGGGACCCTGCAAGGAAAGTTTGGCAACCACTGCTTTAAATGTTTTGTTGTAATGTTGGTGTGGATGGATATGATATCCCAGTATTTAGCTCAATCTGATCAATTCTGACACCACCAGCCAATGATAACGCCCCCATATATATTGGTGTAAATTGTTATTGATTGTAGTGGGTAGCAATAATGTTTGTGTATAGGACATGGCTTGAGGAGTACTTAAAAATCCACCAATGGAGTTGTTGCTGTCCCTGAAATCTAATGTGTAACCCTTTGTTAGCATTGAGGGCTCAAAACACAAATACTGAAGAGTCACATAAAAGGACTACAAAATATGTTCCTATCATTGGTTTACTTGTTACCTTTCCAGTAAGTATCCTTTGCATGGTAGGTTCCTACGCCATTCATTAGCTGTTGAAAGCTAACAAATGTAAGTGCTCCATCGAATGATTTTATGTTTTGCACATTGTTATTACCAGGGCCTGCTTTCTCCATTTTTACATTTTGCTTTTACGATTCAATGGCTCATTCTTTGTGCTGTTCATTCCCGAATATCTAATTCCGAGATTTGTCTGTTACAGCACCACATGGAGGTAAATGATTACTGTAATAATTAGCTTTTTCTGTATTGTAAGCTATATTTGAGAGGAAGGAGGAAGAGATGAAGAAGCTTGAATACAATTCATCAATTAACCTTATGGAGTCTCTTGAAGTAGATATGTTCAGTAATTTTCCTTTGCGGTCTCATACCTGCTCTGTTCTGGAAGGACAGTGATTTATACTGGGAACATGTAAAGATAGAGTATTACATTGCAGCACAGAAATGCAATCCGGCCACAGTAAACTAAAAATAATGTAACCTGCTGAAGCTAAATGAGATTTGGAGTCAGGTTTATGAAGTTCAGTGCCAACAACCTGTCATGGCATACAGGAGGAAACAAACCGTGCACCCATTATGGAATGCATGCCCTCTTGTCTCCTAATGAAGTATTAGCTAGAAACAAGTTTGCCTGTTTAAAGTAAACAGGATATTATTTTGAAGACCCTCATTAGGAAGTGTCATTGTCCCAATACAATAGTTAAGAGCCACCCACAACTCTAATAATAGCCTATGCAATGAATTTGTATTAAAAATACCACAGTGAAGGCAGCTTCTACTTTCAGAACTTTGTAACTTGTATCTGGGGTTCGTAACGTGTGCTTGGCAAGAACATATTCTCATAACTTTTGTAATGGAACCTTCTAGTGAATGTGGTCATTACTAGAACCTCCTATAACTGCTAATGATCTTAAACCTTCACCCTACTGTTGGACACGTGTGGTTGCCTTTGCTTTACAAAGGAACCTAGGTGTCTCATAAATTGGCAAGTGGAGATGTCTAGCTACCCGTATTACAAGACACTGATAAACAGTACAGGATGGTACAAGAAGGAACTAACTTATCTACTTCACTTGATACCGACAAACCACACTTCCTCAGAGCAAGTCCTTTCAGCTTGATAAAACATTGATTGTCTTCTATGGGCTCTGAAGTGTATTTCAAGTTTCATGGTCATGGAAATGGAGGTATAGAGGTCTTTGCATCCCAGGATTTCCCATGTAAAGTCAGCATACTCACATTTTCCAGACAGCCTGGTCTACTTTTTCCCTCATGGATGCAGACAAAGGATTCCTGGTCTTGAGCTGTGTACAAAGCCGATAATATCAAGATGCTGCTCTTCTGTAACCATCAATCCATAATCTTCAGCTTTATTATACACAATTGCAGCAGCTTTTCATAGCACGTGTATATCTTGGCCCTTATAGGACTTATGATATTGCTTGTGGACAGTTTGCTATTATGCACTTAAGCATTATGGCCAAAAGCTTTGGATTATTGATATATTGATAAACAAGTAAAGTCCCCCCCCCCCCATACATCTTACAAACACACCATACAATTTCTCTAAAGCTAACTTTTGTTCTACCAAACCCATGTAATATGAGGACCTTTCTAAACCTTCCAATCACTATGTATTCTATCAGGGAGGCCACTATACTGCATAGTTGTTGGTAGGTCTAAAGTAAATTGTATGGCGTGATCTAAATATGAATAGGGGGCTTAAGCTATCATGAAAATACTGCACTACCCATTTATAAGTCTTCCAACAGAATGTGTGGTTGCTTTTGGTGGTTGATTTCATAGGTGCATATTGTTACTTGAAATAGGCCTCTACTCATCCTGTTCGATGAATAGTAGAGTGTTGTACCGTGTTAGCCATTGATAAATACAGCAAGTTTGGAGTTCAAGTGATACCGTTTATTGGCTAACTGAAGTCATTAGAGAAGCAAGCTTTCGGGATATCGCAGATCCCTTCTTCAGGCTAATACAATTCTGGTCTTTGAAACTTACATTTATATACAAATTAAATTAGCTATTCATGCCTAATCTCTGATAATTTAAAGACTATTGCTATTTAGGTCTCTCCAAGAAATACCTATGTTGCCATATTTCTCTGCTTCCCACGTCTATGGACATTTTAATTGGTGATTATCACGGCTGAACCGCTTATCTCTATTACCCCAAATAACTCTTCCTAACTCTGATCACTATCTCCATTAACTAACCCTTCACTCTCACCTCCATCAGTCATGTGTGTCAAGACAAAACTGTTTCTTCTGTTCAAATATTTATGACCATGTTATTTTGTGTATAAATGTAAGTTTCAAAGACCAGAATTGTATTAGCCTGAAGAAGGGATCTGCGATATCCCGAAAGCTTGCTTCTCTAATGACTTCAGTTAGCCAATAAACGGTATCACTTGAACTCCAAACTTGCTGTACTTTACTATGAATAAATAAATCAAGCTCCTATATTTTCTGGAAAAAATACTGCCTTAGGTTCTTTTCGATACTGGTTTTGGTTTTATCCTTTTCCCCTGCCTGGTTTGGTAGAAGTTGGATTACTTGGGTAGATAACTAGAACTAAGAATAACTAAGCCATAACTGCTGAAAACAGTCCTAAGAACAGTACCAAAGTGCCAATACATAATGGAGAACAAGTCTTCATTAAGCATTCATTCACAACATTGTAGAGAGAACAATACCAACTGGTATACCTAACTGGAGTTGACCTGCTATCTAGTGTAGATATCTGTGTACTGTGCTGCCTATGGAGGACACTATAAAATAATTAAATATTCTGAAATAGAAAACATTGCAGTAAGTATAACAATGTTTTCGAGAAACTGGATGAAGATACTAATTGGACAATTAATGAGTTGACACATATCCAGGTGTGGCGCAGAAGCATCCCCTCTATGTATCTCTATATCTTATAAACCTACGTGGGAGAAAGGTACCCTGAATATACAGCAGGAGTAATACTGAATACAGAATAATATTTCTGAGTTAATAAAGATCTAAACTCCCACGTCTCAGTTTAAGCTCTCACAATTATAAAGGCTGTATAACCACGCATTACAGCTCTGTGTAATTTCTTCCCAATAGCGTGTTAGAGAAAGAGGCCATTTCACACATGACCGTACAAGCTGAGCTCTATCTCACCCTAGGATGGAGATGGCACTGACATCACTGAAGAATGTGAAGACCCCTATAGCATCCTCCATTATTATATATTAAAATAATTCTATATACCTGGGGGGGGGCTTCACTGCTTGGAAGGCAGAAGATATGTAGCCTTCATTCAAGAAAGCCGATCCTACAGTGGTTCTGGAGGTACAAAGAGCATTTTCAGCCAATTGATTACAATACATATTAAAGGATATATATAAATGCACATTTTCTAGGGTTGTGATTCCACATTATAGAAGTGGAATTCTAGGGGCCAGATCGATGGATGTCCAGGGGTTCCAGCCACAGCCTTCATGACTTGATTCCTTACCTAGGGCCCTATTCTGCATCAGTTTCAGGGACCATTGTGTTTGGCTTTTCCCATGTCACATTTAAATAACCATGAATAACTTGGCATTTACCACCTTTAATGTTCAGCAGCAATGCCCTTGCTGTTATAAACCTAATCTACAGATGTTATCAAACTGGATTTCACGTATGAGCTGGATTGTCATATGAGCTCGGATTTACTAAAGATTAGTTATATAAATTAGCACATTAGTGGTGTAGCTTTATGGCTGAGGTCTTTGGTTCTAGTGTTCTAGTGAATGTGTAAACCTCACTTTTGACAGTCTAGGTGTGCACAGACACTTGATGTACCACTAAGATTTATTATCTAATATGCAACAGCTCCTTCTTGTTCTTAGTATTTCAGTTAGATGGCCCACTTCTTGCTGACCTTCATGATTGTAAGGTCTAATGGTCGGGGCCTGGCTGGCTGTTGCAGTCTTTTTTGCACAGAACTGCAGAATATACTGTAAATGTATGATTTATTATGATCAATAACATTTATTTTTATATACCGTATTCTTTTTTACCCTTCCTTTTGAATTTTAAAGGGGTGCGTTGGGTGGCTTGATCAAGCCAGAATAATTCTATCCAGAATGTCTAGAAGTATTCCACTCAGCACAGTACCCTAGTCATCGTGTGAAAAAACACATCACTGGCATCTTCTTAGAGCAGTGGTTCTCAAACTGGTGGGTGGGCTTGAAAGGTACTCTAGGGGGGCACCAGCCCCCATTCTGAACTTGTGTTTGAACCGGGAGGGGGCGCTTGATAATGTTGTCAAATAGAAAAGGGGGGCTTTGCAAGGAAAGTTTAGGAACCACTGCCTTAGGGCTTGTCCCCACAGGCGAAGTTGGCCGCGGGGTGGTGCGGTCCCGCAAGCCGCTCGCGGCTGAACGAAGTTCATGAGCGGCCGCAGCCACAGCTAACTAATGTCAATGTAGCCGCTAGGAAGATCTAGAGCAGATTACTTACTTAAGGTGGGTTTACACGTCAAGATTTTTTCGTCCAACAGATGAACGGCGAACGATTTTTTGGTTCGTTGTATAAAAATCTAGAACGGCCATTTGTTCCGATGGATTTTTTTTTGTTCGATATCGGACCAAAAATCGTCCACAAGGTTATCGGACATGTTGGTAAACTTTCATCTGTCGTTTATTTTTGGTGTAAAAAACGAATGCTCCTTATTTCACTCGATATTTTTTGACTCGATATTTAACCAGAAGCATGACGTATTTCCTGCGCAATGAATGTTGGGATTTTTACAATGTATGATTTTGATTTGCCAATGATGTTGTTTATATTTTATTTCCAAGTAGAACTTTCCCAACGAAACAATTGCATTGTGGACGAACGTAACAACGTGCTGTCTATAGCTGTGGTATAAGGTGTTTCAAAAATATATATATTTCACTATTGAATGTTCTTTGTTAATAGCGATATGTATGTATGAGTTTGAATACACAGTGAATATACAGGTGTGTGTGTGTGTACAGTATGCTGCAGTGAATATACAGGTGTGTGTGTGTACAGTATGCTGCAGTATACATCACGGTAAGCATCCACAGTATACATCCACAGAATACATCACTTCCTAAAAAAAAAAATCTGAAAGATTTTTCATTTGTGGTTCCACCGATTTTTTTTATTTTTATTTTTTTTTTATTCGATATTTGCGTCGGTTGTACAAAAATCTAAAATAAATCTAAATTACCTTCGATATATGGACGAACGAAATCCGATAAAAAAATCTAACAAAAAATCAAATCTGAAGTTGAACGAAACAAAAATCTTGACGTGTAAACCCACCTTAACAGTAAAGGAGTGTGCAAGTCTGTAGCCTGCTAAGTTCGTGAGATGTTGTCTGTTAGAAGGACTTAAAGAGCAGTAGGAAAGTTCTGGGGTATGATTGGATGCAAAATAATTCTTCATCTCTAATGTGTTCCTGTTTGCCAAATCAGACTTAGGTTTAGGACTGTAGTAGATTTTTCTGAGCAGTGCTAAAAACTATACTATGCATGGAAAATGGTACCATGTAGTGTGAGATTTCTCCTATCAGTATAAGTGGCAATCACACTGATAGGAGATTACATTTTCAGGTCACAAGTGCCACAAGGCCTGATTTGAATACTAGTATTTGATGTAAAATTCAATAGTTTAAAATGTATTTGGTAAATGCAATTGTTTTCACCAATCGAACAATTCATGAACATTGACTCCATTAAAGAAATTGGATAGCAAACATAAACAAAAATAATCGCAGACACAACCATCCACATACAATGTGAATATATAGCATTTTCAAACATATTAGGTAGGAGTGGACCATGCAGCATTCACTCTAGATTACTCCAGCTAAGCCAAAAGGCCAGCATCTCAGGAGGCAAGGCTTTGTTCTACTCCCTCCAGCAAAGCCAAAGGGCCAGTACTAGCAGGCAAGACTTTGTTCCACTCCTTCCAGCCAAGCCAAAGGGCCAGTACTAGCAGGCAAGGCTTTGTTCGATCCCCTCCAGCCAAGCCAAAAGTCCAGTATCAGCAGGCAAGGCTTTGTTCTTCTCCATCCAACCAAACCAAAAGACCAGTACCAGCAGGCAAGGCTTTGTTCTACTCCCTTCAACCAAACCAAAAGGCCAGTACCAGCAGGCAAGGCTTTGTTCTACTCCCTCCAACCAAACCAAAAAGCCAGTACCAGTAGGCAAAGCTTTGTTCTACTCCCTCCAACCAAACCAAAAGGCCAGTATCAGCAGGCAAGGCTCTGTTCTAGTCCCTCCAGCCAAGACAAAAGGCCAGGCCTTCGCTCCAGCAGAGTGTGCAGGTTGAGTCTTGTCCAACATATTCTGGAGTGGGCTTTTGTGTTTGCAGGCTACACCCGGTGCCTAGCTGTTCAATGGTGCACAGAACTTCTCCAGATTTAGTTAAACATGGGACTTAAAACTGACTTTTTAAGGCAGCAGTCATTGGAGGGCATGTGGATCTAATTACAGACTGCCTTCAATGGCCATCCATGCTGCAACCGAGTACAGTACTCTACAGTACTATAACATTAGCGTGTAATCGTTTCTCTTAAAGTTAAGGAAATGTGACTAACAATTAGGATTGCTGCTGTTTTGTTGTGAATATATTCGATAAAAATAACCCGCAACACAGGATGCAGACACGTGTGCGCTTGTTTGCTCTATATTTACAAGGCTCCGTTCACTATGTGTGAGCTGTATACAGTGAAACGTGAGGGTGTAACCTGTTTGTAACACATCTTGAAGTCTTTCTGATAAGAGTCAGTTCTTGGTATTGCTGACTTTGTTGTAACCGCTTCTAGAGTGAAACGTCTATACAAAAAAACTTTTAGTTGGTTGTGTATTTCTTGTGTGCTTGGATCCTTTATCATTCTAATTACAACAAAGCATATGAACTACACTAAAGTGGGATTAAAGTTATACTAAGTTTTGTGCATAGAGAAAAAGCAAGTGATTATAAATGCAAAATGAGGAATGACATATATGGCGCAATACCAGTAACCTTTCTTTTAGCTTCCTTTAACAAACCAAACTTTCTAGCAGAAGTAAAAGTTAGAGGGTTGTGACAAATCATCATAAGCCTGCTGTCAGCATTAAATGATCAGCTTTTATTTATTCAGTTACAATCGTTGTCTCAAAAGTATTTTTAATGATTTCAAATGGTTACCAGGAGTTGAAGTTAAACTTTTGTAGTCCATCCACCACTATGGTCTACACCAGGGATGGGCAAACTCTTTAATTTGTGGGCCACATTGGTTTTTTAAGTTTCATAAAGGGCCAAGAGCCTGTAATGGTTAACTTGCCATAGGTGTGCCAATTGCATGCATTGCCGGCATCACTAATGATGGCGGTGATGTAAAATAGGCGACATGTGACAGGGACATTATCTTCTTAAATTTATTTTTAAAAAGTAAATTAATTGCAATGAGCAGAGATAATTCCTAGAGACTGCCTGTAGTCGCCATAGGGATGCACCTGTAGGCATTATGTGCACTCATTGCAGAGAACAAGCGGAGTGGAGCATCTTTTTAATGCAGGATGTAGTCCCCAGGGCAGATTCATTTATTCTCCATATATTGGACAGCATGTAGCCACCCCTGTCTACATATTGAACCCCCTGACGTGGTTAGTGGCCTGAGCAGCTAATCATCAAGCACTGCATATGCGTGGGAGTGGCTGAAATTCTTACCAATATCTAAATGTACTAAGTATTTTGGTAAGCAAATTAAAGGAAATTAATTCTAAGCATGTTGGAACATTAAAAGTTTATTTTGTACCCTTTGCTCTATATGGACACTTCAAACTTTTACCCAAGTCCATGGTAAACATGGGAAAGGCTCCTTTTACATATTTTTTGGCAGAATATATATAATATGCAAAAAATATTATTTTAGCATATAATAACTGTACTATAATGATTGTACTTGTGGTAATTAACTGAAAAAGCAAATATTATATAGTGGTATATTATGTTTTCCACTCCTAGCTTATCGTTGACTTGCACACATCATGCTGATGTACTGTACTGTATCTCCCATGGCAGCTTTCAGCTTGATGTACCAGAGGATCATCGTAAAATGTCCTGAGGGACCGTGATTAAGTAATGTAGTTGGAGTGCATGGAAAAGTAGATGACTATTTAATTATTGTCATTCATGTGTTTCAGAGCTTTTTAAAACACATTTGTTCTGGCGAAGGTGAATGCTGTTACTGCCCATTCTGAAAATGTATATTAAAGTTGGTTTATACTCCAACTAAAAACATTTCGTTTGGTAATCGAATACGTTTCATAAATAACTGCAGTTATTTCATAAACTTTTTTTTATTTCTTGAAGGTACAGCAACATGTTTTATTGATAAAAAGTATTACATTCTACAAAACTGCACCCAGTCACCATACTGGTTTATACACACAGGTTGTGACTTTTAGTGGCAGAATACAGATGTAGTAAAAGCAAAGTACCGGTATACACATTTTCTGTTGCTTCCTTAGGAGAATGCAAAGACTACAATCCTGGGGAGAAGAAAAGAAACCTACTTTAAGCATATAAGTCATATGCCAGTCCTTAGTAAGGAGCCACAAATCCTTCTGGCGCACATGTATACAAAGGTCAATAAGGATACATAAAATACCTGATCAATGTTCCATACAGTATATGATCATGAGTATATGTTTAATTGATTCCCCTCCGGTATTTTGCTACAACTATCTTCACTACTGATGGCACATAATCTCTCAGGGGTCCAGCAATATACCTTATACTTCTGTATATATGGGAAACATGTATATTCGCTACCTTTAACTATGCATATCTGTAGTGTTTAATTCATATCAACTGGACTTGCTGTGTTTTGTTTCTTATAGAGGTTTTGCTAGTCTTCTGACTGGCTTTCTCAATTCACAATGACTGTACAGGATCTTACTGGGAATATATACTCTGGGGTATAGCTCCAATCCACATAATGTGTTAACCAGCATGCGGTCTCAGCCTCTTGGAGATAGGTGTTACTACATTAGCATGAATGGAACTGTGAGGTGGTATTAAGTGTTAAAATGGCATTGTTAGTGTTGCACCCCCCACCCCTGTTCAAGCTTGGCTTTTCCATTTTCACATATATGGTCTTCATGCCTCTCCTTAACCAGTCCTCCTCCCTATCCAGAATGTGAACTGGAGTCCTCAAACATGTGTCCTGTTTCTTTCAGATGAAGATGCACTGCTGAGTCCTGATACAAGGAGTTGGCTCTTCTATGTTGGGCCATGCGCTGGTGTAACTGTTGTTTTGTTTCTCCCACACACATATATTGTCTGCCCCTAAAAACAGAGATATTGGACATGACCGCGGTCGATGTCCGTTGCTTTGCATGGAGACCCTGAGCTGGAGAAACAGCAGCACCCCCAGCTCCTCCGATATTTGACAGCAGCGTAATGATGTCATAACGCTGCTGCAGGAAACCTCGAAAGGCTTCAATATCAAGCCGTGTGTTCCCTGCTTAAGTGTCTATGGCCATATTAAGCAAATTTTTTTTACTTTAAAGTAATCCCACATACTGATTTTAAAGTGTTGGGAAAGTTTGAAGACAATAGGGAAGGGCATGATGAACACCCAATGGATGTTGAGTACTTCCCTTTCTCTTCAAATTACATTTAGGTTGAAGTTATGATAATACTGATGTCACAAAAGAACCGGAAGATGTCTCTCCTCATGTCTTTTGCTGTGCAATATTGGTGGATATTGTTTCCCAATTACTCTAGCCTCAGTGAAAAGGCATAGCAAAGAGGGGTTTACCATAATCCTGATGAGCCCAGTCATACATATTTATACATCTGATTCTGGTATCTCATAAAATGTAGCAGCCTATCTTAAAGTTGTATCTTTGATGTGGAGTAGGAGATATTAACCATAGTTAACCACAACAGGTTTTATCAATAGAAAGCCTAATGAAATATGTGTTACAAACAACACCCTACCAACAGGTTGGCAAGACGAGAGCTGTCAACATTCTCAAGAAAGGTGTTAATAGGAGAAGGTTTATGCTGGATTAAGAGGAGCTGAGTCTTTAACATAATAACTTTAAGAGGATGATAATCACTACAAAGGGAAAGCAAACTAAGATTTAAGTCCACTATCTCTGCCTCTGCTGGGTGAGGCCGTATGTGTTATACAACCCTAAAGTGTTAATAGACCTCCAAGACCAAAGTAGAACTCCAGACAAAACTTTTAAATTTTTATAAACTTGGAAATCTTAAGCTAGGCACACACGGGTAAAAAGATTTTAGTAAAATCATTCAACGTGCATGGTCACTGTGCTTGGTTGTTTACAAATCTACCCTTGTGTGCCTTCCTTCGATTGATATCTATCCTAAGAAACTTGATTGAATGGGGTTCCAACATGTTGGAAATGCCTGTTCAATCTCCATTACTTTGCATGGAGACGTGAGTCTACATGCAAATTATTGGAGCAGCTGCTGCAGCCTGGACCCGCTGTCAGTGTGAAGGGGGCAAAGCCAGCACTCCTCTCTCTAAAGCTGTGAGAGGCAAGCTGCTTCTCCCCAGCTCATAGCCCGTGTTTTGATTCACATGTGCTGCAAGCTGTGGAGAATGGGTCCCCATTGAACAGAAATCAATGTGCCCATGTGGTGCACATTGATTTCTGTTCAATTGATCCCCGATCAATCACAGCGTGGTGACGTCACCACACTGTGATTAATCAGGGGCGCTTGCACAGGAATCTACCCGTGTGTGCCTAGCGTAAGAACCTTACCAAGTTTTCATTGCTCATGGTCTGCTCTGATGGCATAGTTATGGAATGTAAAGAGAAAGTATAAAGTGTTTCAACCGTCAGAAAAGGAATAGAAGGAAAATCTAGCAGTTGGGACACCTGTTCTGGTGACAGCTGTTGGGGTGGGACTTCCTGTCTTTTTGGGGCAGTTTCCTCTTACTTTCTGTTTTGTCTTCTGGACAGTTTGAGCTGAGTCAGTTATTTGAAGTTTTGAAGATGATGGATAAACATTTAGGCGTGTATCATGTTTACTGCAAGGAAATGACGTTGGAATTTCCTGACCATATGAGGGACCATGGTCCCGATAAGTGGACGCCAACAACATGACACGGATTCCCTATAGTTTTTATTGATGATTAGCATATTTTCGAGAGACTAGAATCTTTTCTGTTTTAACTGTTGTGTGGTAGAAGCCACCTTGCTCTTCCAGCCTTTATATTAACAGCTCTTCGTTGAACATATTACAATTCCAATTAAAACAGTAGAGATTAATTGCTAATAGCTAGGATTTAATTTTGTACCAATTAACAGCTTTGCCATCTGTTAATTACAATATGAAATACATACAGAGCACATTCTAGGTAGGGCATAACACTACAGCCACTGCCCATTTGCTGGGCCATTTACACAAAGTAATTACTAATATATATTCAAGTTTACTCTGTAAAGAGTGAAAGAAATGCCTGCAGGGTCAAGTAAATGGCAGCAATATTCACTCGCCAGACACTTTATTAGGTACATATTGCTAGAACTGGGTTAGACCCAATTTTCCGTTTAGAATACTGTTACTCTTTGTGACGGAAATATAATAAGGGAATTTTTTCAGATGGAGCTTGGTCCATATTGGCATGCTAGTATCACGAAGTTGCTGTAGATTAGTTGGCTACACATCCATCAAGCAATTTTCACATTTTATTACAAAGGTGCTCTATTTGTTTATGATCTGGTTGCTGTAGAGGACATTTAATAACCATAAAATCGATTTTATATGTATTTAGGAGAAAAGGGAATGGAGGGGGTCAACAACAATATTAGTTATTTGTGACTTTTGGTAATACGGGGCCAAGAAGACATCTTAGGAAACTAATTGGTAAAGCAGGAAGTATTTCATACTTCTCTATGTTATAAGACTTTGAGTTGATTTCTGAACAGATAAAAGCTCTGATTGGTTGCTCTGCTACAACATTTTCAAGCTGATTTGCATGTCTAATAGCCTCAGCACAGATTTTTCTCTAAATTCTCTACAAGTCTATTTGATTGTATAGAAATAAATTGACATTAGACAAAATAAATTCCTCCTGTAATAACAGGGGCGAGAAGATAAGCTAGCCATACACGTGCAGGATTCCATGGCCAATTGATCACTCACCCGATCGATTCCGGCGATTCTGCCGGGAATCGCAGGTGTGATCAATCGGCCAATTAAGAGTATCCATCGCTGCATACCACCTTGTCCAACGGATTCCGGCACGATTCCGGGACGATTCCGTGTCCGATTCCACCTCCGATTCCACCTCACAAATGGCAACTCCCCCTGATCTGTGCAGAATCGGATCAAATAGACCAACATGTTGGTTCTCTGACGGATCGGATTCTGGGCCCCCGAACGATCGGACGTGATCGGACGGACAAGGTGGGCTGCACACGATTCCGGCACGATCGATTCACGTACACGCGCCCGGAATCGATCGGCCCGGAATCCGGCCGGAATCCGACCCGTGTATGGGGACCTATAGTCCCCTTGCCCCTGTTATTACAGTGGGAATTTATTTTGTGGTGGTAGGTTTTCCTACTACAGCGATTTAAATTTTTTTCTGTTTCTGATTTGGGATGTTGACTTTTCAATTAATATGAAAGTGTAGTGTTTATGTTTTACCATTTTAATTCATTGGATAAACCAGAAGTCTTCCAATTAAGCTACCTCAATGCAGCATAGGTCTATTTGAGTTTGCGATGAATAAGAATCACATTTAGTTATTCTATTCCCTCCCTCCTCTAGACTCCTCCTCTGAGGAACCTGTCCTCCTCCTCTGTAAGCTGCTCCAGGCCATGGTGAAATGCATTTAGGCCCACTCAATAGATATAGTTCTTTTTCCCTAAGTTCTGCTATGTTTCCATGGCGCCATCAACCTAATTGAATGCAATTATGTCAAATGGAGTGATGTTGACCCATTCAATAACCATGTTTCCACATGCATTGATGTAATGCGTTGAGTTTTGTGGCACTGAAATCAACATAGATCGCTATGATGACATTAAAGCTGGCCATACACCTGCAGGATTCTCTGTCAGATTTCCTTCAGATCAGATCAGATCTACCAACAACCATGTAATATGAGGACCTTTCTTCCAATCACTATGTATTGTATCAGGGAGGTCACTATACTACATGGTTGTTGGTAGATCTGATCTGATCTGAAGGAAATCTGACAGAGAATCCTGCAGGTGTATGGCCAGCTTAACACAACGGAGCTTAACGCAAGTGTGGGTGCGCTGACACACCCATAGACAATTAGTTGTTTTCCCTTTAAAAAACAAAACAAACTTACACAACATCACTTTTGGTCTTTCGCCATCATCACTTCTGGGACTGCGAAGGAGAAGAAGAATGGGCAGGAAGGTCCCTCTGTCTCTAATGCATAGCTTACTGGATGTCAATGGATGTCCTAATGCATCATAGGTGCGTTAAGCGGAGGGGCCTTGGTGGACTCAGGGACGTTGTAAAAACATAGCCTTAAGGTAGAAATACACGGGTCTATTTTTTCCTCCGATTTCTGCACAGCCAAACGCCCTGCGCGCTCACGGCACTGAGCTATGCAGAAATCTGGGAAAAAAATCGACCTGTGTATGCCGTTTTCCGAGCGAGATAAATAGATCTCGCTTGGCAGAACAGGTTACCAACATGTTGGTAAACCTTGTTCAATAGCCTATACTTTGAATAGGGACCGCAGTTCCCCATTCATAGTATAGACCGGCTGACAGCTGGCTCCCAATATCGGGGAAGCCGGGCAGTAGCGTGATGACGTCATCATGCTACTGCCGAGCTCTGTCTGTCGGCTCAAAAATCGAGCCGTGTATCCCAGCCTTTAGAGCCTCCATAACCCTTGAGATTTCTCGGTCAGATTTCCTTTAGATCTCCTTTTTGTTTTACCAAAATATGTAATGAGGGACTTTCTAAATAATCAAGTCTACCTTGTGTTCAATTGCAAAGCACCCTATACTACATAGTTGTTGGTATATCTAAAGAATATTTGACAGAGATCTAAACGTGTATAGCCAGCTTTAGGCTATGGCTCCACTGCGGCTGCCAATTTGTGGGCGATTTTCAAGCAACTTGCGGCTCAGAGCATCCTATTATTTAACATGACAAAGATGCGGAAAAGCAGTGCCCAACCATTGAAGATGAATGGAAGAAAAAAAGAAGCAGTGGACACAAGCACTTCTTACTCTCCTATACCTCTCCTGGTTTTTTATACTTTATACCTCTCCTGGTTTCTATACTTGTTTTCTTTCCTAAATTTAAAAGGCATCAAGCAGGTCAAAGTAGCTAAGGAACTAGTGTTTGAGGAAGGAGTCAGCTATTGTATCCCCATAGTTCCCAAAGGAAGAGTTTACATGAAAGGAAAAGACATTAATAAATCCCGATCCTCAATAAACCAAGAGAGCAGAAAAAACAAGCTTTGTGGAGCGGTTTCTTTCTCTTTGAAGCCGAGCTCTTTAGTAAACCGTTCATTCTGACACTTTAAATATGGTTGTTGATTTAACGCTCTAATTATGATGCCTGAATTTTAAGATGTTTTGCTTGTGAAAGTTCATTAATCCATGACAATAGCTTCATGTCTACCAGCTCTATGTTTTAAGAATATTTATTCAAACACAGAGACAAAGATGTAAAAAATGTAAGTAAGTAAAATAATTGTAGATGTTATTAGTCTTTTTTGTGTGGATGCCAAGAGGTTAAGTGTGCTATAAATTTGATGCTGGGTTTGTGGCTGTGACACTTTTACGGTGTTCCTCCATAACTCTTGTGTTCTAACTCGTACAGTACACTAATTAGAGATGAATGTGCATCGATTCCATACAACCTAACATTGCTGGGTCTGATGGATTGCGCTGGTAGGTAACCTGTGTTGGTTTTTTCAGCATAGAGCTGGAAGGAATTAAACATTTTACATCACATTAGTCAAGCTGGACTCTTTACAATGCATCTGGAAAACTTTGGTCTTGTGCAAAGTCATAAATTGTGACCGTGACTTGCAACGGACCAAAACAACTGGCCTTGGTACAAATATAAAAATGTCTATTTTACAGGGTCGGTATACATAAATA
This sequence comes from Ptychadena robeensis, assembly GCA_036250615.1. Lineage (NCBI taxonomy): Eukaryota > Metazoa > Chordata > Amphibia > Anura > Ptychadenidae > Ptychadena > Ptychadena robeensis. Next base: position 119,512,239 of record CM070036.1, read on the forward strand.
AACGTTCATAACTGTATTCAATGGAAAGGTCATTTGTTTAAGCTGAACCAGGGACACTTGGCCAAATGTGTTTTGTATACTTGTATACATACTATATATGTCAAGAGGGAAAAGGTTGCACCCCAGTAGCCACGGCTACCTTAGAAAGAGAGGGAAAATATTTGACACAAATTATATGAAGCTCATTTACTCGAGCTCGAGTAAATGAGCTTCATATAATTTGTGTCAAATTCTACACCGCCAGCCCTGTCGTATTCTGTTGGTCGTTTATAAATGCTTAAATTCTCTTGAAGCGAGCCCCATCTCGCAAAATGCATCGACAACCATTGGACTTCAATTTGTCAGTTTTATTATTTAACCTTTCTTTGATATGTATTGTGACAATTAAATGTAATGTGGTTTATTACATACTGAATATATTATTATATATTGCTGTTAAAACCCCTCTCTCTCTCTTGGGTAGCCCGGGGCGTACCCCGTGGCTACTGAGGTGCAACCTTTTCCCTCTTCACATTCACTTAGGGATGTCGGCAAATTGACTTTGTTTTCTTAGTTACTCCTGGATTACAGGGTTATTTGGAACTGCTATCTTCAATACTATATATGTCTTTTAGATTTGAACAAATATCATGTACAAAATCAACTTTGCTTAAGGCCCCCATACACCTTACAATGCTACCAAACAATTTTTGTACAATCAACTTTTCTTCTACCAAAACCATGTATTATGCGGACCTTTTTAATGCTTCCAATCACTATGTATTCTCAGGGAGGACCCGGCACTACATAGTTGTTGGTAGATCTAAAGGAAACTTTATGGAATGATCTACAGGTTTATGGGGGGCTTTATACAGGAGAAAGAAAGAGAGGTAGATGGTTGCTTGGTAGATTCAAACCCATGTTCCTGTCTGGAGTTGTGATTGATGTCAATACTATTAACTATTGGTTTTCTGAAGAAAAAAAAAATATATCTAGCTGCTCTTCTTACCTTGCCCTGGATAGATGGAGCCAGAAAATGTGGGGACACAAGACTGAGTACAAAATAGACATGCAGAAACACAGAAAGTGAAATACAGTGGGGTCATGTGAGGACAATGATGGTATGGGGAAAGTGGAGATGGCAATAGGCACAGTATCTGTATGGGCATTGCATTAGTATTTCTATAAAATGCTTTTCTAAAACAGAAGTAGGAGCATTCATAGTTTAGCAGTTTTTTTAGGTCAAAATTGTAGCTTGAGAAAAAAGTTGGGGAAGCAATCCGTGCATGTACACCTCAATTCATCAGCCTAATATTCCATAAAGGTCCCAAACTAGGTTTTAAATTCCAAGATTCTTTATTGTTGAATTAGACAAGTAAAATAGAGGAACAACCATGGTTATGGTGAGAAGGGATTAAAGGAATCGAAAAGCCCCTAACTCAAGCAGTGCGTAGAACAGTCAAGCCTTAAAACAGAAGATATTTACATGACCTAATCCATCACAAATCTTAAAAGGTAAGGGAAAAATCCTCACTTCAGAACAGTGGGCGAAGCCATGCAAATCATTCCTTTACGCCCCATCAACCAAATGCACATTCAGAACCGCTGGTGTACAGTGCAATTATTAGTTAGGCTAGGGCTCCACATGCGCTAACATCCCTGCGTTTAACACATGAATTTACTGCAGTGCACAAGCTGCCCATTGATTGAAATGGGGCTTTTACAGAGCTGTCTACACAGCCTGTCAGAGCTTCAGATCTGTCAGTCCGAGCCTCTGTCATGTTGATGTCGACGCATTGTGACCACCGGACCGCATTGACTGCGATGGTTGGTTTGTTTTCCTGATGGCAAGTTAGTTGCTCATGTGAACTAGGCCTAATACTCTTTCTAGAGCAGCCCATACATATTTTACCTCATACAATTTCCTTTAGATCTACCAATAACTATGTAGTGCTGGGTCCGCCCTGATAGAATACATAGTGAATGGAAGGTTTAGAAAGGTCCTCATATTGCATGGCTTTGGTAGAACAAAAGTTGATGGGTAAAGTATGGGGGGCTTACGCTCATTTACAACATTAAGACAAAAGCTTAGGCTCCACTTTGGCATTAAAGCAGGGAACACAGGGCTCGATATAGGAACCAGTCGAGGTTCCCTGCAGCAGCACGATGTGTCACCAGCTCAACCAATGCTTTGCATGGAGACCCCGCGGTCATGTCAGATATCCCTGTTTTCGAGCGGGATTGATTGATTCGTCCCGCTTGAAAACAGGGATGGTCGCATATGATATGGGCTAAATAGATGGCCATGAGCGCGCACGGTGCTCGAATCGGTCAACAATCTGGCCCATATCTATATGTGTGTTCCCAGCTATTCTTGGAGTACAATATTCAGGGCGCTAACCTGGAGTAACTATTGGATATAGTCAACCAAACAGAAATGTGATTGGTTTCAAGAGTGCATATAACAATATAAATGTCTTCTTACCATATCTCTATAACCCCAACCCTGTATTCTCCCTAAACAGTAATAGCTGGAACTCGGAATTAGATTTTTCGGAATGAGGACAATTTGCCTAGCCTTACATGCATTACCATGAAACCATTTACTTATTTATTCCTACAGCCGGGCAGAATTCATACACATGACTTCATTCAGACATCGTACTTTGAGATATATGGATTCAGACCTTTGGCGGCACAGCAGCCTTCTTTCACTAAACTAGTTTTACTGGCGATGAAACAAAGCACTTAAATGGCATAATAAAAACTTTCCTGCTCCCTGTTGAAATGGCTATGCATTACTTAACTGCCTATAAATATTTGTTAGGCCGTTAGAGAAATGGTATATTGTAAACCCATATCCTGTAATGTCATTTATAACTTGCAATTGAACATGTGATAAACATTCAGAGGCCATAAAAGTGCATAGAGAAAATTCTTTGCAGATTGCCATATAAGTCTATTAAATGATGCGTATTATGTCCTATCATTACAACGATATTACCACTGTTGACTAAAAGACACTTTGAAAGAGTTTCTACTTCCAGATGAAAAGTAAAACGCCTGTGGTTGTTCTCAGGTGCTCATTGGCCTTAATTCTTGCCATTCTGAGGGGTCAAAGTAAGTTCTGACTAAAGTTGAAGTATGCACTTTTATCCCATAGCAAATTTTCAGGTTTCCATATGAAGTTCTTGCTCAGAATTTTTACTAATGTTGGGGGCAATGTAAGGGCATAGGTCTCGCCCAAGACTACTGTTGGTGATGACATGAGTAAAGCCAGCCATACACGGGTTGACTTTTGCTGGATTGATCGGCGTTTGTGCGATCAAATTTGTTCGATTGATTGCACTACCACACAGTGCAATCAATTTGTTAATGATCAATTGTACTATGGATCACATGCTTGATACAATTGGAAAATTATCGGAACCTGTTTGCCCTATGATAAGCCATCCCTATCAACTAAGGCCCCCCATTTTTGCTCAAAATGTTAAAATAAGCCACCCCTGCAAAAAAGACTCCCACCGATACCTGCCCGAATTTCCCATTCGGGTGGTACAATGGGTAACTGTGTGCCTCTATGTGACTCCGTCAGGGCTGGTTGCAGTGCAAAGTGGAGCAGGAAGTGACTACAAAGGCCTGCGCCCACGCTTTTGCGCCAGGAAGGCCAAGTAAGCTGCTGATCCCTGTTGTAACAGAGTCTGTTACCCGGCCGTACTGGTAGAACCAAAAAAAAGTGAGTCAGGGAAGGGGGCAATGATTGGCACAGAGTGATCAAAGGGGACAATGATTGCACAGAGTGATCAGAATAAGACATCCCCTTGAAAATAAGACCTAGGGCATACATTGGCATTTAAAAAAATCGGGGAAACAGGGTAGATAGATATTTGTATGAACAAAATTTACCAACTTCTACTACAAGTCCTACAATTTTATTTAAGATTCATGATCAATTTCAATACTTTTTTGGTCAACCGTACCGTGTATGGTCACCTTTTGGGCTTGTGTCCACTGCTTTTTTTTCCCCTGCGGTGGATGCTCATCCACAGCTGGGAAAAATACGACGAATGGGACAGTGTCCACTCTGCGTTATCTGAGTGAGACGTCCATTGAAGATTAACGGACGTGTCTCCAAGACGTGGAAAAGCTGCGCCCGATGATGAAAACGTTTTATTTTCTATGGTTATCTAGAGGTTGATAAATAGCTGTAAATTCAAATTCTGTTCCTACAAAGTCCTCTTTACAACTATGTTTTTCGTGCCTCAACATGTGAACAAGCCCATATAGATAGGTGTGATCGGGGCCTTAGGCAGAGACAATCGAAGGTGGCTGCACCATGCACAGCAACTTTTAGGAAACACTTTTATCAATATATTATTATTACAATAATAATGCAAAATAACAATTAGGCTGGATTTACGCGGTCATTTAACAGGCTGCTGTCAATCACAAGCACACGGGGGTAATTTAAATGACCTATTTTAACCCTATGGAGCAAACGACCAGAAACCGACTGGCAAAGGCCTCTTGACACGTTTATCGGGAGCAGTGGCGGTTTTAGGAATGTGCACCCTGGGCGGTATGTGGGCATCAGAAATTTCCAATGGCCAGATGTCTTATCCCCTGTCTCCGCGCTCACCTGGGGAGAGAGTAGAGGAGACTTACCCCCCCTCTCTCTCCCCAGGAGTGGAGATGTTTGCCGGGGGGAGGTGGGGATGTGGATAGGAGGTGATATAGACCTTACGAGCAACTCCATCCCTGCCCCCCCCCCCCCTGGCGAGTGAGGGGAGATGAGACTCAGAGATCCAGAAGAGTCTCACCTCACTCACAAGCAACTCCTTCTATTTTACCTTTAGGCTGCAAAGATTACTCAAGTGAATTTAAACTGAATTTTAAAGGGAAATTATGAAATCTGTAACGGAAACTAGTTCACAACTCCTAGGATGAATCATGCTTTCACATCATGATTATTATTTGGTTGTGAATAGCATAACGCTTGTCTACCCTCAAATATTATCACTTCTGTGTAGAAGTCAACATGCTTTTATATATTTTGTACTGGCTTGCATTGAAAAACGTACATCTCTTGTGTATTTGTGGCCATTAATCTGGAAGTGAACACGTGGTTGGAACAGCCATGGTTACTGTTCAATTAAAAGCAGACATTGAGAATCTAAATGGTTTGTTTACATCATATAAACTGAACATCTGTGGAGTTGGCCAGTTCTCTTTAGTATGCTGCATAAATGAGGACTATGCATCTGTGCATCTCTGCAAAGGCTAAGAGTCATGCTTTTTCGGCTTAAAATTAAGCTCAAAAAATAAAAAATTACCCGGGCTATACTGCAAGAGTTAGGTGCTTGCTAACCTATTTTTCAAGCTTAAGGACGCACCCATCGTTTTGGAGAGAAAACTAGGTAAAAAAAAAAGGGTCAAAGACGAAGCCATTCACATATAGAGTAAATATACAGCATGTTCTGGCAAACTGTACATTTACAGTACATTCTGCATTATAGTGATAATATTATGTGACACAGACTTGCCCTCTTCCCATATGTAAATAGCTGCTCATGGGTAAGTTGTTGGTGCCAGATTGTAAAATGTGTCTCTCTATAAGTTTATCAATGCGGTCAGAGAATAGGTACTGCTAGTGTTTATAGGGATATCATTGTTTCAGCTCTGCAAACTCTTCTGGAACTAAGCCCTGCTTTTGACCCTGGCTTGTCCGGGGGGAGTGCAACAAAGCCTTGTTTTTAAAGGTAGCCATACACAGGTCGATTTGTCAGCGATCAATTGCCGATCAATTACTGATCCAATATTTCCAGGCGATTAGGAATCGGTAATTGATCGGATCCGAATAGATGCAACACCACCTTGGGAATCTGATTTGTGGCTGATTTGGACATGAGGCGATCTCCAAAATGGCCGATGCACCGATTGCAAATTTCTTGGCCGATTTCAATTTACAGGCAGATTCCAATTTTTGTTGCTTTTGTGTGATGTAATGAATGCATATGACATTAATTTAAATTTATTTTCTAATCTATCTGAATTAAATCTGCAGCTGCACTGTGACAACAACGCTGTAGAATAGAAACTGAAATGGCCATATAACACTGTAACTGTGAACATTATGAAAACCTTTAATAGTACAATCATGAAACTTTCAGTCAGTAATGTACTGCTACTACTACTTACACCTGAGTCTCACCCCTCTAAGCATTATTTGATAGCTGAAGTTTTACATGCAAGTGTTCTATCTAGGGGGTAAAACTTGGGGTGTAACTAGTAGTATGGGTATATATAGCATATATACTAAATAGACTCCATATATAGTACAGAAGACAGACAGGTGAAGAGGAGCACTATCATAAGCACACCTATGCCTTTAGCCCAGTATAGATATATACACTCCATATATAGTGCGGAGAAGAAGGGGAGCACTGTCCTATAAGCACAGATCTGTCATCAACTCCTATTAAAGATATCAGCTACCAACCTGCTGCTCACCAATCAGCAGGTCATCGAAATTGGTAGGTTTTTTTGTATAATCAGCCAGATCGATCACTAGCCGATTTATTGGTGCACCTCTAATTATAACTGCCCAGTTGATGGGATATAGCTTGCCACTTCTATTGTACTCCACACGTCTGTGTTGATAGTTCATACAGAAAGAGCCAAGTTACTTTTTCAATATATATGGTATCAGGATACTAAATTTGCAGACCTAGTCAATGAAACCATTCAAAGCGCAGCCACCAGATTGTATTGGTCACTGGAAAGGGGGTATCTCATTGTGTTTAATACTTTTCCATTCATTAAAGGACCTTATTTGCATTAGAATAAAAGAAAACTATACCAGTATTTCCAAAAACTGTTCTTGCAAGAATTGCTGTATTAACCTGGCTACGCTCCACTCAGGAGCACTGAAGCAGAAAATCCATTTGCTGAAAGGATGTGGCGGAGTGTAGCGATTTCCCTATAAATCACCTGTTAGAAGATACATATATTAATTTAATAACGGAAAACATTTATCTTGTGAAAGCCTCAGTGTGTGTTGAGGTTATGTGTGGTGGGGAGATGCATGCCGATACATTCTGGTTTGATTCCCCAGGCAGACATTGATCTAGTGTCTTTATTGAGACTGTGGATCACGTAATGCAATGTCTGCAGCTCGGCCCCACTTGTCTGCAGGTTATAATCTCTTTCTTTCAGCAAATGTTCATCTTATTTATGACTTACCCAAAGCGCTGAAGAGCACACAGAGGGTTACATAACACAACTGGACACATTTCACAAACCATAAAGTAGGACATTATTTGCTCCTTTCAAGTGTTGCAATGTTTCTAAGATTTCTCTAAAACTGCCAGGATGCAAAGCATTGAGAATTGTTTGTGTCTTGAGGCATGCGGGTCATTAATTTCTTCTAGGGGTTTCTCATAAATACTCGTGACATTGGCCTTACATCATTTGAAGATGTGATAGAAGGATAGTGTTGTGTGGATATGGTAAGAAGTGCTGTAGAATCAGAGCAAGTAAAGAAGAATTCCAGCCTTCTTCTCGGCTTGTATAAAACAAGAAGTACTAGAACACATGCAAACTACGTCCCAAGTTAGGCAGGAACTAAATGGGAGGGTGGGGACTTTAATCTCCTGATTCTGGAAATGACGTAGAATACATCACTTCCAGTATTTGGAACATGCCAAATACCGGAAGTGACACCCTTATTCCATTACTGACAAGTATGGCTATAGAATGTTTTAGTTTATTATACAATGCCTCATTTTGTAATATATTTTTTGTTTTTTTTATTTTTGTTTCTTTTTTTAACCTCCTCAGCAGTATGATTATTACAGGTTATGCATGCAGTCTTCATCCGGACCTTTAAAGATAAAAAAAAAAGATAGACTTACCTTTCTTTCTTCCTCGCTGCCACGCGTCATGCCTGGAGTGCTACTCCACATCAAGATGAAGGAACAAGATTTTTCCAATCTCGCTCCCTTCACCAATCTTGGTCTGGTGACACTCCACCTCTCCAGGGTTACCGGATTCTGCTGGGCAAAAGTAAACTAGAAAAGTAAACATGACTGCTGACATCTACCGTCCCACGTCCCCTTGCGCCTAGAGATCACTTTTTGATTTTTACAGTTTTTACCTAAGTTTTTTTTTTTTGACTGATAATAGAAAGTAGATTCGGTGTTGGGAAGTCCACTTTAACACCCTGCTTAATGCATTTTCTTACCAAAGCTCAAATATTTCCTATACACTTGCATCCGAAGCATCACCGTTGCACATGGTGTGCACTGTGCAACATGTGCATTGGTATTAATGCTAACATATGCATTGCTGGTACACAATATAATGAGTGTAGTGGGAAGGAGCCTTGAAGGATAATTGTATATTCACAGTACAGCAAAGTTATCCATTACCATCCAATTTAATACATAAAAAATGTATTTCTTTTTTTTTTCTCCAGGATAGACATGCTAATAAGAGATTTTCTAAGACTTTCTGTTCATGTGTCAGCTAGACACATGAACAGGAAGTAGACTAGGAATTGTAGAAATATCCTAATTGGAAGGTGGATAATACTTCCTCTGTCCATCAACCATTTTAGCCTTTTTTCTCCAAGTAATTTAACAATAGAGAAAACGAGTACTAGTATCTAATACCCAGGTACCCAACCTGCGGCCCTTTTAGGCATTCTTCAGCGGCCTTCCTCAGTCCTCCAAATTACACTCCACATAACCTTTGATTCAAAGGTTATTTGCCCCATGAGGTACCTTTGACGATGTATATGACACAAAATGTACATTACCATACTACAATGTTCTCTAATGCTTGAAGTATCATTTAAAATAAGTTCTGTTATTTAAAAATGAAAAATGTGTTCTTGCTATGTATGCTGTCCTCTTTTCATTATAAAATGCTTTTACAAGTCAGTATAGATTAAAAACGTTATGTGCGGCCCTTTTAGTAATGCAAAGGGCCGCACTTGTGGCCCTCCATATCAACTTGGTTGCCCACTACTGATCTAATGCATTATTAAAACTTTCATGATATAGCTTTGCAAATTTTTTTCCACTCCGAGAAATGTTATTGTGTATGCTGTACCTGGTTGGAAATTTCCATGATGCTGTGACAACACAGGCACAATGACTACACTGCCCTTAATAAGATGCTCATTAATAAAGGAGCTAGAAGTGGTGTGCGTGTTTCACCCATAATGACGGGTTATCAGTCTGCATCAGTATATGGCTGACCATGCTTGTCCTGTCCCCATGGGCATTAGTTGGCGTTTAGCTTGCACGTCACAATAAACCGACCTTTGCTAGTAGAAAACTTGAAGTTGCATTACCTGTGTGAGTCAGTGCTGTGCTCCCTTTCTTCCCCCTTTATCAATGTGAACGTTTCATCTCCCTGTACAACTGTCCAACACGTCCAATTTTTCAAAGAAGATCCCCTGAGGCGCAGCTGAACATTTCATTCCTTTTCTGCTCTCTGCCTGAGAATATTTCATTGATCTCATCAAATTGTGTGAATTCTGCAATTTTAAAGCTGGTCAGAAATAAGCTGCCTGACTTCATCCTGTATGTGCCATTTCTTATGCCAAGTAAACTTGAGGTGGTGGCAAAAGTGTGATTTGTTTATTTGTGAGGTAATTGCAAAGCACATGGTTTCATTAAAATGAAGTTAAAATTTTGACTTGACGTTGAACTTACATAAAGACAACATGTGCTAGAGAAATTTAATGTTTCTTCAACTCTTCTCTATATCTCCAGCAATATCAGTGATGATTCCATGTTCAGGAGTTTTGCAATTACCTTATTATTTGGACGATTAGATATTCTATTGTATAAAACCCCAGTTTTTGGGTAGTGGGTGTGTGTCTAAAAATATGGTAATTTACAGTCTACTAGTTCTACACACGCTTAGTTGTGGCCTGGTTGTTGGTCATCATTTTAGGAATCAGTTTTTCAAACATAAGTTGCTCACCTCTCTGTTCCATTGCAGATAACCAAGATGTACCTTATTCCCTGGGCTAAAGTAGTCATTTCTATCACCATGGTGGGACCTTGGTTGTAGGTTTTACCTACCTAGAAACAATTGTCAGTGATCAGGTGGATCATCTCAAGAGCATCTCTATGCTCTGGCAGACCTTTTGAATTCCAGTTTATGATGTAAGAAAGCACTTGTTTGTTGGGAATATTTAAAAAATAAAAAAAGACTGTAAAAAAAATTATGTATTTATTAATGACTCTGAAGCAGGCTGGTATTGCAAACAGGCATGTATTTCCTCAAGCTTTGCTTGGTAAAAATGGGACCTCTTCCAAATGGCCATTATTGTCCTTGAAATGCTGCCAACCCTAGCCTGGAATTGAGTTTACCATACCAGAATGTGCCCTCCTTAGTCCTATTTTTACCCCTTTTCACTGCCTAGTACATCAAGGTGTGTAAAGGATGACATTCTACCTAAACTTTTCAGTGCTTGGTGATAGTAGTCAACAGCCCAAGTTCTCTAGTATTAGGGGGAGCTCTGTGCTCACTGGAACAGACAGCAGAATTTGGGGGCAGCCTGCAACCACATCAGCAGCAATGATTTGCATTTTTCATACAGAACATAGAACGTTTTAGTTTGCTGAGCCCGGGTGATGTACGGGTCGCCTTTATGCTGTTTATTTGGTATGTATTACTAATAAGAAGGAAATGTCGGGGGAGCCAGGCTCACATTTTCCAGCAAGGCCCTGAGGAGTTTAGCTTCCCTTCTGTCAAAGCTAATCGTATTACATCCTATTACTTTCTTTCCCAAGGAAAGGCAAACTAAAACATTCACTTGTGATTGTGCCGTACTCATCGTTCTTTGGCCTAGACTATATTGTGCTATAGTTACATAATGGCTTAAGCCCCCCATACATGTGTAGATATACCATCGATTCCTCAAAGAATGATCTGCGTGCGCGTTCCTGCAGATCGATCTTTGGGGAATCGATGGCTGCCCACCTTTAACAATTTACCCAAAAAGGTTGAAATTGTGCAAGGAATGGATTGAACAGGGATCCACCAAGATGGTAATTCTCTGTTCAATCCAAATACTTTGTAGTATCGAGCGTGAATCAGTGGCGCACATCTCGATTTGTTGTTCATTTTGCCAACAACCGCATGCAGCATGGTGACATCGGCGGCAAAACGAACAGGGATCTAAACGTGTATTCCTAGCTTTAGTGTTTGAATGGCCACACTTTGTGAGCAAATATCGAACTCTGCTATTTTGGGCACAGTGTATTAATAGTCATAATAGTAATAAGAAAATCTGCTTTGGGGTGCTATTGTTCAAGGTCAATGACTTAAGCCAGCCATACACAGCTTAATCTTTCTTTTGATTCCTGGAGGATTGATTGACCTGCGCATTCGCGGCAATGGATCGTTCTGGTAATTGAACGCAGTCCACCTGGAGCGATCAATCCCGCTCCAAGAAAATGTTGATAGAACAGGGATCCAACATGTCAGTATAACCCTGTTCACATGGGGACTAAAGCTACACACGCAAGGTTTGATTTGAGTACGATCTATTTCCGATCCATTCCGATATCCAAAGTAGATCCACATGGAGGGTCCGATCGGAAATGCGGCCAAAATCGCCGATGACAAAACACAGTAAAGAGTCATATATAAACATGTACGTTTACATATATATACGTACATATAACGTGTCATCACATACTATTGACCCGACCAACAAAAACAATGCTACAATTTCAGTTTGATCATTGTGCAATCAACGAAAATTTTCCAACATGATCTGTTCATTTCATCTGATCATTTTCCGATTGATGTTTTGATCGGTATCGAACAATTTGTCGCCGATCGAACCATGAACTCAGTATACGATTTAAATCCGATCGATCTAAAATTGTAATCATTTTAGGTAGATCGAATGCTAAAATCGAACCGTGTATGCCTATCTTCAGGGTACCCAGCCAAAGTATCGGCAAGGGATCGATTCCTCCAGGTGGTGTGCATCGATTCCCAGAACGATCGGTGTAAGATTTTTCTGCGATTTTTGTGCCACCCAGTTGTGATTGGTCACACACTGATAGCCGGGAAATACAGTCAGCGATCTCTCTGCACGATAGCCAGAGACACTTAGCATTTTCAGAATGTGATCATCTGTGGCAGCTTGGAGTTTTCCAGTTTCTGATCATAGGTAGACAAGCCTGAACCCTCTCTGCATTATGAAATCATTATTGTAACATGAGGTTTCCTCACTGAGCTATATTTCCAGTCATTTCGAGTGTGTTTAGTGGGGTGGGGTGTAAGAAGAAAGGATATTTGATTTCTACTTGTGATTTGAACTGTTAAGGCATACGGGAAGCAGTCTCCTCCACACTGGCATCTCGTATCTCTTTTCATCCGAAAGGTTATTTGGACAATGGCTCCATATATGCTAGTCTTTCATCTTGAGAAAGCACAACTTGTCCTGCCCTTGATCTTAAATTAAAGGATCATTTCTTCATGTACCTTTTTTGGACTGTAGCCTGTTACAGAGGAGAAACGAATAGCTGTCACAGTGGATTAATGATGGTGATTCACGGCCTGATAAATCACAAAGATGCAACAAGTTTGAGGTTTTGGCAGTGTAGGGGTTAAAGGAGACTTTTTACAGAGAGAGTATATGTAGCTAATTGGGCCTATTCTGATATCTCTAATATCTGCTGTGCTGTAACTAAAAGGATTTGCATTTGCAGTCTAATATCCTATTTGGTAATTACCTGCTATAAAGTGAACTCCAGGGGCAATGGTATTTAACCCTTAATGCTAGTTTAGGTTTCATTGGTTTAGGTGGAGAGATTGTAAACCTTAACCTTCTAGTTAAGGTACGTGTAGTATACCACCATCCCTTCAGATTCAGCTAAATCTTTTGCATATTAAGAAACCTTCTTCCCTGGCATTTGACTTCAACAACAGCTTGGAGAAATTAACATACATGCACCAATATGGCACAATGCCAGTCATTGTGCATTGGCAGGTCCTGTTAAATGTGGTGCTTCTCCACACATAAACGAAACCTGAAAGTCTATCTAAAAACATTTTAGTGGGTTTAGTGGTTAAGAGTTGAAACCCATGTGAATTAGTATATGTTACATTGCCCTATGTGTCTAGGTTGGCATTGTGCCTATGTCCATTCTCAATCAAATTTTGAGGTCCTCAAGAATCCAGTCCAAGTGCAGATCTTAATACAGAAGATGTCACCTTCTTTATCTATAAAGGATAGAGGACTTTTTTTAATACATTAAGGCAGACCAACCGATTTTATTTGAGTTTCTAACGTACACAAGCTCTAAATGAACCCGATTATTCTAGAAGGCACATGACCACAAAACTTGAGTAGTGGGTTAAAATGCGTTGTGGTGAAATATAGATGATTTGCCTTACTGCTTGGATGTGTGGATAGCACCACAATAGATTAATGCTCATCCCCATAATATGTTAGCTGGCCTATAGGATTTTATTAAACCACTTTAAGCTGGGCACTTAAGTGGAATCTTATCTAAAGGCCACCACACGCACACCGAGTGGCGGCCGCTGATTGGGGGTGCCAAAGAATGGACACGTCCGATAATCTCTGGCCGATGGCAGTCGTTTCAGACCGGCATCCCCATTGAAGCTAACGCAAACACAAAGGGTGCCCGCCGATGTTGTGAGCGACGGAGTGCAGCGTGATGACGTCATCACACTGCACTCTATCGCTGATCTGTTGGCCCCCACTCGGTACGTGTGTGCATTTGTTATATATTTGTTGTGTTATATTTGCAAATATAACAATTTCAAATACATGCACACAAACAGTCATTTAGGCGGCGGCCTAGTTCACACCTTTGACTTTTTAAGTATGTTGGGCAGCATGTGTTAATGTAAGTGACATTATATGCAAGGTGTTGCTTTGCAGGTCACACAATGTGTGTGTTGCATGACCAATCAATGGCAATGCATTAACATGCATGTAAACAATGCCCATGAACACAATCTGGAATGAACTGGGCTTAATGTGCATTAAAATGCAATGCACCACAAAGGACACATGTAAACTTAGCGTTAAGTAAACACTACAATAATTGGTGGTCATTGAAAATCCATTATACAATCCCATTAAGCATGACCAATGCACGCCCTACTTCTTTCTGTGGTAATTAGGATTATAGATTGGACATCGTTTGCTCTCTTTCACCCTGCTTATGTTGTGTAGTAAAAGAAAAATCATTTACAAAAAGATCTTCCGTATTTCTAGTGTGGATGTGAATCAGGAATAGCCGGGGTGACATCTCTCTCTATAACTTCTGTTCGAGACTTGCCATAGGGAAATTGTACAGTATAGTTCACCCAGCTCTGTCACAAAGATTTCCAGCTTTTGAAATCTACAGTAACTGTTATAATACATTTTCTGATGTAGTTTCTCATCATGACACTTCTTTTTCCAGGGAGAATACCTCCACAGTCTTATCCCATGGAGCATGTGAGCAGATGACTGTGAATTGGGCTTGTGCCTCAGGCTGCAAAAATGTAACATCTCTGCGGTGTATTTCCACCTTCCTTGTAATCTGCAGCTATAGAGGCAATGACTGTACACGCCTTCTAAAATACTGCATATGACAAACTGCAAATGGTGTAATGCTATCGAAATCGTTAGCAATGTTAGTAAGTCGGTATTGGCAAAGATGTATAGACACCAGCAGAAGAGTATAGCCCCCCCCCCCCATACACCTTTAGATCACTCCATACCATTTCTTTAAGATTAACCAACAACTGTGTAGTATAGTGTCCTCCCTGATAGAATACATAGTGATTGGAAGGGTTAGAAAGCTCCTCATATCACATGGTTTTGGTAGAACAAAAGTTGATTGTACAGAAATTGTATGGTAAGATTGTTTCGCTGGGAACCCATGGCCAGATATTTGAGCCGTTCGAGATATGAGTTCCCCCCCATATCGGCTGCCTGCCCCCATCCCTATATCGGCTGTCTGCCCCTGTCCCCATCCAGTATCAAGTATAGGATATCGAACAGGGTTTTCAGCCGAGTGAGATTTATTGATCTTGCTCAAAAAAACGGCCAGGTGGATCTTTTCACAGAGCCTTTCACAGATTTTAGCACAGCTGAGAGCGCGCATGGCGCTCAGCTTTTCAAAATCTGTCAAAACATCGACCCATGTATTCCTAGCTTTAGGCGTGTGAGGGGGGGGGGGCTTATGTGTTGTCCGTAATAATTGATAAAGTCTGAATTTTTGTCATTAGATTCAGAAAATGAGCATTAGCGTGACAGCCGAGTAACTACTAGTTTTAGAATGACAGGTCAGCACAAACTGCCTACACACCTTCCTCATAGTGTGTGCTGCAAAAAGTAGAACTATGGGGGCAGCGGGGAAGAAGACATATATGACGTAGGCCTCTAGCATCAACAGAATAGATTAGGATTTTAAATGTGAAAATTGATCCTTAGGTCCAGTCTGCTGTTGAAACTTTAAAGGTTGCAAGTCTATGCTCCCAGCTCTCCATTATGACGATATACATGTATTTACCACCAACAATAAGACTTGTAATACATGTCAACAGATACAAAAATTTATAGATTTGCACATTGCATGTCTCTTTTTTTCAAGACCAACCAGTTCACCTTAATGCAATTTAAATATTATCTGTCCAATAAAAATAATTAAATTCTACTAACCTACACTGTAATCCATGCCGGACCGATACCTTGGATTCCTTTAAAATTGGATCCATTTTGCAAAACATAATTATCATATTTTTCATACC
>CM070036.1:119528037-119552430 GCA_036250615.1 Ptychadena robeensis
CCCCCCCCAAAAAAAAAATCAGGATAATACTGCTAATGGCAATTATACAGCTGAGTAACAATGACTGCTAGGCAATAGATGCTTCTTCCAATATCCATGATGGTTTTTATGCATTGGGTGTGATTGTGGTTTATCTACGATCCATTATAAAGGTCCCTGATGCTTTGTTTTCTCAGGAAGTTTTGATTCAGTAATGTGCACCATATTAAATTTTTTTTACACAATGGAGTCTATTTATAAGAGGGTGAATGTGATCATTCAGTCGTCTTCAGCTGCCTAATCATCAGCTGTTTGCCATAGTTAGCCAAGTTTTTCCACCATTCACATTTGATGGGAATCACTGATTTGCATTTGCAACTCTGAACCAGACGAATCCTGTAATTTCCAGCTGATATGTGTCTACTGGAAATAATGTTTCTAAAAAGCTCAATTATTTTGCCTGTTTTGTCATATTTTTTTTGCCAGTGAACCATTTTTTCAGTTGATCTAAGTTAAAGTTTTGAGAACTCGTTATTTCACTATTGAAATAATGAACCAATGCACCTATGCTTACCTTACCTGGTATAGTATTAACGGTCAGCAGTGGGGATGCTCTTGCATACTCCACTTAACCTAGAATAAAGTATTTCTCCTCTGCCCCATCTGGGTTGATGAGAAAGTAAAGGAAAAGGTATATAAAGACAATTTTTCTAAACTACAAATGCATGCGAAACATACCATATTTTTCCGCTTATACAACGCTCCACTGTATAGGACGCTCCTTATACAGCGGAGTGTCTCATCCCACTAAAAAACGGGTAACTGCATTTTTGCTGGTTGGAGATCCTTGCTTCAACCAGCAAAGCTGGAGTTAAAAGAATCCACTGACCGCTTTCCCCGCACCCTGGTCCCGTTCTGCAGAGATGTATGGGAGCGGACTAAAGCAGCTGCTCACATACAGAGACCATCCATCCATGGACTGATCTGTATGTAGGTAGCAGCTTAGGCATACACGGTTCGATTTTAGTACAATCTATTTCCAATTCGATTTTAGATCTTTTAATCAGACACCGATCAATAGCAAATCCAAAGTAGATCAACATGGAAAGTTCAATGGTAATACGACCAAAATCGCTGATTTTAGTTTAAATCACAAAACACAGGAAAAAGTCATGTATAAAAATGTTCATGGAATACAATCGACCCGACCAACACACACAACGCTAAGATTTTAGTTAGATCGTTGTACAATCGACAAAAATTTTCGATACTGATCATTTTTCGATTGATGTTTTGATCGGTATCGAACTATTTTCACCAATCTAACCATGTGTGCAGTATACGATTTAAACCTGATCAATCTAAACTTCAATCATTTTAGGTCAATCAAACGCCTAAATGGAACCTTGTATGCTTGGCTTTAGTCTTCTTACATACAACTCTTAGCAGGGAAAAATCCACCCCCTGGCAGATCGTCCCTGCGCCTGTATGTGAGCTGATTAAAGCTGCTACTTACATACAGATCTGCAGAAGGATGATCAGTTCCTTGGGATGTGTATGTAAGCGGCTGCTGCAGTCCACTCCTAGATCTGTGACAGCTGCAGACAGATGATCCGTCCGTGCAGATCTTGGGTGAAGCTCAGTGCTTCGTCATGGCAGGGAATATGAAGATGTGACCGTTCGGAATATAAGACGCACTCATCCGCCCCCCCCTCCCTGATTTGGGGGGTGTCAAAGTGCGTCTAATAGTCCGAAGAATACGGTAATATGATTGCATTCTCTTTAAAAGCAGCTTTGACCACCCTAGACTGTGGCACAATAAATAGCATGAGATGAACCCTATGCCCTCCCTTACCATCAGTAAGTACCCTGTTCACTGCTCAGTATAGCAAAGACTTCCTGGTTCACATTGCTGCCATGCATTGTAAGGCTTTCTGTTGATTTCAGAATGACTGGTTTATAAATACATAGAATGCTGCTAGCAGATGATGGCCATGGTGTAGGTATGCACCCGGTTGGTAAATGATGAGGATAAGCTAAGGTTTAATAAATAGGCTCTGGATGGTTCGTACTAATAATGATGTAACCATTTCTTACTGGCGCTGTTCTGTCTTCTACTACTGTTCCAATTTCCACTGACATTCAGTAGCTTGGGAATCTATTGCCAGCAGCTATATGTAAATAATAAGGCTTGTCACATTGTACTTGTGACTCTTTACACACAGAATTGTAATGTAAGGACAAGTTATATGGCTGTGTTTGCTACACCATCAAGCTCTCTTAACTATGTAAAGATGTGAAAAGATGTGACATCCAAGATTCTGCTGCGCTTACATTTATTGGGTTCAGTGATCACGTACGTTGGTTTAAATATAACTTGCCAGGCTGTTTTCTCGTAGGAGCCGCGCTATCTTCTGAGGAGGCCATTCTGTTATTGTATGACATCGGGACCTTATTTAGTATGCTATATCCATTCGCCATTAATTGTCATTGTCCCTTTTCCTTTAACCACTGAATCGAGAGGTCACCAGGGTGTATATATATATATGTATATATACATACATACACATTTACACAATTAAACTCAGGGGTGGCCACACTTTTCTTTTTTGGCTTGCCAGCTACTTTTAAAAAAAATAGGCCAAACTTATCTACCAACAGTAAAAAAAATTCCCCTTCAGTATTGTTAATAACTTTTATGGATACAGGCTTCAGCTCTGAGCTCAGTGTTAATACAGGGTCGTGTTATTAAAACAATTGGATGAATGTTGCAATCAACCACATGGGCACCCCTCCACTATAGAATATTAAAATATTCATAACCAAATACAAATTGTATTGTATGTAAATTCTGTTATTTTTCACTATGTCCTAGCATTCTCTATAACCGCAATAAAGCCACCATTCTCCTTGTATAGTGTTTACTTGGGAGGTCCAGGTTATCCATTTAGAATTAGTATTAGAAGTATTGAAGCTGCCATACTTACCTTGGTTTATATTGCAGATTTGGGATTTAATTCCGTGGTTTACTACAAACCCTAATTCTTTATATAATATTCATTGCATATGTATTAAATGTCATGGCATACCTGTCAACTTTTTCCTTTTTGAATAAGGGAAAACTGACAGGAAGTGACAACAATGATGTCACTTCTGGTACGTGCATCGAGAGAATGCCAGATTTCCACGGTCCAAATCCAGGAGGTTTAAGTCTATGTTTCCATTATACCGCCTCCGCTTAGCGAATTGTTTGGCGGGAATCCCAACATAGACTTACCTGCTCGGCAGATGCTCTCATTCTCCCTTCTCTCTTTTCCCTTCTATTTAGTACCGAACTAACTTAGGAGTGAGGGGCGCTATTCTCCCTCTTATTCTCTCTCTTAACTTCCCACCATGCACATCATCTGTACAAGCGTGGTGGGAACTTAGGAGAGTGACGCCCCCTCCCTCCTAAATCACTCTGATTTCAAAATCCTGGGATTTATTGAAAACTGCATTTGTCCTGGAAAGTCGCATAAAAAACATGACTTTCTTGGCCAACATGGGATTCTTGACAGATATGCGTATTAATAATTAATAGTATAGATACATAGCCCTGTCCACAGCACCCAAACATGCCTGGGTCAGTGATCCTCATGGAAAGCAGTCGTTTTCATTGCATTGAGTAAGGGCTTAATGTCACTGATTGAAAAATGAGCATAAGCGAAGTCGAACGCCAGAGAAATCTATTCCGCTTTCTTTATGCTCGGTAACTGTATCTTGTGTTGGTGGCAGCTGCAAGATTTAATTTCAAACCCACTTTATTATCAGCAGCAAACGGCAATGCTAATCAATCAGCTGCAGCCAAACCAAATGACTCCAGGCAGTTCTCCCATAATGCTCCAAATTCCAGATATGTTTTTCTTATATGTTTGTCTAACTATTTATTTTGGAGATGTGTACATTGCACTTTGTACTGTTCATGGAAAGAATGCAGTTTTTCTATCCATTTAAGCTCTTTTGTGTATATATTTACTTTAGGCCTGTTTATTAATACTGCCATTTTTTCATGTTGCATTTTTACTTTGCTTTTACCCCCACTTCAGACGCACGTCCGCAGCGGAGAAATAGATGCAGAGGACACTTCCTATTCATCGTGGGTGCTGGCAGAGACACTGCCATTTTAGACATGGAAAAACAGTGCTCAAAGCTGTTTGGGTGCTGATTTTATGCGTCTTTGCACTGCTGCATCAATAGGGCGCCTTCCTGTTGATGCCTGCAAGCCGCAGGGAATCCGAGGACATGTCGTATTTTTTGGACTATAAGACGAACGTTTCACCCCCAAAATCGGGGGGAAAAAGTGCCTGCGTCTTATGGTCCAAATTCATGGGTGGTCGCACCTTGGCTTTCCAGCTCTCCTGGCAAGGAGATTAGCCGGGGAGCTGTCGGATGAGAGACACGGCCAAGTCCGTATCTCCCATCTGAACTGTATTATTGCCCATGAAGATCAATGGGGTTGTCACCAAGACATGGAAAAACAGCGCACAAAGCTGTTCGGACTCTGATTTTATGCGTCTTTCCACTTCTGCATCAATAGGGCGCCTTCCTATCGATGCCTGCAAGCCGCAGGGAATTCGCCCGCCAAATGTGGATAATCTGCAGTGGGCACATGGCCTTACGCCGTTGTTTCCTGTCAACAGCAGCAGGGAAAATGACTGGGTGCTATTAGGGAGCGCCTGCGAACTTGTGCACGCCTCTGGGGGCGTTAAGATAATGCAGGTCTGTCGGGTGACATGACGCGTTTGCTGGGCAGTTGCGGCAATCGCATGTGTAAACGAGCCCTTTTGTAGGATTTTAGGTATTATTTATACTCTAACACAATAAGCACTCATATTTCAGAACATTGCATAAATGATTTTTGCATGTCACAGTAATTTTTCAAATTTGTAATCTATGTTTAGAACTTAATGAATACGTCCCAGCTACCTAGAACATGACAAATGTTTCTGATGTAGTCTGTCTGCTTTCCCTTCCTATGTTAAGAATTTTACCTGCTTTCTAAATCGCTAGACAGGTCTGCTGAAGCGGGTATGACAGGGATTAAAATGTATCTGTATTGAAAAGCTTTGTGAAAAAATACAGAATACTGCAGAATGATTAATTGACCTCCTATCTAGCAAGCCAGTTATGTATGGCGCTCTTTAATTTGCATATATTTAAGTCAATTTAGGCAATTTACCATTCATCACCAAATTAGACAAAGTACGGACATTGTGATGAGTTTTGCTGTTCTCCAGGATTCTTTAGTACTTCACAATTCTAGGATTATGACAGATTTTAAAAAAATTACTTTATAGAAAATTGCCGTCGTGAATTGTATGTAAAAGCCCAAAGAGAATTTGAAGGGGTTGGGACCCCAGGAGGAGGAAATGATGGGAAATCTAATAGAAACCTGTTCAGATGGTAATTGTCTTTGGGCCCATTCACACTGCAGCCAATAACGGATACGCTAGCAGTAATGCTACCACAGCCACTAGCCATGTCTGTTACCCATGAAAGGCCCACAGTTTTGTGTATGGGAGACACTTCTGCTGCACCTGAAAAATGCGTGCAGCAGGGCGTTTTTTGGGAACACGGAGCATGGCGCATTACCCAAAATGCAAGCATGGGGCTAGTGTTAAAGGTTTCATATGGAAAACTGTGTATTTCATGTTAGCACTAGCCATGCTGCAGTACTGTACTGCAGCTGTAGTACGGCTTTTGTGAACGAGCCCATAGGTACAGATAGTAGATTAAATTGTACAAAATGAAAATGAACAGTCAGCAAATCAATGTCATGTAGTTATTTGTAAGAAGAATTCCTTCTCTGGCGCCACAATTTTCTTTCCTGGTGACTCAGTTTCTGTGAGGACACATCATATTTTTCGGACTATAAGACAAACTTTTCACCCCAAAAATCGGGGGAAAAAGTGCCTGCGTCTTATGGTCCGAATGCACGGGTGGTCGCATCTTGGCTTTCCACCAGCTCTCCTGTATCTCCCATCTGAACTGTATTATTGCTTATGCCAGCAGAGCCCAGAGCCCTGCTGATCTAAACAATGAAGAGAGACATAGATGAACTGCCAACTTTCTCTCTCTCTGCGTCTGTGGAAGCTGCACGGACACAGGCACAGCTGGAGAGGAGATCTGCAGCCGCCCCCCCACTGCCCCCCTCCTCCCGATCAGTGAGGGGGATGACTGATGTGCCGTGATAGTACTGCTGCTAGTGACAGCTAATGGCTGAATTTGATATTGTGTTAATTAAATCCATAACAGAAACCCAATTGATTTGAGCACTTGCATATAAAATATTTTTTTCTGGTTTTCCTGCTCTAAAAACTGGGTGCGTCCTATGGTCCGAAAAATACGGTACAATTGTTAGAAAAACGAACGATCACATGTGCAGAATAAAAACTATTACAATATGCTAAAGATGGGACCTTCATTGATGTTCATTGGAATCTCTGGTTAATAATTGGTCGATCATTCATTTATTTTTAACAACCTTTATCTAGCATCAGTAAGAAGCTCTAGGCTGAAGAAAACCATCTTTATATTATTTTTCTTGAACAGGAAACAAAGAAAAATCTCCACAATGAAGAAACATGAGGGAAAAAAAACACAAATTAAGGGTATACTATCTTATGCTTTAAGGCAGTGGTTCCAGGGGTGCGTGGACCCTCATTCTCAACCTGTGTTTGAATGGGGAGGGGGGGCTCCATAATTGTCCTAAATAAAAAAGGTAGCCCTGCAAGGAAAGTTTGGGAACCACTGCTTTAAGGGAAACTAATCGAGAGAAGTAGCCCAGATATGAATACCCCAGTAAATAAGGGGAGCACAACAGTACTCCATATAAATTTGCTAATTGTCTGCCTCATAGTGGACCTCCAAAACAAAATGTTCATTGTATCGGAGTAGGATGTGAAATATGGGCAGAATAGTAGATAAGTAACTCCTATGTCCCATTCTGTCCAGTAATTATTTTATTCTAACACTAATATGTTTTTAATTGCATAAATGGCAGATACATAAATCCAATGATACTAAATGAAGAAGTGTATGGATGTTGGAGAATGCTTCTGTACATTTGCCTATTTACTTTTAGATTTGTTATGATTCATTTCCAATGGGTTAATCTATATGCGCCCTTCCTGTAATCTGTCTTCAGCAAGATTAAAGTTAATTAATTTTTTTTTGTATTTTTTTTTCTTGTATCTAGTTGTCTTGTCCAAGCTTTGCTTTCCATGTTAAAGTTGGGTTAGTTTCCTTGGTAGGGGAACCTTTGAAATAAATTGGTGGCACTTGCTAGACAATGACACCTGCTAAATTCTAATTTGTGTCTTCTGACAAACATGTTTTTCAGTCACCTTAGTTTATGTGTCAAAGGAAGGAAATCGAGTCATAGAATAGAATCTTTCCTGCAGTGCCACACCTGGGTTTTATAGTGAGGATTGTAGCTGCTATTATGGTAAATCAGTCTGTGACTATTTGTCAACATTGCACGGTTGTTTCTTATGCCATTTTCCCAATGGCGATGGTTTTGCATTATATGAGTAAATGAAAATTTGTCCATATCTTTTCATTTATAGTACTTAGAAAACACAAACACAATGTGGACAGGGGATTTAAAATGCTATCCATCAGTCAATGGTTTACAAAATAAGTGTTCCCATGAATCCAAATGTATGCATTGTATTATGTGTTTTGTGTAATTATGGAAAATCATGTATTCTACCAGACAGCACTTTCCACTGATGTATGGACACACCTGTGCCTAAATCTATATACAAACATTATAAATATATTATACTCATTTTAGATCAGTCGCTGCAACTGAAAGGCGGTAGAGTACACACAAACATACGTGAAATTGGCATGGAAGACAGCTGACCTTTCTATATGTTACACATTATGATAACATATACATTACATGTAAGTGGTGCTGCTAAGCACATTGCTTGGCGGGAGGTCCAGATGGAGCACATAGGCTTTACCTGCTCGGCGGATGCTGTTTTTGGTCATTAGAGAATTGTATAAACCACACCTAGGCCCTCCTATAGCATGTTTTTTACTTCTCACATAGGTTTTTACATCTCTGTGAAGGTTCTAAATCATCCAGGTCATTGTTTATCTGTAGTGTTTAATTCAAATCAACTGGACTTGCTGTGTTTATTTCTTAAAGACGTTTTGCTAGATATCCCACTGGCTTACCAAATTTAGAGTGGCTGTGTACACAATCTTAATGGAAAAATATACTCTGGGATATAGCTCCCCTGAAGTTTTTCATCTTACATTATAATTTAATTTGAAAACCACACTACATTATAATATAGGTCGACAGGATTGTCTATTTTGTTTTTCCATGCAACATCTATAATTCAGGTTTGTGATTGTTTAGAGCCAAACTTAATGTTTTTAGCTTGGACTTGAAGGTGAAGATAACCTCTGTCGTCTTGCTGTTGTGAGAAAGCATGGCCTTTGAGTTTTGTGACATTGGCAAACATGTCTTCCAGATCCAGGTGAGGAGCCTTGGCTGCCGTCATCACTTTCTAATATTCTTTCTGTGTACAGGAGAAACACCCATGAAAGACCCATGAAATCTCAGTGTTTCCAAACATTTGATCATTCTACTGCCAACATCAAAAACCTTGCTTCACCTGCACTGCAATGAACTCATCACATTGTAGTGTAGCTTACCATGCGAATAGTTTAAAGTCATTTTTCAGAAAAGTATAATTCTCTGGTCTTTTTCCACTTTTAAAATTTTCTTTTTAAAGCTGAACATATACATTTTCATTTTTAAGTTTGAGCAATCGTTCCAGATGATTGTTTTAAAATTGCTTCTTAAGCTAGCCATACACGTTGCGATTCCCCTGCGATTGTTGTACGATGTGATTGTGACATACTTTCACAGTGCACACACCACCTTGGGGAATGGATTCTTGATTTTTGCCCTAATTGATCGAGGGACCCCATTCAAAAAACAGCGATCAACCCAAAAAACATACCAACGTGTCCAATCCTTTTTCGATATATATATTTTTTTTCTTGCTTTAGATTCTTCTCAAGGTGGGCAGGAAT
Organism: Ptychadena robeensis; assembly: GCA_036250615.1. Lineage (NCBI taxonomy): Eukaryota > Metazoa > Chordata > Amphibia > Anura > Ptychadenidae > Ptychadena > Ptychadena robeensis. Next base: position 119,537,116 of record CM070036.1, read on the forward strand.
TGATTCCCAAACCATTCTTTCGGTCCATGGTTTTGGAATTTAACGCAAATTCGATGCGTGTATGGCAGTGGTGGGCAAGTGGAGTCGATATGGAGGGCCACAGCGGGCCTCAGCATCACTAAAGTGATAACATAACATTTTCAATCAATACTGACTTGTATTAGCATTTTTAAATGAAAAAAAATTACAGCAGGCGGACATTGAAGAGGTTTCATTTTTTAAATAACAAAATTTGTTTAATTTTATACTTTAACCATTAGGGAACACTGTAGTATGGTAATGCACAATTTGTGTCAAGTATATATATCAAAGGTTATGTGCCTCATAGTTATCATCAAAGCCATTGATAATATCAATGGGGCACATAACCTTCGATTCGGGAGACAGGTGAGTTCCTATGCCCTATGCATTCACAATAAGGTTTCAGGGGCCGCAATTGGAAGACTCAGGGGGTCGCCAAAGTATGCCTAAGGTAGCGCAGGTTGGGCACCTGAGGTGTATGGCTACTATTAGACAGATTTGCCCCCTACATTTTCTAGCTGTTGATGAGAGGAAAAATTTAACACCAACACAGGTAGTAAAAAATAGCTAGGTTAAATGTAGCCATTCACACATCGATTTTGCATTAGATTCCCGAATGATCGCCCCACGCACTCGTATATTGCGATCGATCGTTTGGGAATCGATTTCTGACCGCATTGAACATCAACCACAAACAACCAAATTGATTGAACTGTGATCGGACATGCTAGTGTTATTTTTGAGGGGGACTCTCAATAGGGCACAAATTGAGCAGGAATCAATTCCCCAAGGTGGTGTGATCGTTGTACTATCGATTTTGCGTTCACATGTTATGCTCACATTGTACCACGATTGCAGAGGAATCACAAGGTGTATAGCTAGCTTTAGGAAGGCTGTACACAAGCAGATTTTTCCATTGAGCAGTCAATTTCATAGACTTTTATCTTTTCTCAAATTTAAAGGACCAAAAGTGATTTGAAAAAAGAGTTGAATTTAAAGAACCTTCTTGGTCAAGTTGGAAATGTTCTTCTTTTGATGGTATGATTATCAAATTGTTTTTTTTTTTATTTGTCACCATTCTATTCAATTAACCTCCTCAGCGGTCATGACGAGCCCAGCTCGTCCAGAGATTGTGTGAAGAACAAACTCTGGATGAGCTGGCCTCCCATGGAAACTGCATAATTTCTGGGGTTGTGCAGGGTGTCACAGTGACGTGGAAGGGGGCGGGGGTGGGCAACACCATAGACCTCCATGTTAATGGAGGGGCGTCTGCTTTCCAGCCCTCATTATTGACACCGGCTGTGTGGAGAGGGGCGGGGGGAGGGAGGAAATGTCAGAGAGGGTGTACACTGCTGCGATTGCCTGTACCACGCTGTTAAACGTGGTACGGGCGGTGCGCTAGGGAGGTTAAATGTTGGAGCATATGCACTTCTCTTCATTATATAAGAGATGAGTCAAGTAAAAATAAAGTCATCACTTTTTCATTTCCATCACTTAAATGGGAATGAAGACAAATTTTATATTGTGTGGTATTTTATGGTAGTAGAATTTTTTTTTTTAAATTGCATTTGGTATTTATATTGTGCATACCAATGTAAATTGAAGAGCGATTTGTGTATGGTTTCCCTGTTGCGGTTCCCCTGTACTTCCTGTATAAAGATATTATTTTCACCATGACTGGAACGGAGTATAATTGTCTTGCATTACGTAGTCCGTTAATGAAGACGTGTACAAGCTTATCTGGGCAGATTCTTATTTAGATCGTTTACTACCTCGGGAAATACACTGTCCACCTATTAACCTGCATTGCCACTATAAAATCATCATTGCAATCCCAACTTTGACTAGAAATATCTAGTGGAAACATTTCGAGGTGACTTTAGGATACTTCTGTCCTTTTGCCTTGTGTTTTCCTGACTGGAAATGATTCCTTGCCCTGGAGTTCATAGAGGGAAGTAATTTAATATAACGTTTTCTGGCTTCAATTTGCTGTGTCCTTCATTCTCTGTGTGGAAAATATCAGCATATCGGCTTGGTTATGGCTATTGTTTTATTGTTATTGGTACAATCAGGAACAGCTGTGTTGTGTAAAGCGATGGTAGAACTGTAGTTCCTGTCCTCTGAAGACCTGTCATCCCAGTGCTGGCGCTAGCCTTGTGTTTATTGTAAAGTTACTTTAGATGAAAGAAGTTGTATTGGAACAATTGTTGGTAATTAAAGTGAGTGGCCCTTATAAGAACACTTGGTATTTTTCTTTTGCTTTTAGGGAAACCTTTCTTTAATATACACAGCTCATGGGGGTAAGTTGCAGAACAGTTTCAATGTGGGGAATGTGGTGTTACTAGTATATTTGACAGCAAAAGTGTATATTTTTTAAAGCATAAAGCTACTGCTTTATGTAACGGCATTAGTGAAAATTGCAAGCACTTTACATTTGGGACAGTTGAGCAGTGGAGTGCAGCGCTGCTCTCCATCACTCACAGCATCGGCGGGCACCCTTTGTGTTTCAATGGGGACCAGCTTTCCCATTGTAACTAACGGCATCGGCCAGAAATTTACAGACATGTCCGTTCTCTGGCCGACCGAGCTTTGGGGGGACAGGGATCTGCCCATGTGGTCACCCCCAATCGGTGGAGATTTTGCCGAAGGCTGCAAGCGCGCACGCGGTGGGCGGCAAAATCGTTACGTGTGTGGGCGGCTTGAAGCTAATAAAGGAGTGCACTGTATTACCACATAGAATAATAGGACTATGATTTTACTATGGCCTATATTTACCTATGTGTCAGATGCAGCCTTACCCATGAGTACTGGTCAACAGATATTGAATTTTCTACTCGCCATTACCATTTGAGGCTAGTGTAGAGGCAGACACAGACCTTTCACAGATTCAGGAAAGTCTGCTAGAACTGCCCACATACACCTTTAGATTTCTCTCTCAGATTTCCTTTAGATCTCCTTTTGTTTTACCAAAACCATGTAATATGAGGGACTTTCTGAACAATCAAGTCTACCTGTGTTCACTTTCAGAGGACCCTATACTACACAGTTGTTGGTAGATCTAAAGGATATCTGACAGAGAGATCTGGACATACACGGCTAGATTCCTGTGCAATCGATCCACAATCACAGCATTGTGACATTACCATGCAGTGATTGATCGTAGGTCAACAGAACGGGAATCAATGTGCACCAACTTGCACATCAATTGCCGTTCGATGGGAACCCGGTACACCCTTTTGTGAGAAAATCTTTCACAACACTGGCTGACAACTGCATTGAGGAGCCAGCCCTCAGCCAGCATGCCCCCCCTCCCCTCGCACAGCAAACAGAGCAGTGACAGGCCCTGTCCCCTTGCCACTGCTGGTACCTGATCACAGCATGTAGGCTGTGCAGCTGCAGCTTTCTGCCTCCGCTACTTCCTAGGGGGACTCACGGTCTCCCTCCGAAGTAATGGACATCGAACAGGGTTTTCCAACATGTTGAAACCCTGTTCAATCGAGGCATACACAGGTAGATTTCCTAATAGTTTAGAGCACAATCCAGCTCCATGAGTGCGCACGGCTCTCGATTGTACTCTATTTAGAAATCTACCCGTGTTTGCCAACCTTTAACCTTGTATCACAGCATTTATTTTGGACATCTGCAATAACAAATTAACCCTATACAAGCAATATCTTGTTTTATCACTTTAAGACAGTTGGGTCTTTAAAGTAATGGTTGACCACAGTTTCCACGGTACATGGTCTCACGGCATTTCCATTGGGTTCACATTAGACATTCAGCTAGGACATAACTTGGCTTTCATCTCTTATAATGTTTTTGGTTTAGGAAGGATAATAAAATTGCTTAATGACCTAGCTGTGGCTCAGCTCTTTTAGACTTTATGGCCTAACATAAACAGAAAAATATATCAGAAAATCTTAAACTGTTAATAAAAAGCACTTAAGCTTTGTAGCAGCTACATATCAACAATCCTGCCATTACTACTATGAAATACTGTATATGGCTGATACAAGTCACAAGTCCTCCCACGTTATCCAAATGTTCTAATTTCGACTGATAACGTCATGCACTATAATTCCAGATGTCTTGAGGGGTTTCTGGGTACTTTTTGGTCAACTTAGACAAACTTTCAGGAGTGAAAACAGTGTCTTCTGTCAGAATGTTTGCCCACTCATACCATATTTATTTAAAGAATTGTTGACAGAACTTTAAATGGTTATAAACCATAAACTCATATTTTACCTACATGTAGTTTCCATCCGGGGACACTGACTACTGAACATAAAGACACACTTACGCTAGGCATACACGGTTTGATTTTATCTCAATCGATCTTCGATTTTTAGATCTTTTCCTCAATCGTAATTGAATCCAAAGTAGTACCACATGGAAGGTTCGATTGTAATACGACTTAAAACGCCGATTTTAGTTTAGATCGAAAAACACCGGAAAGAGTCATATATATAAATGTCTTCATTTCAAGCGGGTTTAAACACAAATAAAAAAAATCACACATACATGGAAGATGAAAGACGGAAGACAGAATACTCACCTGTCAGCAGTTCAGATGCTGGAAAACTGCTACACAAAAAACCCCAAAACACACTTACCTTTTTCTCCTTTGGCTCTAATGACAGCATCTTAGAGCCTGGAGAAGTGAAGCTGCTTCTGCCATCACTGCTCCCCCCCCCCTCCTCTCTCCTACACTAGACGGTCTCCTCTGTCAGACCTGGAGAGCTTCATGGTGGGGGGATGGCTGCTTTCATCAAGTGTGGTAATAACCCAAGTCTCACGAGACCAGGCAGACGAGTTCCTACATGGGACACATGTCCAGGACATCTGAGACATTTTCGCTGATTGAACCATGTGTGCAGTAAACTATTTAAGTTTAACCGATGTATATTTTGATCGTTTTACGTTGATCTAATACTTAAATCGACCAGCTATACCTTTTCTTCTTCCTCTCTCCCACGCCGCCATGTGTCCTTCAGCATGTAAGAAAGAGAAGCAACTTTTCCAGTCTCTTCCAGATCTGAATCCGATGATGCTCCCCCCTTCCCACAACACTGGATTCAGATCTGGCTGGCTGCCGTCTGACATCTACCTTCCCAAGTCTCCTTGTGCCCTGAGCCCGCCACAGTGCAATGTCACTGGAGGGGTAAAGAATCGCAGGATTTTTTTTTTTTTTACCTCCGATCTGTCCTATTAGAAAGTAATTAGGAAGGTGGTAGGCCCTCTTAAAACGGATTCTGTTGAGCTTGCCAGTTAAGTCTACCTAATGTAATGTATCTTGATGGTGTGGGAAGGATGCTGCAATGCTGAATACAGTTGTGGATAATTCCACTACTACAAGGAGTGTGGCTATCAAGACTAAAGCCGGCCATAGACGTCCCGATCTATGGCCGACTTTTAGCAGACTCCTCACAGCGTGGTGACGTCACCACGCTGTGAGGAGTCAGCTAGAGAACGGACAGGAATCCCGTGTGTTCCACTAACACACGCGATTCCTGTCAGATTGTAGCCAATTAACTCGGAGGGGGAGGAGACTTCCCCTCGACTTAACAGACTGCAGCACAGGATCGGAGCATCGGGCAGAAAAAGAACCAGCAGATCTGTGTGCGATCCGATTTGCTGGCTCTTTTTCTCAGATCCTCAAGGTGGGCTCCCTTATAGTTGCGGCCGACCAACCTTTATGTCCTCGGCGGGAGCGAGCACGCTGGTTGGTCGGCTGCAACTATGGCCGGAAATCGGCCTGTCTATGGGGGGCTTTACACGGCCATTTACAGGTTTGTAGCTTATAAGTGAACCCTTGGCCATACTTTGTTCTTCCAAGTGCTTTATAAATTTACAGCACTTCCACTGCTAGAATAGTTGGTTAGGGATGCAAGACAATTGATGGAGAATTTGGGTCCATCACAGAAAATGTCAAAGTTGTGCATCACATAGTAACTAGACTTGTTCTCCTGGAATATCCTTTAGTTCTTCTTTTAAGTTCATTTTGAACAAATTGCTTATTCAAAATGCTTGGCAGAGCAGCATCATTGTAGGTCATAAACTGTTTCTAAACTTTAGTTTTTTTCCATTTGTGTGTGGCCGTCACCATTGGGCTTTGGATCATTAAAGGGCCATTGGGCATGAAATGAATGACAATCCAGCCATACACAGTCAGTGAATAATTGCATTCCTTAAGGCACTTTGCTAACTGTGGACCCATCTCGATGTAGCTTGTTTTTTGTTGAATTCTGTGGTTATGTATTTGCTACAAAACTGTGAGGATATATATCATTTAATTTATGAAGAAGCAAATAAAAAATATAAAACCATAAGGCCAAAGGACAGATTTAATCCATCATTTTTAATTAACAGCTAATTACAACTAAATCAATGAATGATCTCTGTGTTTTCAGTGGCTGGTGTATAAGGCACTACTTGTATAGATATCAGGACCTCAGCTGGAGATGTTACTGTTGTACTGGTACTCCCTGGAGGCTAAAGGGGGGAGCTTCATGGAGGGTTCATTGCTGCCCTTTGATTTCAGGAATGCCTTTCACCTATGTTTGCTGATGCTTTGGCTGCAAAGTTCCTGCATAGGGATAAAGTTGATGGATAAGAATATACCATTACAGAAATTAGTTGTGTAGTGATTTAACTGACGAATACTGATTTGTTTTGTGTACCAATGCATGAATGACCACTGTTCATGAATGGTGTTCAGAAGGTAGGCCGTGCCTCTGAGTTATTTTAAAAACCAAATTTCCATGTTTTCTGAAACTCGCATGAGATGTGTTTGTTGGCGTGTACAGAAAGGCTTGAGAACCGAAGCACTGATGTTACTAATGTTACCGTGTTTGTTATGTTTCTCATTTTCAGTTACCTTTTGATTTATGAGCTTATCTAGATCACTCGAGGGGAAAATTCTTTTTCACAGTCCTGCCTGTTCATGCAAATCTCCACCCATACACAAACTTCATAACTGGTCGTGGGGAATTTACTTTCAAAATGCATATTTACTTAACAGCTGTATCATTTAGTCCAAGTCATTAATGTACAAACATTTGACACATTTGTTTCATTTTTTTTATGTATTATCAAAATTTGCTTTATGGTGGGTTGAACAGGACCATCCTCGTGGGAAATCATTTGCTTTATTTTTATTTCTTCTGCTGTGATGTTCTCCATATGTAAAAATAGAATGGAGCAGGCTTAAAGCGGAAGTAAACTCAAAAAAAAAATCCCCCACATACATGACATGGACATAACCTGTCAGAGTATCATCGGTGAGAATGCTACACGAGAAAAATAGGTACTTCAATCTTCACTTCCTCATTCCCTAAGTACTGGCCCTTAACTACTTCCCCCATTCGTTGGACATACTAAGTGCTCTCCCCTGCAAACATATTTACCATCCCAAGGGTTGGTATGGGAGCACAGTTCTGGTCATCAGAGATCTATGCTCCATTTGCATAGAGACAGATGTGCTGAGGAGGACATGTTGAACGGAGATTGAACTGAGTGGTGGTGAGGTTCAGTGTCAGGTGAATGGGGGTGACATGGATTTGGGGCACACAGGTAGGCTGGTTGTAAAAATCTTAATTACTTCCTCTCTCCAGTCCCAGCAATGTCTCCCTCACATAAACCCACCACAATCACCTCACAATACCTTTCCTGTCAGGAAAGGTTCCATTCATCAGATCATGATATGGATGAGACAGACAGACGGGGTACGGGGTAATATAAAATCTTTTTCCTCCTCTGCTGCCATCCCCAGAATGTCTCCACTACCTCCCCCCAAATCACCTCACAGATGCACTTCATGTCAGGAAAGGTTCCATTCTCCAGATCATGGTATATGGAGGATGAGGACAGACATGAATGTGGTTACGGGTGTTATATAAAATAATCCATTGCCTCCTCGCTGCCTGTCCCCAGCATGTCCTCCTCTACACTTCCTCCACACATCACCTCACAGATGACACTCTGAGACAGAGAAGGGAGGGGGGAGAGCACACAGACACAGGACTGCACGCTGTATATGCGATTACAGATGCAGAGCGATGCATTCTGGACCCCCACTCAGAGCTGATTTCCCGGCAGTCTTAGCGGCTCAACGTCACAGCATGGGTTGTGCTACCATCGGAAACGGTCTTTCCTGCTGTAAGATTTATTTTTTTTTCTTTTTGGACAGTGATGCCCTATCTATTGCCTATTGCCAGCCTGAGCTGATAAGTCAAAGTGACCTACAATGTGGTAGGTCCGCTTTAAGGTGAATGTGAGACCTGCGTCACCAACACAAGGTGAGGGGAAATCTGACGGGAAAACTATTCTAGCGACAACTTTCCAAGAAAGGATTTCTCTCACGTTGGAGGGACTTCCCAATAAAAGGAAAAGAAAAGTCTTGAGGTTACTGTAAGCTTCAGGAATCAACCAGATGACAAGAGGTGGCTGCAATGCTTAAACTAAAACTTTATTTAACCACAAGGCCCAGTAAGGGTCTCATTTTAAGTAAACTGGCAAAGATGGCTGAAATAGGTAGCGTCCCCAGCAATAAGTCCTGGATAATGAGTCTGCAGTTTGTCCTCCCCTCATAGGGAGCAGTAAAGACAACAACAACTGGTTCAACTGTACTTCACACAGGCAAATAAGGCTGAAAGGCCAGACTGCCTAATCCGTGTGGGGTAGGGGGAAATAATGCCGAAGATGGCTGGTACTTGCATGCCCTGGTAGCTGGTGCAGTCCGCAGACACAGGAACAGCAATGGCAGGCTGTTCCCTGCAACACTGGTGGTATCCTGAGAGTGAGGCCGGGATCTACCCCACTGGAATGCTAGTACAGGTCTGTGGAGCCGTTGGCAGATATAGCTGCACCAGGCAGTAACTGGGACTTGCAGGAACAGCGCGTGCTATTGTGCTTTCTGTCTGTACACACGCCAGAACAGACAGGTGTGGTAGATCGGCCTGGGAGTGGAGAGCTCGCCCAGTTACACCGTCCTGTCCCTCTGAGCAACTTCCTGGGGGCAGAACCCTCCCTTATATCTTCTTGGAGCCCAGGGGTATCATTGCCAAGAAATTTTAGGGGGACACTGCCCTGATTCTGCAGGTTCATGTCGCTACACTACTTAAAATATTAACTTAATTGTAGCTTTATAACCAGATCTAACAATAGTTTTATAATAACCGCTTAATCACAACAACAAGCCTAAAGATGGCCTGGACATGCACCCACCAATCCGGGTTGTTTTCTCATGGAGAAAACATGTATTCAACAATGGTCAGTCTGGAATAGATGGCAGACCCACATTTATTCTCTTGAATAACCCAACCCATCCCTTATGACACATGTGCCAGCTTTCTGCTTCAGATTTATCCTTATTGATACACTTTGTATACAAAAACAATAAAGTACATGTATGGGCTTTAAAGGCACTATAGAAAATCCTTCACACATGTATTAAGATCCAATGCATTTTGTGAGTTTCGTCTTCCTCTGGTCTCTTTTAATGACTATAGAAAGCAATCAAACATATAATATACAATAAATACAATTACATAATACCAGATAGTTGCCCATTTCCCCAACAGCTTATTATATCATTTAAATACCGTTGCCTAGCTCAAACAATCCGATGAGCCAAGGTGTAGCCTAAATATACAATCTGTGTAGGTAGGTAGCAAAGGGATGGAAATACAGACCGAAAGGTAGCTACAGAGTCACCGGAGAAGGGGGAGGCACCTGACAAAAAAGCCCCCAGAGATTGGACAGGGATCACCCAAGCCCCCCGCACCACCCCTTGGGGGGTATGAGAGGTTCCTTACTGAAAAACAGTTAATCCAACAATCAAAGATATATATCAAACCTTCTATATGTTCCCCAATTCAAATCTGTGTCTCCTAGAGTTATTTGGTCTACTTGAGCAGACTTTACACAACTGTGTTAGCTAACTTTTGCTCCTGCACTATTCTACACATTTTTCCCCTCACTGGTGGCGTCTTCAGGAACTCAATTCAGGTTTACTGAAATCTACAGTTTTAGTCAAAGGTTGTGCCCCTAGCGGTTATGGGACCCACAGATAACAAAATAAGGGTCACAGGTGCAGAATGTGAGACTAGGCCAATGATTTGGAGGTGCCCAATGCCACTTGTCTGGTTTTCAGCCCAGATCCAGCTACCAATTGGTCCTTGAGCCGGGGTATCCCTTCCCGTGTACAAGCTACCGGTTCTCCAAGTTTTCAGGATCTTAAGGTGGGTTTACACGTCAAGATTTTTGTTTCGTTCAACTTCAGATTCGATTTTTTTTTTATCGGATTTCGTTCGTCCATTTATCGAAGGTAATTAGATTTTTTTTTTATTTTTGTACAACCGACGCAAATATCGAATGAAAATAATCGTTGGAAACACGAATGAAAAATCTTTCAGATTTTTTTTTTTTTTAGGAAGTGATAGGAAAAAAATATCGAGTGAAATAAGGACGTTCGTTTTTTACACGAAAAATAAACGACAGGTGAAAGTTTACCAACATGTCCGATCATCTTGTGGACGATTTTTTGTCAGATATCTGAAAAAAAAAATCCATCGGAGCAAATGGCCGTTTCAGATTTTTGTACAACGAACCAAAAAATCGTTCATCGTCCATCTGTCGGCCGAAAAAATCTTGACGTGTAAACCCACCTTTAGGAAGACTCCACAGAAGTTGTGTCCCTGCTCATTCCCTCTTGCTCCTAACGTGGTGTGGACACTGATACAATCTCCCTTTTGGCTTGGCTGGAGGCAATGGAAACATTTCCAGTCTCATAAGAAGCATTTTTTTTTAAAACATTTGCCTTTTCATCAAGAAGCACAGACATTTTCCAAAAAGTTTTGTTTTATAGTCTTGAAAATAAAACATTCCAGGGGTAAGATGAAGTAAAGTTCAGTTCAACTTTGCTTTGAGGTATTTCTGCTTGATGAATACCATGGGTGTTCAAATTGATTTGAAGGTGTAATCTTTTGATCAGATCACAGCATTGCCAGTTTTTTTCTATAGAAGAAGTGATAGAAGTTCCTGGAAATGCCACTCGCAGATGGTTATCTGTTACACAGTATGAATGGTTGTAAGCAGAATGTACCTGATCTGATTAAATGTGAAACACAGTCAGCCTCTGCGGGGGATATTTCTTTTTGTGTTATGGTATCAAATGCAGTTATACAAGGACAGTGGGGTTCCTGTGTTCATTCAATCAATTTTCAGACAGGAAATAACATAGATGTAGGGCAAAAAATTCCAGTAAGTTTTCGTTGGTCAACAGGACAGTATTTTAAACTGTGAAATTTTTTTACTTATTTTTAACCTGGATAACTGAGAATGGTTTAGAACCAGATACCAACATATTAGCCGAATAATAAAATAGGTTACAATCCCAACATACCTTGCTGACTACATCTTCTGCTTTACCTAGAAATAATGAGTTAGGGCTGGATATGTCTGAACAGGCCCCCTATATAAAGTAGACGCAATATGGTATACCTCCATGTATAGTTATGCAAATTCTTTTTCAGTGCTGATGTTACTTTTACTGACTTTATTGCAGACTGTGGGCAAACACAGGTCCATACCCATTCAATCGATGAACCCTTAAGCGCAGTGTGATGATGTCACCACACTGCGCTTGAGCATTCGTTGATTGAATGGAGAATCGATGCACACCACTTTGCGCAATTGATCCCCTTCGATACTTTGGATGGGGGCCATGCCAAAGTACTGGCAATTCAAACAGGGATTTACCAACATGTGGGTTCCCTGTTTAATCAAGCTTTCTTCAAGTGGGAGCAATTTAAGAAAGGGTGGCCACAATCAATTCCCAATTAATCGATCATCGCAAACGCGCACAGTGAATGATTATTCAGGAATCGATTGTATGTTTGTACCATGTATGGCCATCTTGAGGGCCATTTCACACTATATGCGTTGCGGTGCGTTTTAAAAATGCGAGCTTTTTTTACCACACAAGTTTTTTTTACTGCGCGTTTTTACATAGACAACCTATGTTACCATTCGCGCTTTGCTTATTTAAAAAGCGTTTCCGCATGCGTTTTAAAAACTCACTGCTGTATGCATTTTTGATACATTTTTCCTGCATTTTTCATTAATTTTTTCAAAACCGCAAATGTAAAACGCAGATGTAATGTGAAAAACACATGCGTGTTTGTATATATGCAGAAACGCATGCCTATAAAAAAAATGCATGCCTTTAAAAAACGTATATAGTGTGAATGGGTCCTTATTCACTGTGTGCATTAGAAGCTTCAGGAAATCGGAGCCCATTTCCATTCCTAGCTGGAGGACCTTCAAACTCATCTAGCCATTTATTCCCATCAGGTCTGTCCTTGATCATCTGTACATTTTAGTTCTCTCTGTCAATCTTGAAATGCCCACTTCACCAGACTTAACCCTAGATATTTGTGTAACCACTTCCAAGGGCCAACCAAAGGCTTAAGGCTTAAGGCTTTCAGGTGGAACACAGTCTTGGAGATACTTGCATCATCACATTTTCCAGTAGTTGATTTTGTTGTCAAATAATTTATAGTACTTAAATATCCTATACAGTATGTATCATTTATTTCTCTATCCTTCCATATGTTTTGCCTATCTGCATTAATAAATGCAGATGTTTGTGTTTTCAAACAAATCTGTTACTCTGCAATTGTACGTCCGCCATGTGTTTGTCTGTCTGTGTTCCTATTTAGGGGATTTACATTGACTTCCAATTTGAGGAACTGTTTTTTTTAGGTGTATACACTGTGCAGTTTTTAACTCATTTACAGCTGAAGGGTGTTCGCTATAACAACAAAAATCTCCATATAAACTCGGATTATTTTGAGAACACACAGACTACAGCTATAAATACTATTTAGAGCTTTATTGGAATTAAGATAACTATACTTGCATATGAAAGTACGGTCGATTCAGTCTATTGATTTTACCTCCAAAGTGCTTAACAATCCAAAGCCCCCCATACACCTTTAGATCACTCCATACAATTTCCTTTAACAATTTCCGAACAACTATGTAGTGCGGGGTCCTCCCTGATAGAATAGATAGTGATTGGCAGGGTTAGAAAGCTCCTCATATTACATGGTTTTAGTAGAACCAAAGTTGATTGTACAGAAATTGTATGGTAAGATTGTAAGGTGTATGGGGGCCTTAAACTAGGTCCCCTCTACTGTATAGGATGTGGGAAACCATCCATTCTGAATCATGCCTGCCAAATATCCCTTTTGGCTGTGAAAGTCACTTTTTTGTGACCTTCCTGGCTAAATCCCGATTTCAATAAACCCCGGACTATTCCCGAGATTTTGAAATAAGGTTAATTTAAGAGGGAGGGGCGTTACTCTCCCTACTATTGTGTGAACAAGCAGGGTGAAAACTTAGGAGGAAGAGTAACCTCCCCCCCCCCTCCTAAGGTAACCTGCTACTAATTATTGAGTTATTGAATTCTGAACTGTAGATGAGTATCTTGTTGGTTACAACTATAACTTTTCTATTCAATTGAAACATTCACGCATTGAGGTAAGAAGTCAGTCCCTTTCCGGTGTCCAAAGGCAAACACCAGGCACTGTAAGCTGCTAGAAATCCACTGAAAGCTGACTTTAGAGCAGTGGTGGGCGACTGGGTTGGTATAGAGGGCCACAAGTGCAGCCCTCTGCATCACTTAAGAGACGCACAAAACATTTTCAATCTATACTGACTTGTATAAGCATTTTATAATGTCAGCATGCATAGCTAGAAGACTTTTTACTTTTTAAATAACAAAACTACAAGCATTAGGGAACACTGTAGTATGGTATGGTTCCCCTTTTCTGAAGTTATGTGCTGCAATATATATTCTACAATCATCCCCCGTTCATTAGTGGGATAGTGAGAGCATAGGCACTCCCTTCTCTGCCAATTCCTCGCCAACACGTCTTTGCCTGACATCTTCTTACAGCAAAAAGAGGAGGAGAGGCAAGGGAGTTGCTCAGGCGCCGTCTGGGTCACTGACCCTGAGTGAGTCACTCGCCTTTCCTCCTCTTCCCGCTCTAAGAAGATTCCAGGCCAGGGTGCGTCAGCGGGGGATCAGTGGACAGGTGAGTTCCTGTGCGTTAACTGTAAGGAGCCGCAAGTGGAGGACAGAGGGCTGCTGAAGAACGGCCAAAGGGCCACAGGTTGGGCACCTGGGCTTTAGAGCCATCGTTGTCACTCTGTTTTCCAGTTGCCCATTTGTGCACCTGGGTTACATAAAAGAGTGACCAGATCATGTGATTCCCCAATATACAGGAATATTAGGGAATATCATAGGTCTTTTGTTGACAAACAGGGATGAGGAGTCATGGGCAAGAGGAGGATCAACAAATTGGAGGGGCAGATATCCTAAAAAAACTTCTTTTCCTCTGAATGAGCACAGTGCAGGTTCACTTTAAGACCTCCATGCTTGCTTCAACACAACATTGAACAAAACCTATTTCCCAGCTGTGTTGACGCCGATGATGTAGAAAGCAGTGCTTACTCTGTAAAGATCACCACATTCTGTTACAAACTACAGCATAAATGTTTCATCATTTGAACGGAAGCTAAATATATTTAATATTTGCTATATTAAGCTTTGAGGATCTGACTCTTACTACTTGCACAGCTGCTAAATCTGGTGGGAATCCAGACAAGTGTTTTGTCAGTCATAATGTTTTCATTGCAGGTAATTGGGCACTCTGTCTAAACTTTTGCTCTTTCAATTTGCGGTACTTATATGCGGATATGTTTTGAAAAGATGTCATATAAATATAATTAGTTGTGATCCTGTAGTTTGTTGCATCTACTGGTGGATGAGGAACGTAAAAATGTTTGTCTTTGCTAAATATAACACTGATAATACTACAGCCTGGACTCCAACTTCATTTAGTTATTTAATACTTGGTCCCTGTTCCCACCAACAGCCTTGTTGGGGCCTGATGATGTAACATTGCATTTAGAAGCACTGGGAAAGAACAAAGACCAGTTATTAATCCTGGTGTCGAACTCCTGGACTGGGTTCTTGTAGGTCAGTGGCTTGTACATAACACATTTTCTTGGACAATTGTTATTATCTTGTATTTATATAGCGCAGACATATCATGCAGTGCTTAACAGAGCATATATAGTCATATCACCAGCTGTCTCTCAGAGGAGCTCACAATCTAATGACAATCTAATGTATACGTAACTAACACAGTCATAGGTCACATGTAACTAAAGCTAGCCACACATGGTTCAATTGACATCAAATCGATCATCAATTCGATCGAA
>CM070036.1:119557636-119584832 GCA_036250615.1 Ptychadena robeensis
TGATGACAGGGAAAAGGCCCTTGGAGAGACCCTGGTGGCCCCAGGTGTGTCCCCCTCAACAGAGTCCCCAGGAGAGGCGAGCTGTGCAGGTGAGGAGGTACTTGGCATTGGCGGAGGGGGCGCCTGAACCAGACGGGAAAGGGCAGGATCCTGACAGCACCTAAGCTAAGTAGTGATGTAATATTTCCATTGGGGTGCTTAAATTTGGCAGAAGCAAGATCAAAATGGGGTTATTTTTTTGCAAGTATACTCCCTGCAACTAATTTTAGTCTATTTTTTATAATACATATGTGTCAGCAGGATAATAAAATATCTACTCCATTTTTCAATAATTATTACACTGGCTGAAACTTATATATATATAAATGTTTGTGTGCATGCACACATGAAAGTAGACAGTAAAATACCATGATGTTTTCATTTGTATTATGCTTGACTTGAGCAGCCAACAAATAGACCTAATGCTGAAGTTTCTTCATTAGACAACTCAACATACTTTTACAAATAACAAAAACATATCAATATAATGATCTCTGGTTACAAATACACATAACCGAATGGCTTAGTGGAGGATCAGATCTTGTTTCTCCATTTAAAAAAGAAACTATTATGACTATTTCTCAATTGCAGAGCTAATGTGGAACTTTATTATCTTCAGATGTTCCTACAATTACAAAATATATTTACAATTTGAGAATCTCAGTTTACAAATACACACAACAGAATGACTGAGGGCCGAGCTTCCTTGCTTCTTTTTTTTTGCAACGTGGGGTACTGCGTTGTACTTTAGCGGAAGTGTCCATTAAATATTAATAGCGTGAATGCTGTCTGTGTCTTTTTACGCCCAACGCAGGAAAAAAAGACGCATGTGGAAACAAGCCCTGACTAAGATCTGGCTATATCTATGTTCTACAGGTCAGGTGATGTAATACCAAATTATATGATTTATTTAAATCAGTGTGTACAAACCAGCACACTAAGGTTATGTTTACGCGGTGTAAATGGATGTCTTGCATTAACGCATTTGCCTAAACGCAGGGGTTGCGTTAGGATGCGTTGTGGCATGCATCCTTTTTTTTATTTAATTTTTCTCTTGACTGGTGCATTCTATGCAATCTCTATGGGTCTGTTAATGTTGACGCAGAGCTTCACGTTGACATTAACGCAACCCAACGTAGGCAATCAACGTGTGTGTGTACTAGTCCGTTGATTTACATTGGATGTGTCAATATGGAAATTGACGTTGTGGAATCATAACCTAAGCAGCATTTACAGTTTATTTATAAAAAAAAAACATAAAAGTTTACCTTTCTTGAAATAAAATGTATTCTATTTTTATTTTAGACCAAATAACGAACATTGCCTTCTTTTTGCTGCAAACTCAAAATATATATGTAATGTAAGGATTAAAATTGCTTGCGTTATATTAATGACCATAGCTCTGCCCGTTCTTTACTGAAGTAATGTGGCATTCAGAGAATGTTGAACTGTTAAGACAACTCGATGGATTCCAGGCGTCTAGATGTTCAGATACGGCAATTTCATAAAGCACAGGGGCTGCAGGAAGAAAGTCCAATACACAAGCACTTGAAATTTGCTGTTGCATTAAAGTTAAAACTGGACAATATAAACATAAGTGTGCCCCAAACTTACATAATATGTATGTAAACCCTTCCAATTATCCTATTTGCTTCCTTTTGGTCTGTTTGATACATAGTTCATGGCATTTTGTTGTATTTGTCTGACCCATATATCCTGTGTTATGTAAGATGGTTCTTCTAGTTCTTGAACTTCAGAATAATTTCCCTTCATGTTGGGGAGGTCTGAAGGTAGGAGAAATTCCATAGTTTTGCAAAACACTTAAGGGAACCATACACAGTTGATTATTTTGCAATGTGATAATTATGCATGATTAAATATAGATCGTCAGTAGAACATTGATCAATTGTACAGTATGATTGATTCACAACCAATTGATTCCTTTCCTGAGTTTGATGTGCAAGCGCAATAGTAAAATCGAAAAACAGCCAGATACCTGAACGATCAATACAAGTTTACCAACACATCCAATCACTTTGCGACAGATTTTTGATCGAACCAGGTAGGCAGGAATTGACTACTCATTTAATTGAAGTTAACAGATGGATTTTTTTCGTCGAACAGAAATATCGAACCGTGTATTTCTAGCGGACACCTGTTTAAGGTTGCCAGATCAGCAGGTATTTTTTAAAAGAATCTTGAAACATTTTAAAAGCTCCAAATAAACATGTGTGATCAACATTCACTTTCAAATTTCTGTGTGAATGCTTCTTTTGCGTTCATTGGCACATTGAATCCCACTCTAGATCGTGTCTGCAGCATTTCATCTGTCTTTTTTAGTTTTTGTATAAAATCACAGTATGACATTGATGACTAAATGCTGTTGGAAAGTCTTTGAAATTACAGAATAAGATATATTGAAAATAGTGCTGAGATTTCATGGATATATTCTTTGTAGTTCTGTTTCTACATTGCCTTGTATTTTTAACGTTCTACTCATTTATACTTTCTGAGGCGCCCAGGCTGGTCTATATATTGAGCATATTTGATGGAAAAATGGCTGCCTCTCAACTTTGTATTTTAGACGTTTAATTTTGAGAAATTCTTTCTCAAATCTTTCTTATAGATAAACGTATGATTTTCTAGTTTGCATTTATAACAACTGACTGACTATATTTGTTGTGAGCTCAATACTATGAAACTTGCCTGAGGGTTCAGAAAACCTCCTCAAGTATTTGGAAGATGACCAAGAATTAAACCTGCCAAACCGGGCTTCAGTTACCGCCACAAAGCACAGTTCATTTATTTGACTCCATATATTGCCCAGATTGGACAAAAGAAAGCAATGAAGGGATATATATATATATATATATATATATATATATATATATATATATATATACACAGAGTAGCTGTTGCCTTCCTAAATGCAGTTTTACTGCATCACTGGTCTAAAGTTTTTGCTCATAAAGTAGATAGATAGATAGATAGATAGATAGATAGATAGATAGATAGATAGATAGATAGATAGATAGATAGATAGATAGATAGATATACAGGTATTGTATTTTGGGGGAAAAAGTAAAAACAACTTTTTAGCAATTTCCTACCCAGTCTGGAGATTTTACTTAATTTCCTGTCTTGTAGACAACAAAAAAAATGGAGATTGAATCAGTCCAAAATTCGCCTCTACTTTGGTGACACAAAACAGGATTCAGAAATCAGAAGTGAATTCTAATAGAGAATTTACTTTGCTTGATGACTAAAGCTGGGCATAGACAGGCAGTCCCCATCCAAAGTAAAGGCTAGCACACAAAGGGTGCCCGGCTGATTCCCCGTGTGTGACAATGTCATCATGCACGGTCGATCTGCAAAGAAGTTGACAGGGAAACGACCCTTCTATGCCCAGCTTAACTTAGATGGGGTTGGACAGATGTAGGAAATAAAGGAAGTCTTCCTAACAAAACACAGATGGTGAAGAACTTGCTATAGTTTAAGCCAGGAGTGTCAAATTTCGGCCCAAGGGCCAAATCTGATTCACTGTGTAATTCTATTTGGCCCACAAGATTGTTATTGAAGAAAACTAATGGCACAGAAGTGTCTTTTTAATATGACATTTCAGATCACTTTGCACTTTGCTAGATCCACAATCAATATTCCAGCAAAACTTATGTTTTGTTTCATGTGAATAGGTTCATCTTTATATCTGATGAGATGGAAAACCCTTCCACATTTTTTGTTTTCAATTATTTTTTTTTAAATAAACTGGGTGGCCCGTGACTCTAAGTTTTTATTTTGGCCCATTTTGTGTTTGAATTTGGCAAAAAAAAATGCTTTCGATTTACTTTTAAAGCGTTTTTAAACCTTCAGACCAAATAAACATATTTACATTCAGCATACAATACCCTCCCAAATAACCCCAGGTAAAGAGCTTTAAAGTCAGGGTTAAGTCTTCTTCCGGTCCTGTGGTGGCAGCCTGGAGCCTGGGTGCTTTTTCTGCCATTTGTTCTGCCTGGATCTTGTGTCATTGCTTACCCCAAGGAACAGAGCCATACCGTAGACTGTGAAAGTCAATAATTTTCATTAATTCGGTTTCTGTTTTTTCTTCTTGACCCTTCGGCTGTTCATCTCTGATGGTTTTCATGTCTTCTTGATGTTTAGGACACACATCAGTGCACAGTATGAGATTAAGGACTGTTTTCATAATGAGTAGAGCAATGATGCACTGTAAACCCTAACAACTACATAACCAGGAAATGGTGTTCAGCAATCCCCCAGTCTGGTTCCTGATTGCTTATTTTAAAAGACAAGTATCGCACCACTTAAAAGTATTCTTTCAAAGTAATAGATTGTATTTCATCATAACGCATTGAGACCGTGTGCTGTAATGTATGGCATATGAATTGGATAATGTTACCATCTGGCTTTTAAAAAGAATGTTATTGTAAATTTTGGAATAGTTATTACAGTTTATATGTGCAGTCTGAAATATGACCAGCATTCCTAAAGCATTGTAAAAAAAAGGGTATTTGGTTTAGTATAAACCAGAGAAAACGTCTTAATTATTAATGGAGATTAGAGTTTAAATACTAAAACTCCCTCAAAAAAGTTTACATTTTAGAATGTTAACACATCCTGGGGGGAGGTTAAAGAAGAACCCATTCATGGAGGGAATTTTTTCAAACCTTGTATAGAAATCAGTTGTGTCCATCCCCAGGCCACTATACCGCTCAGCTGTTTGCACTTGCAGCATCATTGTCAGGATGGGGTATGGTATCGATTGCCACATTGGAAGGGGGGAGGTCTTAGTACTGTTTTTTGGGAGAAAGGACATGGAATGGGAGTTCAGCCATCAGTTTCATCAAGGAGCAGAATATTTATACCCCCCCCCCATCTGTTCTTGTGGCCAGCAACCCATCCACTCCAGGACCCACCCAGCTAGAGGCATTTGCTTGAAACGACCCCTTAGCCAAAGCAATTGGCATTAGTAGAGAGAAATGTCATGGCCAACATTTCACAACAATACAGCGATATATTTTAATGTAAAGGAAATGTACAGTTTAGGCCTGTTGGAGATACTTTACATTTTCAAGGACTTTTTATTCCGACTTTGCAGATAAAATATTTCTCTACAAATACTCATTTTTTGTTTCCTCTCAATGTGTTATTGACAGTGCCATATTTCCTTTGATTCTTTGAATTGTAGATATACCAAGGATACATTCTTAACATTCTCTAAGTTCAGTCAGAAGACCAAACACACAAACATTTAATGTATTCTCCTTTTTTCCAGTAAATAACCGCTATCTGCAGTTGCATGCATCCATTCCATTTCGAGATAGAAGGTTAAATCATATGAGGTTTATTCTGATAAGGGTGTCTGGTTTCCTGGCTGGGGTTCTCAGCATAGTAACTCCTGGTACTACCGTACTTAAAGTACAATTCGATTCCTACTATAATCATTAAACAAATTGCATGCTATTAACAAACAGTAAAAGTAATCAATGACTTCTATTACTTCAACATAAATCTCATTATTGATTACAACAAAGACCATGCGGTCTGGTTTCAGGTGGTTTCTACCCTAGAAATTCCTGGTTGTTTACATTGGAGAACTATCAGTCTGCCAAGGTTCTATTCTCATTGTTTTATCTCACAGTCTTGTTCTGTTGTACCCATCTTTCAAATATGAGACTACACATAGGACAGCCTGCATGTGAAGGCACTTTTTTAAATTACAAACTCCCTCATGTGTGTATGGTCCGTTATGGCAGGTGTGGGCAAACTAAGGCCCAGGGGCCATATCCAACCCTTTAGTTCTTTAATCCAGCCCTATGGTGTGAAGATACTATGGCTCCCCTCTGCTTATTTCCTGCAATAGGTGAAAATAATGCCTAGAGGATGATTATCAAGGTCTCCTGCTAGAGGCTGTAGTTTGCCTAGATTTAGTATCCAAAGCCTAATTTATATATATAATATATATATATATATATATATATATATATATATATATATATATATATATATATATATATATATATATATATATATATATATATATATATATATATATATATATATATATATATATATATATAATTTATTTTTATTTTTTTACTTTATCTATTTTTTCTTTTTAACCTCCCTGGTAACAAGTATGATTATAACTTTTTTTTTTTTTTTTTAATAAATTATGTTTCAATGTTTACATTTTCCACTCAAGCTGGGAGGACTTGGGACCAGTCGGCCCTTACATGTTCATTGTCTGGCTCCTCTGTCAAATTAAAAAACCCATTGAGGCCCACGAGTTAAAAAGTTTGCCCACCTCTGGATTAAAGCGGGGAACACACAGCAAAAGCAATGGACATCGACCATGGTTTACGGTCATGTCCGATATTCCAGGGATGGCTGCATTAGATACGGGCCAGATAGATGGCCGTGAGCGGGCACAACGCTCGATCTGGCCTATATCTACATATGTGTTCCTAGTTTAAGGGCTCTTAAGAGGAGTACTGAGACAGACTTTTGTATTTTTGGCGGGGAGCTCTATACAGTACCCTAGTGTCCCCTCTCACCAGACATGATTTTCCTACATTGCCTTCATTGGGATTAAATTTAGCTTTAAAAAAATAATAAAAAGTTCATATATGGTTTAGGGTGGGCAAGGCTTAATCTAAGCAGATGAGACGCCGACTTTAGGTTGACTTGTTGATGTTTTGTAATAAATGTTTTCCAGTGTTCTCCCTTTTGTCCTTGTCCTGTCTTAACTTTCTTGTTGGCACAGGATAGGCCGATGGAGCGTGGTCACAGCACAGTGTGTTACTACTAAATCTCCTGGCTCCTGACTAGGCTGACAGCTGCAGCTTCCAAATACTTTTTCAAAGAATCCTGAAATATTACATACCATACTTTGGGTTGACAGAGTCGATGAACTTTGTTGTGGTCTCCTTAATGTCTGTGGCCAGATTTAGAAGAGCCACCTCAGCTTAAATTTTATTGGGCTTTTATTTGGGCTTTGTATTATTAATTTAATACAGACTATCTTTATATTAAACATATCTTGCATTCAGTACAGCATATTCTACAAGATATAGACTAGAGAATTATATATCCGCTAAACAAGACCTCACACATATAATTCTGAGAAACTATAAACAAATTATTTTACTGTCTGTCAATTCACATGCTTGAAATACACTTTTTATTATTATTTATTTCCTCTGCTGTTTTGCGTTCTTCCAGTGCCAACAAGAGAAATAAACACGACAATGCAAAATAATTTGTAATTGCAACAAATATTTTTGTATGTTTGTGTATACAAATATAATTACTGTATGTTATATGAAGCCAGATATGGTGAAACTAACCCATATTGTTTATTAATAGTTCAGTTGATTATCACTTTGTATCAAGCACATAGGTATCAGTACATAAATTACGGTAGAGGAATGCTTGCAATTCATCTATAGGATATAATATATATTTTATCCCTAGACGTGAAAATAAATAATTTAAATATTGTAGACATAAGCTCCATCCTATCTTAGTATGATGTTGTACTTTAGTGTATTTGCAATTATGTGCAGTATATTTCTTGGCAGTGACGTGTATCTATACTGATAAAAAGTCATAACACATCTCCTAAGGGCAGCCACACACTCTACTTTATGTATGTATGAATGAATGAAGCCACTTTTGGACAGCAGTATTGGGGAGGGGGAACAAATAATATATGGTGTTAATCCTTTTTTTCATACAACTTGCTAAGTTGATTAATTTGTTTGCTTGTAGACACATTGTTAAGGCAGATTTCTGTCACTACATCTATATCTGTCTTTGTTTCGGGTATTTGGTACAGCATTTTAATTTGGTTAATAAATATAGTAAATACAAACAGGTTTTAGTTTCTGTTGCCTGCAGTGGAATGTTCTGAAATGTAAATGTTCTGCATCTGGTCCAGAGTTGGAACATCCTCAAGGCAACTTACTCAAGAGTTGTAAAATCCTCAAGGGCCAAGTGAATTTACAGGGGCCCAGTTAAAACTTGAATGACTTTATTACTTTAAAACGACTACCCTGCTAAGGACCCCATTTTCATGTATTTATTGCTGATGAAGACCTATGCTGGTATGTGGTCTCATGAGACTGTATATACTGTAGCCTGTGGCATTTTGTACAATAATTCATCATTGATTTATATTCTGGAGTTGTTAGCATGTTACTGAGTGCCTGAAAAGTCCCCACTAGGACTCAGCCAAGAATACCTGAGGGTGGGGGTTTGTCTTTGAAAGGGTTCCTAAAAAATATTTCCACAGATAACCCTATTCCGTGTTTTACTGCTGATGTAGACCTGTTTAGACTAGTAAAGTATTACTGCTTTTAATTGTTCTTAAAATGAGACCTTTAAATTAAAATAAAATATTATTTTGTCTTGTTCACAGGATGGCACCAAGCAAAAACGAGAGAGGAAGAAAACTGTATCATTTAGCAGCATGCCAGCTGAGAAGAAGATCAGCAGTGCAAGTGACTGCATTAATTCAATGGTCGAAGGATCTGAACTAAAAAAAGTGCGGTCTAACTCTAGAATTTACCACAGGTACTTCCTTTTGGATGCAGACATGCAGTCTCTAAGGTGGGAGCCCTCAAAGAAAGACTCTGAGAAAGCAAGAATTGACATTAAGTCCGTAAAAGAAGTCAGAACTGGAAAAAATACTGATATTTTTCGTAGCAATGGAATTTATGACCAGATTTCGGAAGACTGTGCTTTTTCTATAATATATGGGGAAAATTATGAATCATTGGATCTCGTAGCAAACTCTGCTGACATTGCCAATATTTGGGTGACAGGTTTACGCTATTTAATTTCATATGGAAAGCATACACTTGATATGATTGAAAGTTTCCAGGACAATATGCGAATGTCTTGGCTTTCGCAAATGTTCAGGGAGATTGATGAAGATAATGTGGGACATGTACCGATTTGTAAAGCAGTTCAATTTATTAAAAAGTTAAACCCAGGTCTTAAAAACAGTAAAATTGAGTTAAAGTTTAAGGAATTACAGAAATCTAAGGAAAAAACAAACAGTGATGTAACGCAAGACGAATTTATTGAAGTTTTCCACGAACTGTGCACAAGGCCGGAGATCTACTTTTTATTGGTTCAGTTTTCAAGCAATAAGGAGTACTTGGACACCAAGGATCTCATGATGTTCTTGGAGGCTGAGCAAGGTGTGGCACAGGTAACAGAGGAGATTAGCCTTGACATTATAAAAAAATATGAACCATCAAAAGGCCAGGAGAAGGGATTCCTTACTTTGGACGGATTTACAAATTACCTTACATCTGCAGACTGTAGTATTTTTGAGCCAGAGCACAAAAAAGTGTGCCAGGACATGACACAACCTATGTCCCATTACTATATTAATTCATCACATAATACATACTTAATCGAAGATCAGTTTAGAGGTCCGTCTGATATTACTGGATATATTCGTGCTCTCAAAATGGGATGCAGAAGTGTTGAATTGGATGTTTGGGATGGACCAGACAATGAACCTGTCATCTATACCGGACATACTATGACAACACAGATAGTCTTTCGGAGTGTGATAGACATCATTAATAAATATGTCTTCCATGCATCAGAGTTCCCATTGATTCTTTGTTTAGAAAACCATTGCTCTGTCAGGCAACAGAAAGTTATGGTTCAACATATGAAAAAAATTTTGGGAGATAAACTTTACACCACACCTCCCAATGCTGAAAATTCCTATCTTCCATCTCCGGAGCAGTTAAAAGGCAAAATACTAATCAAGGGAAAAAAACTGCCCCCTGATTGCTCAGGGTTTGAGGGGGATGTTACAGATGAGGATGAGGGAGTTGAGATGTCTCAGAGGGTAAGCAAAGAAGGGGAAGATCAACAAACCATTGTCCCTGTCAAGCGAATTCAGCTGTGCAAAGAGCTCTCAGACCTTGTTAGCATTTGTAAATCTGTACAGTTTGTGGATTTCCAATCATCCTTCCAAAACCAGAAGTATTGGGAAATCTGCTCCTTCAATGAAGTGGCAGCTGGCAAATATGCAAATGAAAATGCTGGTGATTTTGTTAACTATAACAAAAAGTTCCTTTCTCGGATTTTCCCAAGCCCAATGAGAATAGACTCCAGCAACATGAACCCTCAAGATTTTTGGAAATGTGGTTGCCAAATAGTTGCAATGAATTTTCAGACTCCAGGACTAATGATGGATTTAAACATTGGCTGGTTCCGTCAGAATGGAAACTGCGGGTTTGTACTACGACCGGCCATTATGCGTGAGGAAATATCTTTCTTTAGTGCCAACACTAAAGATTCTGTGCCTGGAGTTTCTCCTCAACTTCTTCATATTAAAATTATCAGCGGCCAGAATTTTCCCAAGCCCAAAGGGTCAGGAGCCAAAGGAGATGTTGTGGATCCTTATGTCTACGTTGAGATTCATGGTATACCTGCTGATTGTGCTGAGCAGAGGACAAAAACAGTCCATCAAAATGGAGACAATCCACTATTTGATGAAAGTTTTGAATTTCAAGTTAACCTTCCAGAGCTGACAATGGTGCGATTTGTGGTGCTAGATGATGATTACATTGGAGATGAATTTATTGGACAGTACACTATCCCATTTGAATGTCTCCAGCCTGGTTACAGGCATGTCCCTCTACAATCCTTGACTGGAGATATTTTGCCACATACAACATTATTTGTCCATGTGGCAATTACAAACCGTAGAGGGGGAGGAAAGCCTCATAAGCGGGGTCTTTCAGTTAGAAAAGCTAAAAAATCAAGGGATTATGCATCTATGAGGACCTTGCTTATAAAGTCTATTGATGAAGTTTTCAAGAATGCAATTCAGCCCATAAGAGAAGCCACAGATCTGAGAGAAAACATGCAGGTACGTGAAAATCGAATTATTACTAGAAATGCATCTAAACACAAATCTGTATTTTTACTCTTATTCCTCATAATATACATGTTATGGGGTAAATAATGCTGTAAATATCTGGTAAAATGTCTTACTTTGAAAGTTGTACTTTGGCTGAGCTCATCTAGGTCAGACACGGACCCCAATGGCAAGTGTAACGGACTAAGCAAAATAGAAGGCGGTATAACAGGCCGATAAATAGGCAATCAATAGAAAACAGTTTGTAGGCTCAGGATATTTTCTGTCAGATCTGCTTGGACAGGCTAAAGAAGTCCATGCAAGGTAATGCAATAAAACACAGAACAAAAGTTTAATTAGAAGACCATACACCTTTAGGTTACTCCATACAATTTCCATTAGATCTACCAACAACTATGTAGTGCCAGGTCCTCCTTGCTAGAATATATAGTGATTGGAAGGTGTGTTAAGGTCAGGGTGGATAAAAATCAATGATTTTTTTAAAAAAAAATCAAAAAAATCGTATTTTTTTGATTTAAATCAGATTTTTTTGATTTAAATAGATTTTTTTAAAATAAAATGCTTTTTGAGGAAAATAGATTACCATCAAGAGGTTATTCCATGATGAAATAACAATTAATTGTTTAATTATGTAGAATAAGGCTGTATATGTTTAATTTTTTTGGTAAATAAATTCCATGAATCCATTCACAATGTCACGCTTTTCCAGAGGTTTTTGTAAGATTTTATAATCAATAAAACTACACTCTCAGCTGTATAGTGGCCAACATCCCAAAAACAATAGACAGAAGTTGATAATGGCATAAGCACATCACCCAAAATTTCCCCTTAAATAGACAAGGGAGAGGGTTTAAGGGCCGCTCAATATGTAAAAGCAATAATGTATTATGCACAGTGCAAAAGATGAAGTAATGACCATCAAATCAATCAGACACAATGCGCAATGCTGTGGATGTACACATCTGTACACGTGCTTAGACAATTAAAATAGTCCAAATGGCGCAAAGTTCACCCCAACGTGCGTTTAGTTGAAGACTTCTTCAGGGGGTACGATATGTCATTTCATCGGCCAAATCTAAATAACACAAACAGGCGACACAAGGGGATCAGTCGTATTGAATAACCGAATCTACATAAAAGTGGACACAGACCCTCGAGGGTCACTCACGTCCATAGATCAATATAGGGTGGAGAGACATGATTTCTCAAGATGGCACCCCCACCACGCCGACACCAGTGGGGAACGGAGAGACAGACAGATATTAACCGCACAACTGCTGTGGTGTTCTACGTACAACAAGATCGATTTTAAATACATTTACTTTGGTAAACATGATCAGTTGATGGTTTGGGACGGTCTTGTTACGCAGATCACCAGTAGGGATGCCATCTTCAGAAATCATGTCTTTCCCCCTATATTGATCTATGGCCCACTTTTATGTCGATTTTGGATACTCAATATGACTGATCCCCTTGTGTTGGCTGTTTGTGTTATGTAGATTTGGCCGATGAATTTACATATTGTACCCCCTGAAGAAGTCTTCAACGAAACGCGCGTTGGGGTGAAATTTGCGCCATTTGGACTATTTTAATTGTCTAAGCACATGTACATCCCCAACATTGCGCTTTGTTTTTAAATGATATGATGGTCATTACTTCATTTTTTGCCTTGTGTATAATAAATGTATTGCTTTTGTGTCCCCTCACCCATGTCTATTCAAGAGGAAATTTTGGGTGATGTGCTTATGACATCATCAACTTCTGTCTGTTTCTGTAAGATTATTGGGCGGTTTCAGTGGCGTAGCGTGGGCTTTCGTCGCCTGGGGCCGACCGGAAATTTGCCGTCCCTTTAGTAACTTCACACACCGCCGATATCTTCCGGGATTCTAAACGTGATGACGTCATCACGTTTAGCCTCCCATTGCATTCTGGGGCCCTTCAATCGGCTGGGCACCCTTTGTGTGCCGGCCATAAGCTGCAATGAAGCCGCCGCTTCATTGCAGCTTATGGCATCGGCTTCCATCGGTTCGCGCCGGCCAGAGATTTTCCGACATGTCCGATCTCTGGCCGGCCGAGAAGTTGGGCGACAGGGATCGCAGCCGCCGCCCCTTTTGATACGCCGCCCGGGGCCATGGCTCCCTCGGCACCCCCCTCGCTACGCCACTGGGCAGTTTCTCGGCCTACAAGATATTATCACAGATGCTTAGAGTTCTCAAAACTAAGTGCAACAGAAAAGTTGTCCAAATATGAATGATTAGCCTAAACTGGGGATAACAAAAACTAATATGAAAAGATGTTATTCTAAAAATCTTCATCTACTTGTATTTTACAGTTATACCAGCAACAATGATTGATTTAAATCAGTTTGATTTAAATCGAGCCTTACAGACTAGTGATTTAAATCATGATTTAAATCGGTTTGATTTAAATCAAATCCACCCTGGTTAAGGTCCTCATTTTACATGGTTTTGATAGAACAAAAGCATATTGTACAGAATGGTATGGTAAGATTGTAAGGTATATGGGGGGGTAACTAAGAAGAAAAGGGGGAAAAAACTCAACAAATTAACATAATAATTTACATAACAAAACTGTATACATAAGAACCATAGATTACACACCCAATATTATCTATAAATATGACACACATACAAAGAGATGGAGACCTTCTTTTTATTGGTAGGACATAATTATATTGGTTATTTCAGACTTATTTGGTTTTAAATTGTGGTCACTTTGATTCAGCTACTAGCATTATATCACAATGTTAGCATGTGGCCTAATTAAATATTTGAAGATCCTGTTATATTTCAAAGTTTTGGAGTGCATTGTTCTTCATTCCTCTCTACCATGTGATGTGCAACTTGAAAATATGCTAACACTTTTTAAGGCACTGTAACAAAAGCAAAGCATGTTAGGAATTTGCCACAGAAATTGTGTAAATTGTCAATCTGTAGTAAATCTCATAGTTTTCTTCTATCCTAAGCGAATTGACCACTTGCTGGAAGTCATGCTGCTTGGAGAAGTGCTAGAGCTCCGCAGTGAGCTTTTTATTGCACATTTTTTAGTTCTGTCAGGAGTAGCCAGTCATCTGGTAATGGCATTTTCACAACTGGATGGCCAAAAAGTGCAGCAGCTAGGCCAAATCAACATGTGGCATTCCACGTTCACTTCTTCGGTGTACTCCCACAAAGATAATATGAATGTGTTTGCCAATATTAGACAAACTCCTCCCAAGCCAACTGCCAGGCACCCTGAAAGTATACGTGCGAATGTACACTAAAGGTTATTACTTAACTTGCAAACCTTATCCATATCTGCATTAGAAGACTCACTATATTCTTAGGGAGTGAGACTTAACATATGGGAAGCAAAGAGGAAAATGGGGCGATATAGTGGATATAGAAAAATGTACATACCCCTGATAATAGCCCAAGTTTTTGAGATATAAAAAAGCAGGCCACAAAAATGTTCCCACCTTCAACATGACGATCTTCCTTTTGTTGATTTGGATGTATGTTTTGGGTTCGTGCCACTTTAAAATTAAACTTTAACTTTCTAGCAGACATTGGAAGAAAAATTTACAGATTTATGGTCAAATTCCACCTCCCCCCCAAAAATGTGACGTTAGTGGTGAAAAATAAGTTTTGAAATTTATTGTGATTTAATTTATTACAGTAGAAAAACTTACCATTTTTGTAGGGGTATGTACATAATTTAAATATGTTGTGTTTGGGTATTCAACTGCCAAATGTAAAAATTCATGAACAGCAAATAAAAAAATGTAAGTGGGCAACTTATGATAAGACATGGGTAACAAAGGTACCATCATTGCAATACTTGGGTCACAGATATCAATTTTTGTATTGCAGTTTAGCATTATTAGTCTGTTGACACACATTTGGGTTTTATGTGTGTTGGCTAATGCCTGTAAGCACATGAAAAGTGGAACCCAGCTCTATCTTTTCTATTACATTGGCTGATGAATTCCAACAACAGAGCTGAGCTGGTGGCTCCTCAATGTCTATGCCCAGTTACAAGGAGCATCCAGTGACAGGTGCTGAATGGAAAGTGAAGAGAGAAACTTATAGAAATACAACCCACACCTGTCAGCACTTCTACAAGCAGCAGCTCAGCTAGGGACAGATAACCTGCCAAAGAAGCTTTATATATCAGCCTCCTTGGCACCTGATGAAGTACATCTAAACTGTGCTTAAAATGTGAATTCAGCAGGGCACTGCTCTGCTAGAAACACAAAAGGATAAACCTAATCATCATTAAAGTCAAATTATCAGCTGTTATACAGAGTGTTTGAAACATTATAATTATTGGCCAGACAACCATCCTCTTCTTCCTGGTTTATACTTTTTGTGTTTCGGTCAACAAAAATGGTGGACTTTAAAAGTGGATCCTAAATACACAATACCAACTTGTACTCATGTCAGAACTGACAGAGCTAATGGGCGAGCATTCATTGGTTGGAGTGTTTTTGCACTTTGTTTTAGTTCTGTCTATTACATCGGCATCAACCAATCACAGAACTGGAGATACAGTTCTGTAGATATTGGCTGGATCTACAAGATGGCTCATTTTACACGTATAGTGACCATGCTACTCTTCATCAATGCATGCTTATACATCCAACCCAGCTGTGTCAAGTGATATTCCAGTGCAAGTATGAGAATATGTGAAAAAAAGTAAAAAAATAAAGTAATAAACATTTAAACATTACTCGCCTATATTGGGTCTTTGCCCAGGGGCAGCTACTATTAAAAGAACTACTTACCTTTTACTGGCTGTTGGCTCCCGCACCACTATGCCTGGAGTGTCTGGTCCTCTAGGCTTCAAGATGGAGGAATGAGACTCTTCCAGTTTCGCTCCATCCCCCTTTTTGAATTGGGTAACACTACACCCCTCTACGTCACCTGATTCAGATGCTGCTGGCTACAGGCACATGGGGACATGGGAAAGGAGACGTCAGAAGTGACATCTAATTTCCCATGTACCCTTGGGGGGCCGTTGTGGTGCAAGTCACTTGGGAGGTAGAGCATTGCGGGACTTTATCAGATACATTTTATTTTGTTTTTACCACTGATCTGCCCCTTTGCCGATTAATAGAAGATCAAATCAGAGGTGGTAGGTCTACTTTAATCACGGTCTGATCTAATTGTAGAGTTGATATCAGTTTTTATGATTTCATAACGTGGTGAAACTTCTTTCAGATTCCCAGATTTCTTAATATTTGGAGACCAGGAAGAGCAGTAATACAGTGTTGGGGTACAGTGCATGCAGTGTGTATAGTACACAGTTTTATATGGGAAACGTGTACCATGGGCAGCACAGAACTTGTGCAGTGTGCGTGTAATGAGCCCATTTGCTAGATTTTTGTATTGTACAGTAGGAGTAGAAATGTATGTAGAAACGTTAAACTTCAAGATAGAAAGGTTTCCTTTATTGCATTTTGCATGTGTGCACTCAAACTGCAAAGGCAGGCACAGTGGCATGGGCAACACGAGCGGCTGGCATAGTGGTGGGAGCGGAATCCAAAAATTTTTTTCCCATGATGCCCCCCGACATTATTCAGCAGGGAAGAGGACCTTAATCTCGGGGATGTTGACTGAGAGGTGCGGAATGATTTTTTACCTGTACTGTGCACCATGTAGTATGAAGAAAAAGCCAAGCTTAAAAAGTGGTCAGCACAAGAAGGTGGTAGTCAAAAGTCAAAGCAATGGATCCATGGATGCCATGAACCCACGTTGCATTTGTGTTCCGTTGTTTGTTTTTTAAGCGTGGTGCCCTGAAACAGATAGCTAACATGGAAACAACTGCATTAAAAAAACCTTTATAGGGGCATTTTATTTTAAAGGGAACCTATACTTTTATCTGTAATGGGGAACGAGGGTCCCCATCAAATGTAATGGGGATCGAACAGGAAAATACAGACATGCCGGATCCCTGTTTGATCTGTTCTTATTCGATTTTTACCTTTTTGGGTCGATCGTTCAAGGTGGGTGCATTCGATTCCTGAATGATGTCTCCATCCTTCGAGAATCAACCGCAGAATTGATTACGTATATAGCTAGCTTTAAAATTTGAATAAAACGGCAGTTATTTCTGGTGATGTTCTTATCATTCTGAAGTTTGGCAATATCCATCCTCCATGTTGGCGACCCCAACTGTGACCACCGGGCATCGGGTAAAGAATAAAACATGTTCAGAGGGAAAGCTTTACTGACAGCTTGGGGAATCAGCACTATCTCCTCTCTGCTGTATGACAGTATTTACTCAGGAGCAAAGCTGAAGAATCACAGCAGTGCCCCTCTTCCCAAATAAATACCGGTATACACCATGTCACGGCAGAGAGGTTGCCCAGAATGAGTCTGCTAATCTCCAGACTATCAGCAATGCTTTATCTCTGATCGAACATGGTGTATACCATTATTTACTCAGGATAAGAGGCAATGGTGCAAGCCTGAGACTCACAGAGCAAAGTGCTCAGTGGGGAGAAACACTCGTTCCAGTTCTCAGCTGAGAGCCCGAAATGGGTCTATTCTCATCTTCATGAGCATCTTTATTCGCTTAGGATGCACAGACTTTCCCCCCTGATTTTGGTTGTATAGAACAAAAAATATGGAAGTTTAAGTTTCCTGTATCACTTCAGCAAAAAATAAATAAATGAATAATCATACTGCAAGGGAAGTTAATAATGAGGCAATACGCGACTTTCAGAGCTCATGTTCCGTGTACCTCTGTAACTAGAACAACGGTTTCTGTTTGTGGAAGCATTCTGTGGTGCGTATTGCTTTGGATTGCTGTAAGAAATGAATAAAAATACATGGGCAATGGTGTACTATTTTTCTCAGTGGGGCACAGTCCCCCACATACAAATAAAACATTCCGGCAAAGTTTACCATTGCCAGTTTCTGTCTTTTGATGCAGCTATTCCCTCCCGCACTCCTAATTTTAATTGACTTGTGCGCTGCCCTTCGAAGAGCCGCTCTCATGTCATTTAGTTAAAAGATTTACTTGTATATGTCCTACGGCCACTCGCGCTCTTGAAACTGAGCGGCTTGTTTATGTTTGGCCAGTGCAATTTGCTGTTCAGACACTGTTCCATTAAGTGACTATTGGGTCTGCAATCCAATTTAGGATATCGGCTTAATCCCCTTGGACATGCAAGCTTGAGTGATTATTGACTTCTCATTGCTAAGCTGATACTCTGCTTCCAGGTAAACGTAATATGGCAGATGAGGCTGGTTGGTTGAAAGCAAGCAGCCATCATCAGTATAATCTGAGTTCTAGGCTTATTATTAATCAAGTCTAAACCATGCTCCATTTTTACTTTAAATCCCAATATAAACACAAACATGTTTAGTTTATGCTATAGAAAGCGAAGCCTTGCTGGAGTTTTGCAGCATGTCTATAGAGAAAATAGCCTCTACTACATTCCCAAATGGCAAGGAAGTACCAGGAAGAAATAAGATTGCAACTAAAACCTATCTTTTAAATAGTTTTAGCAGAGATATGGAAGTTTTTGTTGCCTTTAGTGCTTTTGTGTCCTGTTGACACTCCTACCCCTACATTTCCTAAAATCTGTCTGACAATGGAGGCTTCTCTGACACTGTCGTTTCTGTGTGTCTTATATATGTTTTTCCTGAATAGCATATTGTAATTGGTTCTTGTTGGTATTTTGGTGCTTTCAACCACATTTAAGTGTCAGATTATTGTTATGCATATATTATTAATATGAGCCTGTAGTGACAGTCTAAACAAGTACCAATTACAGTTATTATGTAATGTAAAAGCCTCATAAAGTAAACAAAAAACTATTTCACTTTCACTGCCGGATCCTTCTAAAATTTGTGTCTCACATGCTCCGGACACTGTAGCTCAAAGTGAGAGATAACAGCACAGACAATTATGTAAATCCAAAAAGCAGTAGGTGGCTGCTGACCGACCAGTTAGGACCCTTTCACACTAGCTGTGTTGTTTCACTTTTAATGCAGGGTACCCAGGATTCCTATGGAAACCTGTTGTACCTTGCACTGGCCCCCATGTTGTGTTACCGTATATATACTTGAGTATAAGCTGACCCGAATATAAGCCAAGGTACTTAAGTTTTGAAAAAAAAATTTGGAAAAACTTAATGACTCTAGTAGGCTGAGAAACGCACAGCAAATGTGCTTTTGTTAGGAGATGTTATCATTTAATTCAATAGACTTGTAAGTTAATTACAAAGCCCCTGAACATGATATCATCATCAAAATTGCTGGAGATGTAGAGAAGGGTTGTGAGGAAAAGTATTGCTCTAGCATATCAAGTTTTTGCACAAAATAAGTTCAAATTTGACTTGACTTTGAACCTAATTTATGCAAACACTGCATGTACTACAGCAATATATATTTTTTTAAATGTTCCCATAACCCTTCAGGGGCTTTGCAATCCACCTACAAAATGCAGCGATTTCCATTTCCTGAATATAAGCAATGCTTTTTTTTTAGCCAGTTGTGGCACGTTGCTTTGAATGTATAGGCATTGTTGGGTAGTTTGTCTTTGTTCATGGACTTTGCGGTGCTTTGCAGTGGGATTAAGGGAAAACTGTAAATGTTGATACATTTATATTTCTGTGTGTACATTTTGTTCAGTGGGAATCTATACTTCTACTTGTAAATGTGACTTGACTCTACGATATATATATACATGTATATATAGAGCAGAAGTTGGGCCCGAGTTTCAGAAAAATGGTAGTGGATGCATCTTCTGTACGTGCCCCATTCACACCGCAATGTGGTGCTACCCACCACGGCATGGTAAGGGTCAAAATGAATGGGCTGTGTGCAAAAGATGCAACCACTATGATGCTTTACCTGCTGAGTGCAGTTATGCTGGAAAAGTTGCACCTGATTAGCATATGGACTTCTGCTTACAAGAAGTTTAATTGTATGGCTGCATAGCAGCTATATCAATAGGACAGAGGCTTTGTACAAGCTGGATCCATCATGTCCCAGGCTCTAGAGTGCTGTATTTCTACTGAAGAGAAATGAATGCCAGAAGGAAATAACTGCTTTATTTTTACCTGTAAGGGTTCATTTTCAAGCTCGCCAGTAAATGAGCTATTACCGCAACTGCCCAGTGAACACCTCATGTCACATTGGCCTGCTGGTTTTTGGACTTTTTGTCTGATAGACCTCATGGGGGTGTTATGCAAACCCGAATGACCGCACAATGAGTGCCTGGTTGTTTTCCGGCCCGCTGCCAACTAACAGCAGTACAGGAAATGTCCGTGTATATCAAGCCTGAAGAATAGTCCCATAGAAAGATAGCAGTTGGGTCCAACACCAGAATTTGGACAGTTTATTATGTGTGTATGCAGATCACTATATACTTTCTTGTTACCTACTAAATAAATATCGTCAAGTCCTAAGAACATTTTTGTTGTTTTTCTGCCTACAGAATGCAGTGGTATCATTCAAGGAGCTGTGCGGTCTCTCTCCTGTTGCTAATCTGATGCAGTGTATAATGGCCTTGTCAACCCGCTTAGCTGGACCTGACAACACCCCTGTTGTGATCATGAACCTCAGTGACCAGTACCCAACCATGGAACTACAAGGTACCGTGCCAGAAGTCATGAAGAGGATCTTAACTGCCTATGACTCTGTGAGTATACATTCATTCTCCTACTATCTGGTCCTCCTTAAGGACAATTCAACATTATGCATTTGTCATCATCCTAGCTCAATTGTGAATGTCACATACAACCTGAATGTATTTTTTTTACTATCAACGTTAGGGAGGTAGAAATTGTTTTTTTTTATTTACCGGTCTGTCTGGGACCAACCATGAATGGCTGGAGCATCCTCATACCATCTCAGGCCATCACCCTTTACTAGGCAGGCTCAGCTTGGATCATGGAGGTGCCTACAAATCTATGTTACCTGATTTGGCAATAAAGACCCTTATTGGATAAACTTAAGTCAGTCGATTCATGCATGTTCACAGTAATCGATCCTGTGGGAATGAAAGCTGAGTGAACAATCCTGATCTTTAAAAAAAAAAAGTGGTCGAAAAGGTAACAGACATGCCTGTTTTTCCCTGGTCGATCACAATCACTTTGGATAGGGACCCTGGTTAAACAGGAATCGATGTGCACAGTCGGATCGACGACTGCTCGAGTGCCGCATGATGACGTCATCATGTCCTGATCAAGTGTCAGTCGATCTAACAGGAATTGTCACGTCTATGGATGGCTAGAGTTGTTTCACGTTAATAAAGCCACTCCTGATTGAACTGGATGAAAAGTTTATTATTTGTACACCCTTTACACGCTTAGATTGCCTTCATGTATGACTTGCATAAGCCAGCAGTAAGAGGCTAACATGTAATTTGTTTGCACAGTGTGCTAGTTTTAACTTCATTATATTTGCTCAGTAGTTTAAACACTGTTTTCTTACAGTAGCAGGAAAGAAAGGTAAGGAATCTACAGCAAGTTTAAAGCAAAGTAAAGTCATGTAATATTCCACAACCAGTGCAATCATTTCTAGGCTAATTATATTCCTTTTAAATTGTTAAACAGCAGCTCCCGGCAATACCGCAGTGAGCTAATGCTGAGAAATAGTGCAACTGTGCTAAAGTCAGCAAGGCCATCTCATTATCTTAAAGTCACCCAGAAAAGCATATCATTCTTTTAAAAATGCTCCTTTCAATAAAACAGGTTTTATACACTACCTGGCCAAAAATAAAAGTCGCCACCTAGATTTAACTAAGCAAATAGGTACAAGTCTAGGTTGAGCAACAGTATGTGCTCCAAGAATGAGGTCAGCTGACTACCTGAATATACTGAATAACCAGGTTATTCCATGAATTCAATTATTTCTTCCCTAATGGCACGTGCATATTCCAAGATGACAATGCCAGGATTCATCGGGCTCAAATTGTGAAAGAGTGGTTCAGGGAGCATGAGACATTTTCACACATGGATTGGCCACCAGAGAGTCCAGACCTTAACCCCATTGAGAATCTTTGGAAAGTCCTGGAGAAGACTGTACTCAGTGGTCAGACTCCACCATCATCAATGCAAAATCTTGAAATATAATGGTGAAATATAAATGCAACACTAGATGAAAATAAATCTTGTGACATTGCAGAAGCTTAACGAAACAATGCCACAGTGAATGCGTGCCGTAATCAAAGCAAAAGGTGGTCCAACAAAATATTAGAGTGTGTGATTTTTTGGGGTGGCAACTTTTTTTTGTGTACTTCTGCATTCCATTGCAGTGTTGCATCTTCTGTCATTCTTTTTAGCATTAGATATTTTCATAAGTGTTGCATGGATCTCCTACCACAGTGGTCAGGCATCCAAGACTTTGGTAATTTGTTGAAGACTCGGCCGATTTTTAGTTTGATTCCCATGCGTATTTTTGGTGATTGAGTATTTGGGAATCAAACTTATCCTCTTGATCCCTCTCAAAGAAAGCCAATGAAATCCCTGTCAAATCAAACAGGAAATCAACATGTTGGTAAATCCCTGTTCGATTGTCCACATCCGAAATATTGAACGGTAATCTATTGCACAAAGTGGTGCACATTGATTCCCGTTCATCGACAAACGCTCAAACGAAGTGTGGTGATGTCACGATTTTGACCTGTGTATGGGCAGTCTTACAGAGTCCCTTTAATCTGTACAATATAAGTTCATGTCCGCAAGCCTCTAACAGATCTTATGGGAAGGTCTATACCCTCATCAGATCATATACAGGTTAGATTAACCTGCACATTTGTACCACCAGAAAAAAACATGTTTGAGTCCATTGATATTTTATCCTTATCCAAATTTTCTTAAAAAAAATAGCTTTTAAAGTACAACTTTAATTTTCTTTAAGAACATCTAAGGGCTTGTGTGGTGCACAGGGCGTTATGGACATGTCGGTGTGTCCATGACACCCCACCCACAGATCGAGGGTAGATTGTGGGCACATTTCCGTGTTCTAGGATGTGGCAGCAATGCTTCCTGTTCATTTAAATGGAAAAAATGCAGATTAGTATAAATTGAAATAATGCTGTGCGTCGTCACGATGACAACGTGGGTCCCTGCATTATAAACAAAGCAGCTCGGCAGCTTAACAACTTGGATCCTGTTGTGATGTGTTGCAACACAAGTCCTTATTCAGCAATTACAAAGCCCATATCCATTACAGAATCTAAATGATAACCCTGCTTTGAATTTAGGAGCGCTGCAGCTTACTTTCTTACAGTTAGATGTTTGAGTTGGACTGCGCTAGTGATTACCAAATTTTCATAAATCTTTCATAAAAAATGCAGTTTTGTTTTATGTGAGGCCGTACTTTGCTTTTGCAGTCTAATGCTAGCCATACACACCCCGATGGGTGCAGGCAGACCAGTCCCGATATGCACCGAGATGCAAACGTGATAACATCATCACGTTTGCACCCCGGTGCATTATGGGGCCCCTTCAGTCGGCCAGCACCCTTTGTGTGCCGGCCATTAGCTTCAATGAAGACGCTGCTCTTCATTGAAGCTAATGCCATCGGCCAAACATTATCGGACATGTCCGTTCTCTGGCCGGCCCATGTGGGCACATGCCGATAAGCGGCTGATTTTTCCGCTGGCCAGCGGCGCGTGCGCGCACGCCCGTCGGTCAGGTGAAAAATCTGCCGCTTATCGGCATGTGTATGGCTAGCATTAGGATACCTTCTTTTTGCATGTTAGCAGACATTAAAGCCATTATGGTCCTCTATATGGTCTGATATCAAGCTTTAATGACATATAAGTACAGATACAATGCAGGGGCAAAACTAAAAACCAGCAATAAAAATCTCTGTCTATACAAATTCATGTCTGAAGCCTAAAAACAAAGCAGACACAAGAAGCATGTCAGATTCCCTGCATTACATCTGGAGGATTAGCCATGCGATCCTTTTATGTCTGGCTTGTGGTTATTATGCCAAGATCAAACTTTTGTTACTCCACCCAGGTTTTGCTTCATCAAAACAAACTTTTCCTCCTAAAGTCTGATCTAGGTTTAAAAAGAAACAAGCAAGCCACCAGTTAGTGTTTCTTAATGCATGTACTCATTTGTGAAAGTTGGGTATCTTCCTAATGATATAGTGAGTTAAAATGTATTATCCACAGATTGCACAGATAAGTGAAAGTCCTGCATATTGGCGGTTTGGACTATTAGAGAGTAGAGATTGCATCCAAACCAATATTTGTTACCAGTTTACCTATAATATAATACATGTTCAATCTGGTCTACTGCATTAATGTTTCTTCTCTGTACCAGGCTACTCCGTTGTATAATAGTTGATAAAGAGCGACAGCTAGATAACCTCCAATTCTGTTGGGTCGCCAACTTCACCTGCAGTATGTCCCATTTTGGCATAATATGTATATTGCAATATACCAGTGGTTCCCAAACTTTCCCTGCAGCCCCCCCCCCCCCCCTTCTCTAGAGAGGAACATTATTGAGCCCCTCCATTCAAACTACACAGTTTCAGATTAAGGGCCATTTTATACTAGTTGTGTTGCAGTACTGTGTACTCGTGTGAAATTGCCCTCAAACTTTATTTTAAATACAACTTGCACAAATTTGGGGGTTTTTTATGTGGTTTTCCACTGCTTTTTTCTATTTGAAAACATTCAATTAACATAGAATCAATTAACTGACTAGTGGTCAAATAAGTACCTTACAAATGGCGTCAGGTGGAGGAGATGAAATCGAGGTTTTCCCCATACTGGAGAAAATTGATACTGGTGCAGGAAATGAGCAAGTAAATGCGCAAAGGGTCAACACTGATGGTTGTCATGATAATAATTGATTTTAACACTACAACTAGGGATGGGAAGCTCGGGAAAAAAAACGTTTTTTTTCCCTGAAGATTTTTAGTTTTTTTCCGAAAAATTGAAAAAATATATTATGGCATGATGAATGACGTCCATAATAACTTTTCAGAAGTCCATAATAACTGTGATGATGACAGACACAGCAGAGTAGATGCAGAAGCAGAGACTGAAACTGATACTGATGATTACAGCACACAAAATGATTCTGATTAAACCTCATCCCCATTCATGCCCAGACCAGCTGCCAGCAGGAAATATGAGAAATTGTTACTTCTGGTTTTAAATATTGTTTTCTGTTTTTTGTTCCACAGAAACTAGTAAACAGTTCAGGAGATTGTTGCTCCATTTGTTACAATACAAATAAATATCAATTTAAAAGTCAGTTCTGTGTGATCTGTGATAGTCACTATATTTCTATTATACAAGTTGTGATCATTTTATGCCCAGTAACGTTGTCCATAGTTATACTTTATGTTTCTAAAGTAACAGAATGACTTTCAGTCTGGAAAAGAAAAAGAAGTGTTGAATGGAGCATTTTTTTAAATTTTTCCGAAAATTTCCAGTTTTTTTTTCGAGCTTCAAAATTTCCGGAAATTTTACATCTCTAACTGCAACATAATTAAACTTCTAGGCACATAAAGGGAATATTTTTGAATTTTTAATAATGAAGGGTTGAATGATGTAGGGTCAGGCTCGGAGACCAGGAGCAAAAACGGCAAAAGGGCGGTAACATTTCTACAGAAAACCAAAACTCATTTGTGCCCTAGAATCTACATAA
Organism: Ptychadena robeensis; assembly: GCA_036250615.1. NCBI lineage: Eukaryota > Metazoa > Chordata > Amphibia > Anura > Ptychadenidae > Ptychadena > Ptychadena robeensis. Next base: position 119,583,247 of record CM070036.1, read on the forward strand.
ATGTGCCACTCATCCCTAGTTGTGGCTGCACTTCAAATAAGACATGATGAGGCAAAGACATTATATGATGTCTTCTCTGTTGACTAGTTGGCGCCATCTAGTTGGCTCTGTTACTGAAGAATAAGGTCATCATGTATCATGCAAGCGATTACATTGTGGAATTAATTCTCAATGTTATATGCAAAGCTGTCTTTCTTTATTCTTTAATCTGTTTAGTGAAAGAAAAAATAAGTTCCATAAAAGTCCCAGTGGGACGAGCGTGCCAGAAATCTGAAATGATTTGTTCGTCTGAATGCTGGGTACATATTGTTTCGATTATTCTGTAAATTATCATACAGAATTAAGTGATATGTTCTTTCCTATTGAGTGCTTTTTTTCTATTTGCAAAGGGAACAAAGCCGCGTACATTTACTATTGTGTATAGCAGTGTGTGTCACATCCACTTAAGAATTTTGTTGCCTGGTACTACTTTGAACATGAAATATTACAACACGGTTTCTTCAAAATGATTTTGTATTGCTTTGAGTGGATGAATCTGTTGACTAGGGATATGGCTTTTTGGCTATTGTTGTATCCTTTGTTTGTTTGTTTTTTCATTTGTTAAGTTGGATGGGAGCCTGAACTGAACTGATATAGTAAATCTCTGCCTTTTACCGAATACTTATACATTGTCTGCCCCCCCAAAAAAGTTGCCACCTGGACTTAACTAAGCAAATAGGTACAGGTCTAGGTTCAGCAACAGAAGGAGGTCAGCTGAGTACCTGACTATACTGAATGACCAGATTATTTCATCAATGGATCTTTTCTTCCATGATGGCACGGGCATATTTCAAGATGACAATGCCAGGATTGATCGACTCAAATTGTGAAAAAGCGGTTCAGGGAGCATGAGAAATCATTATCACACATGGATTGGCCAGCAGAGAGTCCAGACCTTAACCCCATTGAGAATCTGTGGGATGTGCTGGAGAAGACTTTGCGCAGCGGTCAGAATCTACCATCATCAATGCAAGATAAAAAATGAATGCAACACTGGATGGAAATAAATCTTGTGACATTGCAGAAGCTTATCGAAACAATGCCACGCGAATGCGTGCCGTCAAAGCTAAAGGTGGTCCAACAAAATATTAGTGCGTGTGACCTTTTTTTGGTGGCAACCAGTCTGTGTATAACCCAGGTGTGGGCAAACTAAAGGCCCCCATACATGTCTAGATTTTTCGTTCAATCAACTTAATGCAATCCATTTTTTTTTGTCAATTGATTGAAAATCCATGGCAGCCCACATAGTTAGATCGACCTAAAATTATTAAAATTGGGAAAACTTTGATCGAAAAATGATCGGACATGCTGGAAAATTTTAATCGTCATTATTGAAATTGAACTCAATTACGCTTTCAGACGATTCAAAGAAATTCGATCAAATATCTGTTACTACAGTTTGAAAACATTAAAATCAATCACTGATTTTCCTGACCCCAAATTGATCTTTTAAAGTTGGTTGAAAGGAAAATCTAGCCTTAAGCAGACCATACACGGGTCAGATTTTCAATCAATCAACTTAAAACAATAAATTTTTAAGTCGTTAT
>CM070036.1:119584932-119618542 GCA_036250615.1 Ptychadena robeensis
AAAAAATTTATCGTTTTAAGTCGATTGATTGAAAATCTGACCCATGTATGGGCTGCTTTAAGGCTCAGGGGACGTATCCGGCCCTTCGTCACCTTGGTGTCAAGATAATCTGGCTCCTATCTGCTCATTTCCTGTGTAGATAATGCCTAGAGGATGATTATAAAAGTCTCCTGCTAGAGGCTGTAGTTTGCTTAGATTAACTATCCAAACCTCATTATTATTATTAAATAGATATTTTTTTTTACTAGCCTGGTAATCAGTATGATTGTTACATTTACATGTTTACATTTTCCACCCAGGTTGGGAAGTCTTGGGATCTGGCAGCCCTTACAGGTTCATTGTCTGCCCCTCTGTCAAATTTAAAAACTCATTGCGACCCACAAGTTAAAACGTTTGCCAGCCCCTGGTATAACATCATGCTGGGCAGAGCTTAAGGGGAGGTTTTTCTGTTAAGATGGCCATACATTGTTATATTTTTCCAATCATTTAACTTATAAAATCGCTGTTTAAATCAATCATTTAAAAATCCATTCCTTTTTACCTGAATCAATAGACCAAAAGTGATGGAAATGGAACATTAAATGGACTGAGCCATTATACATTTCAGATGATCGTTGTTTGACAGGAATTTTGATTTGTATGTGATTATATTATGGAGCATGTGCACAGGGCCTTTGAAAAAAAAAATCAATCCATTTGTAAATTAATCACTCGGTGTTAGTAGGATCGATGTTAGACTGACAGTCCGTATAGAAATTGCACTAGCTGAATTGATAATCCATCAAGAAAAAGTTGATGTGTGTATGGCCACCTTAAAAATCCCAAGGGAACGTTTATTCATTATTTATAAATGTATTATTATAGAATCTGTGTGGTGTCAGACATCACCTTGTATTAAAGGCAGAAGTTGTTTTTTTTTTTTTTTTTCATAGTTTCAGGTGCTGCACATCTCGTATCTTCACAGCATAGACAATTGCCTTCAGATGACCCCAAAGATAAAAGTCTAAAGCCTGCCATACACTTGCCGATAAGCGGCCGATTTTTCACCTGACCTGTCAGCGGAAAAATCGGCCGCTAATCGGCATGTGCCCACATGGGGCGACCGATCTGGCCGATGGAAGCCGATTGCATTAGCTTCAATGAAGACCGACGTCTTTATTGAAGCTAATGGCCGGCACACAAAGGGAGTAGGTCTGTCTGCACCCGTCGGGGTGTGTAGGGCAGCCTTAAGGGGGTCAGATCAGGAGACCTTGGGGGCCATTCAACTGGCCCACGACGACCAATCTACTTTCCAGGAAACTGTTCATCTAGGAATGCTCGGACCTGACACCCATAATGTGGTGGTGCACCATCTCGCTGGAAAAACTCAGGGAACGTACCAGCTTCAGTGCATAAAGAAGGAAACACATCATCATGTAGCAATTTCAAGGTCTCCCCATCTGACCCCCTTAGACTTTTATCTTTGGGGTCATCTGAAGGCAATTGTCTATGCTGTGAAGATATGAGATGTGCAGCACCTGAAACTACGGATACTGTTGCTATATATTTACTACTATTATTATAATATTTTTTTTTACATATTTGGACCATAAGATACACAGACAATAATAATACAAGTAATAATAGATGTTTGCTAATTGTTCACTAACAAATACACACTATATTGACAAAGGTATTGGTCAGGCATTTATGTTGGAGGAGAAGACCTGTTTCAAAATTTCAGTTCTAGTTTATCTCAAAAGTGTTTAGTACTGAGGTTGAGGTCCAGGATCTGTGCAGACAGGTTCTTCCATCCAAACTCGCTCATCCATGTCTATATAGACCTCACTTTTTGCACTGGGACATAGTTATGATGGGACAGGAAACAGCATTGCTTTCCCATAGAGCTACAAGCAGATAATTGTCTAAAATGTCTTGATGTGCTGGCATTTGCTTGCTGAAAATGCACATTCCCTACCAGGGTGGATTTGATTTAAATCAAACCAATTTAAATCATGATTTAAATCACAATTTAAATCACTAGTCAGTAAGGCTTGATTTAAATCAAACTGATTTAAATCAATAATTCTTGCTGGTATAAATTTAAAATGCAAGTGGATGAAGATTTTTAGAATAACAATTTTTCATATTAGTCTTTTATCCCCAGTTTAGGTTAATCATTCATATTTGGACAACTTTTCTGTAAAAAAAAAAAAGTAAACCGAGCATCTGTGATAAGATCTTGTAGGCAGAGAAACTGCCCAATAATCTTACAAAACAGACAGAAGTTGATGATGGAATAAGCACATCACCCAACATTTCCCCTTGAATAGGCATGGGTGAGGGGACACAAAAGCAATACATTTATTATACACAGTGCAAAAAAATAAGGACACGTGCTTAGACAATTTAAATAGTCCAAATGGCGCAAATTTTACCCCAGCGTGCGTTTCGTTGAAGACTTCTTCAGGGGCTACGATATGTAATTTCATAGGCCACATTTACATAACACAAACTGCCAACACAGGGGTATCAGTCATATTGAATAACCAAATCAATATAAAAGTGGACACAGACCCTCAGGGGTTACTCACGTCCATAGATCAATATAGGGTGGAAAGACATGATTTCTAAAGATGGCATCCCTACTGGTGATCTGCATACAACAAGACCGACCCAAACCATCAACTGATCATGGTTACCAAAGTAAATGTATTAAAAATCGATCTTGTTGTATGCAGAACACCACGGCACTTATGTGGTTAAAGTCTGTCTCTCCGTTCCCCACTGGTGTCGGTGCATCTTGAGAAATCATGTCTTTCCCCCTATATTGATCTATGGAAGTTAGTGACCCCTGAGGATCTGTGTCCACTTTTATGTGGATTTGGTTATTCAATATGACTGATCCCCTTGTGTTGGCTGTTGGTTTTATGTAGATTTGGCCGATGAAATTACATATCGTACTCCTTGAAGAAGTCTTCAATGAAACGCGTGTTGGGGTGAAGCATGTGCCATTTGGACTATTTTAATTGTCTAATAGAACGTGTACAGATGTGTGTATCGGCAACATTGTGCATTGTTCTTGATTGATATGATGGTCTTTACATTGCACTTTGTATAATACATGTATTGCTTTTACATATTGAGTGGCCCTTAGGGGCCTTGAGGGGTAAGTCCCCTCTCCCTTGTCTATTCAAGGGAAAATATGGGGTGAATAGTTTATGCCATTATCAACTTCTGTCTATTATTTTTGGGATGTTGGCCACTATACATCTGAAAGTGTAGTTTTATTGACTATAAAATCTTACAAAAACCTGAAAGAGCATGACATTGTGAATGGATTAATATAATTTATTTACCCAAAAATTTTAACATATACAACCTTATTCTACATAATAACAACTAATCTTTATTTCATCATGGGATAACCTTGGGATGGTAATAGATTTTCCTCAAAAAGCACTTAAAAAAAAATTCGATTTAAATCCCAAAAATCTGATTTAAAAAAATCATTTTTTAAAAAATCATTGATTTTTATCCACCTCGTTCCCTACTAAATTAGCCCTTAACAACCAATTCTTCCATAAATATTTTGATATGGACACGTTGGCCTGACGTGCCCATAGCATCAGCCCGCGGTTTGTCCGCTGTTTCTGTGCCCATTGATTACTAGAGCATACCCATTGATTACTAGAGCTTACCCATTGTTTATAGAGCGTGCCCATTGTTTACTAATGGGCGCATTACGTTACTCAGGTGCACCTGCGTGATACTTGGCCATGCGCTGTGGATTTGTTGCATCTGCTGCCACGATTCTGACATGGGTTATGACATGCCAGTATAGATTGGCATTTGATTTCCCTTAGGGGAATGCAAGGGGTGTCTGAACTGCACGTAGGAAAAAAAACCTAAGATGTGTGTACCAACACTTTGTCCATCTTGGGTATACAAATGTTTTAATTTATTACCTGTTTAATGGCAAGAAATATTCATTTGACAGCACTTTAAATAAGAAGGAGTTTTCAGCTCTTAATAGAAAGGTGATTTTAATGTCATGTCGTGTGGCAGAGCACGGACAAAGGATTCACTAACAAGGCACAGATCAATGATAACCTCATTACAGATTGGCTGAGGTTTTGCCCAGACAGGCAAAGTCAATTTGTAATGAAGTCTAATTGACCTCTTCTCTCTTGTTAAGGCAAGGGAAAAAAGAGGAAGCTCGATCTGAAACTGAAATGTTGGGTGTTACTTACAACAAATATTTGTCAGTGTCGTGTGACCTTCAGAGATGGCTTGGGAAATTTCAGTATTGTTTTCTTGTGGTGACGGGTTGTTATGAAAGCAGAGGATAAGGCTGACATGGAAACAGGCTCTGAAGTCTTATTTTATATAATCTGTGACCATACAGCTATAATTAATACATCTATATATGAAAGTTTTTTGTACAAAAACTTAACTAAAATGCTTTATGGCTTCAGTTATGCTTAAAAGGTAAATAGGAAAAAGGACACAAGGCCTACAACCTAGTACACCAAAGTAAGGTACTGTAAACTGTAAAATTAAATGAAACAAAATAAAACAAAAGACTAAATACTCACTTCAAAGGAGGTTTGCAAGGATTGATCTCTCAGGGCCGTGTGCTTTCCAGGATGACATCACTTCCTGGTTAGGGTTGAGATCACTTCCTGCTTACAGGTGCTGGAGGGCTCAATAGGAACAAAGGGATGCATTTTGAGCGAAAGCCCTTTGTCAACCATGCTTCAAAGGTAAATTTCAGAAACTAGTATTTATATTTAAACTGTTCCTCCTCTCCCACTTTAAAAAAACCCAATAATCTTCTTTAAATAGGCATGAGGTGGGAAGTATTCTTACTATCGTCAGGCTTACATTCCAAATGTTATTCACCCTCCCATAGTTATGTGAGCCAACATACCAACAATTGTATATATAGAAAAAGGGGGAGATAATCGGATTGAACCGACAATTAACTCCAAGTGACATGGAGACTGAACTCCGGGACACAGGGTTCAGAGTTCATTGTTGGTTCAATCCTTCTATCTTCCCCCTTCTCTCAATCATCCAGTTTAAGCTAACCACACACTGTTTGATCGACCTAAAAAATTAAATAAAATGATTAGTTCTTGTCTGAATAATTTGATCAAAAGTTATGGAAATGCAGCATATAATAAAAAGAGCCATGATTGGTCGTATTGCAAAATTTTAGTAGTAGTTTTCAATAGAAGGAATGCATCTAATCCAATCCTGCTGTGCTTCTGACTCCAGGTGTTGCAAGCTACATGATTCCTTCCTCTTGATCAAGGATGTTATTTATCCACAAAATGTGGCATATGTTAAATTTTTTCCATTAAACCATAATGTATTTCACAGCTGGTGGAAGTTAAAAACTGTTTTCTTTTGTTGATTTCCCAGAGGACCTGAAAAATATGAATAGAAATGTGCTATTTCTTGTAAAATTTGCCCAATAATTGCATGCGTGTGTTAGCATTTATTTAGAATTGTTTAGTAATTGAGGGGTGTAGTTTTGTTGTCACATCATATTGCAAAATAAATGGTGTGCGGAGTGTACTTGCTTGTGCTTTTCAGTTTACAGTAGTTGGACAGGTGAAATGAGTTGCTGTGAAAGCTGAACTACCTTTTTGATCTTGGGTCTAGGCAAATAGAAAAGACTTTAATAAGCTCTTCATCTTCAATACTTGGGAACGGGAAAGGGACCTGAAATTCAATTCTTTAGTGAAGCATAGTACTACTCATAGGAGCAAAGCAATATACTCACACTATCTAGATATGAGGACCTGGGCGCTGGTAGTAGTGGCTTGGTTTTAACGTAAAACGTTTTTGTCCACTTATAAAATGTGTTCAATGTGCTGCCCATTGTGCTGGATTGTCAAAGCAACCCTCTCCTCCCACTCTTCACACACTGATAGCAACACCGCAGGAGAAATGCTAGCACAGGCTTCCAGTATCCGTAGTTTCAGGTGCTGCACATCTCGTATCTTCACAGCATAGACAATTGCCTTCAGATGACCCCAAAGATAAAAGTCTAAGGGGGTCAGATTGGTAGACCTTGAAATTGCTACATGATGATGCGTTTCCCTCGTTATGCACTGAAGCTGGTACGTTCCCTGAGTTTTTCCAGCAAGATGGTGCACCACCACATTATGGGTGTCGGGTCCGAGCATTACTAGATGAACAGTTTCCTGGAAAGTGGATTGGTCGTCGTGGGCCAGTTGAATGGCCCTCAAGGTCTCCCGATCTGACTTTTATCTTTGGGGTCATCTGAAGGCAGTTGTCTATGCTGTGAAGATACATGCTTTGCATTATAGCCAGATCCAGGCACCCATATCCCAAAACCAACTGAGGTTGTTAATTGGTAAAGTAAATTCAAAGACTGACCTTCAATCAACACCATTACCTCATAAAGTGTGTGGGATGTCTCAGACCCCTTCTTAAGGCTAATGCAATTATGGTTATTGAGACTCACATTTACTCACAATACGCAGAATTGTGATTTGTATTAAGCCAAAAGAAGGGATCTGAGACAACCCGAAAGCTTGCTTTTTCAATTACATCAGTTAGTCAATAAACTGTATCACTTGAACCCCAAACTCTCTGTATTCTTCTATGGCTAACACGGTACAACACTCTACTACTGTCTATAATAAAAAAATTATCAAGCTGAACACACTGTGTCATACCAGTCCTTTCAATCTACGCCAAATGTAAATTTTGGCTAAACATTACATTTCTTTGAACTGACTTTGTAAAGAAAGGATTTGTTATTAAAGATAACAAGATATCACATGTAATCATTTTTAAGAGAAGCCTTGACCAGTCCCTAAAAAGGAAACCACAGGTTTATTGGATGTTTGGTATTCAAGCATGAAATTGAAATTAAATCACAGTTCTCCTAAATGCTTCCGAGCCAAGTGTATCTCCTAAAGGACCGCTCTATTTATTCTAATCCCTAAGTAACAATGGCAGCTCCACAAATCCGAGTATCCAAAAATAATACCTTGTGCACATCCCTAGATGTTTTATATGTAACAAAAGGAATGTGGTTAACCATAGACTCTTACAGCCTTAAAACCTTGCAGCATAACATTTATTTAATGTGAAGAATTATTAGTTTCACAAACCTTCTTTGAGTGGAGAAAGGCCACAGGAGGGTAATTTTTTTTCTAACTTTAAATCACGTATATAATAACTGGATTCTGTGTTTTAGGATTGATCTGTGGGCACTGCAGCACAGCAATGTTTTGTATTTTATATATGTAATTTGTAATGGGCCGATTGTAGAGCCTCTAGGGAAGCCTGATGATGGCTTAAGCTGGGCATAGACAGACCGACTCCTGCCCGATTCGACAGCGTATCGGATTTTGTGCGTCCGATCTGCATCAGGTGCGCCAACTGGTCATATTGACCAAAATTCTGCTGTCATGTCGGATCGCACAGTGATCCGACATGACAGATAATTCAGATCGGATCCCATTAGTAATGGCCGGCACACAAAGGGTGCTGGGCACTAACGGCCGTGCGCGATGACGTCATCACGCCCGCTAGGTCGGCTCGGCAGTCGACAGGAAATCTTCCCGTCTTTGCCCAGCTTTAGCCATTGAGAGTATTGAAGGTGTTGGCCAACAGCCCATGTTGTAGGTAAAAATGTACAACAGCTTTAGTAACCCTCACCTATGAAAAACCAGAAATACATGGCTATTTATCTCTGCATCGTTTAAGCAGAACTTATTACATCTTTTTGTGTCGGAGTATATGGAGTAGTATTTATTCTCTTGTAATACTACATGTTCCATTTTTTCTGGATCAGAAAGTAGCTTTCAGCCCAAGAGAGTCTAAGAATAGGGTTGTGTTAGGCTTACCATAATTTTCATACCCTAACATTTTTTGTGTGGATTGTGTGGGTGGCAGAACAAGAGAGGCGATATTGCAGTGAAAGGAGCCTTTTGTATTTTTACAGCTGCCTATAAATTTAGATTAAAGGGTTTTGAATTAGAAGGAGATTGATGTTGATCCGAAATGAAAGATTTGCTATTATAGGCAGTATATAGAAATGTTAATTTTGCCTAAGTGGTATCTTAAATTAATTGTTCAAAACAGTAGTACACTTCTTGTTATGTAAAAGAAAACCCGAAACACATAGTTAATATGGCAGCAACATTTGTCTTTTTACAGCCTGCCATTATTTACAGAACCCATAGCTCAAGCTTTCATTTTACATGCATCTTTATGAGACACTCAAGTGAAGCTCAACTTTGACACAAACAGATGGTTTATAAAACGGAGACAAAATATATTGATTTTATGTGATGCATTTTATGATTGATGACCAGTTTGATTCAAGACCAACATAAGTTACGACCAAAATTTTAGTTTTAACTTACAACCAGCATTATGGCGAAGGCCAAAACCTGTTTCCACTTGCACAGTTAAAAAAAAGACCTAGGAGAAGCATTTGTAAGTTGCACCTGAACCCAGAAATGTAAGACTTAATTTTTAGACAGTGCATCACAATGGCCCCAAAATAGCTAGAAAAGACAGACGTAGGAGAAGGTAAAGAAAGCAATCACAATTCAAAAGAAGGAAATTGAAAAAAAATGAGAGTAACATTCATGTGACTAATCTCATTGATAAGTACCGCATGTCATAATAGACCATCTGACTAATCTACAAAAGTCTACAGACTCTTCCAATGAGAGAAAGGACACCAGAGAGCCAAATGGAAGGGGACTCTCTATCCAACCAATAACCACCTTCCATTTAATACTCTCTTCCTAAAAGCCAAAGATGTAAACTCGAATGGTTAGAGAATATTAGTGCTTCTGGTAAATTACCTGTATTATACAAAGCTTTTTTACCATGAAAGTGTAAGGTAAAGTGTGTTTTGGGATGTTCAGAACACATTATGGGTATTTTCATTATTTCTATTTCTTGCCTTGCAACCAACTTTACTTGCAATTGACCCTTTGTAAACAAATTAAATACATAAGTAAAGGGTCCACTGTGTTATTCTACTTTGTCTCATATGCGTTTGTGATATTAAACCCCAAAAAACGAATAAAGGTCCTTTACAACCTTCTAGTTCATATAGTGTTCTCTCTGCTGCAACAGAGCATAGAGAACAAGAGCATCCAGTATGACCATTGAGATAAGAAGACCGATTGATGGCATCAGAAGGTGAAGACATTCTAGATCAGACCTGCAACCTGCAGCCCAGGGGACAGATCCGGCCCGTTTAGCTTTTTAATCCGGCCCCTTGTCACCTTGGTAAAAAGACGCCCTTGATCCCGTTGCGTTGTTTCCTACAACAAACGTCTGCCATATCTCCACTCATTGCAGTGAACAAGCAGGCGAGCCAGAGCGTATCATCATTAGTATCTCTCGCATTTATACTAAAATATGGCAGTTCATTCATTTATTTTTTAGATATTTTTTATTTTCCTCCCTGTCAGTATAATTATTTTTTTTAAAAGGGGTACAGAAAATATATCAGTGATGGCGGGGACACAAGGAATTGGGACATCTATCCCGAGAGACCCTTTGTCTAATTAAAGAACTGATTGTGGCCAACAAGGCAAAAAGTTTGTTATAATAATAATAGTTATTTTATTACAGTATAGTGAGTGGGCTCCATATAGTATCTTACAGTACAGTAACATTTAGTATTCTCATTTTCTTCAGATAGAGAAGTGAATGTCACCTCCTTTTTTAATCTGTAACTTTATAATCTTCATCAATGATTTTTTTGTATGTTAAACTCTGCAGCATTTTATTAACTGGCCTGTTGCCCGTTCTTAGACCTCTTGTTGATGCTTCGGAGCTGTAATTAGCATCTGTAGCAGACTATGAGATATTGATTAGAGATGAAAGCATGAAGTAGCAGGTGCATTGGAAATGTGTATGGGCAGATAAGCTGCAGGCTCTGTAAAGGAAGAGGGAAGCTAATTGGAATAAAGCGATTGCAAAATTGAGTTGTGCTCACTGGAATGATATAGGTTGGCAGAGGAATGCATGGTGTGTTTGTGACATAATTGTAAATTGATATTCTTGTCCATAGTTGTCTTAGCTTCCATCACTGTAATATACAATGACTAAAATCAATGACTAAAACTCTGGATAAATTAATATTGACCCTTGAAACTGCTCCCCTATCCCACTACAGAGGTTGATAATTACTTTTTGTCTCTTGGGGTCATCTAAAGTTGGGATTGTCTTCTTTCCCTGTGCTCTATTGTGTGGATGGTTCAGACACAGCACGGATAGTGTTAACCAAGGTATACAGCGCAGCTAGTGTGAATGCATTTAACATTTCCAGAAGAGTGAAGGACCCATGGAAAGGGTTAAGAGTTAACTTTACCTGAAGCCAAGATCTAGTTCACTGCTAAGCTTACCGTAGTACCAATGAATAATCAGTTTTATTACTTCTTGACGATACATTTCTCTGCCATAAATTGGCCAGACATTTATTTGAGCTGCCGTGCCTTCTGAACATTCCCTTCTGTTTAACCATTCTTGTCCTTTAAAAATACTTGCCATTCTTCATAGCTGGGAGGATGATATTCATTTTTTATGTGGCTGCTATTTAGATATAGACTACTCTGATTGCTGCTGTGTAGGGACTTATTGGATATCGTATGTTGCTCCAGATGTTATGAAACTGCAATAATATATAGTGGAGCCATGACTTATGAGCGTAATTCATTCCGATGGGTTGTTGTAAGTCAAAATCGTTATTCCCATAGGAAATAATGGAAATGACAATTACTCATCCTGGACCTCCCAAATTAACACTTACTTTACATTTTCATATTAAATAAAAGGTTGTAAAATATATGTAACATACAACAAACACTAATAATATTCCCAATTTTATAGCAATTGAACTACCAGAAACAACAATTTAAGACTACTCACCATTCAAGTTGACCTTTCTGCTCTATTGTAATGGCCCTCTTACCTCTCTTCTTTTTCTTCCATCTATCCTACCTTCTTTGGGACCACTACACACTGAAAATGCTATGCTCGCCCTCAGCCCAGAGACAAAATCAAAGACACCCAAGGAGCCCTTGCTTATATGAATTCTAATATTTCTGAGCTCAGAGGCAAGTTTCTAAACACCTCCGGGGTCCTTGGGTGCAACCCCTAGTCAATAGTGTTTGTACTAGCTGTAAGTGTTAAAGTCACTTCCTGTATATGGACACACCGCAACATTTCTGGCTTGATCAATAAAGTGTAATGTCCCCTTCCCTCCTATTTTCCCGGCCTGCCTGTGTAAATGTTGTTCGGGGTGGGAAGTTAGGAGGGACAGTAACTCCCCATCCCTCCTAAGTTAGTGGGGAGGGGGCGTTACTTTGCTTCCTAACTTCCCACCCCACTTGTGGAAATCAGAGTTGCTGCTTGTTGTCATGCTTTTAGTGAAGGCAATGACCCCTGTGAAATTGTCATTCGACCCTCAGCTTGACAACCACTGCCATGAACAAATACTGTACACTGGCTTTTGGACGGAAAGCTGGTCATAAATTGATATTTTGGTCATAGTATACATCCTTCTTCAGTGAGGGTCTTTTTAAAAGAGCTATTAACAGCTCACTCTATAGAAACATCTACATCTAATTGTAGATTGAACTAATGAATGAAATAATTTGTATATGTGTCATATGAAGCCACAGAATTTACTCTTCTAGACTAATTTTATTGTGCTGTTAGATTACTTCTCCTTTGCCAGTCTGATAAAACCCCATTCAGACCTCATTCAATTAACAGGCTCTGGCCAATAAACACGTGCATGTTATATCCAATGGAATTGTTCACGTCAATGCATGTAAATGGGACCTAAATGACCAACAATATTCTTTATCTTTCTCTTCTAGCAGGTTCAGGTTTTGCATTTAGGTTGTACAAATGAGGTTCAATATTTTCCAATATTTGTTTTCTAAACAGATTACTATGCTCCCCTCCCATCAATGATGAGTGAGGGACAAATATGCCTATATTACTATATATGCGAATGGTGAGGGCACCGCTGGCGTCATCATGGATGTCAGGGAGATGGATCCAAAAAGAAAAGTGGGAGACATTTCTGGCTCTCCTTAGCTATCCCAATTATGGCTCACACTTAAATGATTACAATCTACACTTGGGAATACTGCCATGGGGGTTAATAATGCATTTTTGGCCCTAAATGCCTTATTTTCCAGTTCAGGTTGAGTTTATATTAAAGACAACTTGCACCTTTCAGCTTAAATATTTAAATATATTCTATTTAAAAGAAAAAACAATAGGTTTGTGGTTTAAGCCCCCCCCCCCCATACACCTTTAGATCACTCCATACAATTTTTTTTAGATCTATCAACAACTATGTAGTGCAGGGTCCTCCCTGCTAGAATACATTGTGATTGGAAGGTTAAAAAGGTCCTCATATTACATGGTTTTGGTAGAAGAAAAGTGGATTGTACAGAAATTGTATGGTAAGATTGTAAGGTGTATGGGGGGCTTAAGTGCTTTTGCTCTGTGGCCAACATTTCAGACTTCTGTAGAGAGACTACTAACTGCACAGATATACTGGTACAGTACTTTTCTATAGCAGGCTAGCAGTAGGAAAGCTTTTACTTTGGTTTTCTGACCAATAGAAACAGTAAGATGTTTGTTACCCATTATATTCTTTAAACCAATTGTATTGCACTGTTTTATCCAAAAAGAACAACTTCTATTTAATTCTGACAGCTACATAACAATATGCAATGGTTTGCTACAAGGAATCAAAAACCACCTGCATTATATAGATGGTTTAATCAATAAACAGTCATTATCTGGTTCCTGATAGAAAATCCAACAGTTTGACCAAACACGGCTTTTTCTTTTCAATTAATATAATTGTTTTCGTTACTTGATTGATTTTAGATTTTAGACTGATGTGCTCGGTCTCCGATGTCTCATAATACGAGGTTTCTAATGCTCACTTGCAGTTCTGTTTTAAGCTTTGACATTATAAACTGAGCTGCGGTCACCTTTCCAGCTCTCACCTTTATTTTCAGTCACAGACGTGTTACTAAAGATTTCTGTGTTACCAAAGCCAGCTGAGGATATGTTTTCCTGCAAGACATCAGCGTGTAAATGTATAAATGATGACTGCTTGCAGCTGGTCATTTCACAGAAGGAGCCACTTTTACAAAGTGTATAATTAATCCGAAACTGCTAGAAGATAAATGAAATGTCAGGTGCAACCAAAGCTGAATGCAAAAGAGATCACATTTCAAACCACTGATTTTTGTTTTCTGTAAAAAGCTTTCCAGTGATCCCAGAACTGCACATTTAAAAGGAAACTCCAACTCTAACAGCATAAAAAACGTGAATTCTGTTTTTGGAAAGAACATCACCAGTATGCTGATTCCCAATAGCAGTCCAAAATGTGGCAAGCATATAGGACAGTGAGCGAGTATGACAGACTAAAAAAGAAAACAAGCATACTGTGAGCGGAACTCCCCCATTCCACCCCACCCCCACATTGGATGAAAAATCTAGACATGTATGGGGGCCTTTAGATTATCAATCAACTTAATTCAATACATTTTTGGATTGATTGAAAATCTATGGCAGCCCACATGGTTAGATCAACCTAAAACAATTAAAATTGGGGAAAAAAAATTTGAAAATGGATTGGACATGCTAGTAAATTTTATTGGTTGTATTGAAATTGATTACACTTTCAGTCGATCCCAAAAAAAGTTAATCAAATATCTGTTACTACAGTTGGCAAGCATACAATCAATTACCAATTTCCCTGACCCCCAAAAATGTATCTTTTTAAGTTGATTGAACAGAAAATCTAGACGTGTATGGGGGCTTTACCATGTTTAGTACTGAGAAGGTAATTGCAGGTTTACATGTTAATTTACTGCTAGAACTAGATTAAAGGACATGTTATGGTTGCAGATGGGGCTTAATGTTGAATATAAGGGTGTTACCATGTTAAGTAAACATGTACGATTCCAACAAGGCTACAGCATTGAAGTGGAGGTATAACCCCCCTATTAAAGTCCAATTTAATCGTATCGTAAACCAACATGGCTTATCTCTGTCAAGGTTGATGGTATGCTTTACTCCCTAATAAAAATAGGCTCCACTCACAAATTTATAGCCAAGAGACTATACCTGGCTTTCTCACTCCTCCTGTGGGTATAAGGGGTTTCTTGAGCAGTGAATAATGACAGTAGGACCGCCGTCAGGGGAGGACAGGGGGTGTCTTGTCCCGACCTCTAGCATTTAGCGGTTCCAGGGCGATTGAAAGCTAGGGGCCCCGGCTGCCGCTTGATCGACTTTGAGGAGAACGCAGAGTGGCGGGGAAGGGAGGTGGTGTCACTAGCAGATCTAGATTTTTGGGATATCTTCGGTAGCAACACCAACCCCCCACCACTAGACAACTTCGGGAGGGGAGGTGGGCCCGGGAAATCGTCCAGTATGGGGCCCCATGAATGCTAACGGCGGCCCTGAATGGCAGATTGATCTCTGACAGTAACAGGTCTATCAGGTGAAAGCCTGAAAACTGACCGGCGAAGGCGACTTAAGTTTGCGGTAATTGTTAGTTTACCAGGCATTTAACAACCATCCGTGTAAATGAGCCCAATTTCCCAATTATTCAACAGACTTACATATAAGGGCTTTTTTCCATGCAAAGAGATACTCTTTGATTATTCTTGGTATAACATATTTGATTCCTGGTATAACATATTGTGCTTCTGATATTCTAGGCGTGCTTCCTTCAGCTTACTGATCATACAATTTTACTGCTAAACAGAGAAATAAATATCTTTTTGGCGTCTTCGCTTAAGACCTCTCAATAAGTCCAAGGTTTTATTACGGGAGATATAGAGGGAATGGCTGTACAACACTGTGGACTTCCAACCTTCATAGGTTCCTATATGTATTATTATTTACCCATCTTACACCAATAGAATTGTTTATAGAGGGTTTCATCATTTCAGTTATTGTTTTCCATTGTTTAAGAAATATGTATTGATTCTATGTGATCTTTGTGTGCCTTTATAGCAGCTATTTCTAACCTTGTGATGACTTCAAGGCATTTGTATAATTTATAGACATCAGGAGATGGTTGAGTTGCCTCAGGCAACCAATGCAGCATGTTTTGTTCTTTACAATGCCCTAGAAGAATGTTGATTGGAATTGGGCTGGTTGTGAGGGTCACCACCTCTTATCTTTGTATGAACCCTTAACCTAGCTATTCCTGTATTAAATGCTGCTAACGATCTTGTGAAGGGAACGGGATGTTAGATTGTCCCTGTAGCATTGACTTGCATCAAGACGTGTTGGAGGCCAGAAGATGTTGAGCTGTTTCTCTAGGCACTGGAGGGGTGCCTCTTATACATAAGCAAAAATAAAATGAAAGCTCTGATTTTCAACCATTCCATTGTGAACTGCACAAATCTATCCATTATTCATAAAGAAGCTAAAGATATTTCTTCCAGCGTTCCTCTTTGTTACAACAGATTAATCCTTTTTAAAGCCTTTCAATCTCTAACGTGCACACATGTAGTGTATATTTTTGGTTTGCATTATATTTTACATTTGTATTGTTTTAATCCGCAGATAATCCAAAGCAGCAAGGCTCTAATTGAGAACGCGGATAGTGTGTATGAGAAGATCGTGCAGTGTCAGAAGACTGGTAAGTGAAATTGCATAATGATACTGCCTTTCAGTAGCCCATATTTCTTGTCCCGGTAATGTTGGGCTTGAACTGTAACATAATGTCATTCTAACAGCTGGAAGGATTTAATAAAACCACCACTTAAGCTATTGCTGTCCTTGCCACAAATGAACACTTGCTGTAGAAGTACAATTATGATTCTTAAAAGGGCACTTAAGTGAAAATTTTTAATGAAATTTAATTTAAAGCCCAAACTTTTTTTTATTAGTTGTGGGTCGAGAAGGAATGCTTAAAACCAGTGTCGGGATTTTATTGCTGTCATTTTTTAAACAAACTGTCTGCACTCCAAGGTCCAATATCTGTAATGTGTTTACTGGCATTCCATAACTGATGGGACCAATATAATATTTAGTATCTATTCCCGAGTCTCCAAAACATTCTGCTGGTCACATTAGTTCTGGAACTCTGGTAAAAACTTTATGTATACTGGCCCTTGGCGTGCTGAAATGTTTTTTAAATATATATTCTACCGGGTACACATGTTTGCAATGCATTCACATTCAGTCATTTAGAGTTTTAGTCCGAAGTAGGTCTGTACTCTTTTTGTTTTGTATTGCTCTCCCTGTTCGCTTTCTTGAGGGAGTTTTCACATTTCTTTGTCCTTGCAAAACACAATGGTCAAATCAGTGAAAACTCTAGTTCAATGTATCTGAAATACAAAAACAAGACTCCACTGAGTACAGTATTGGTGAAACTATGTTTACCAAATCTAATGGATGCTGTTCAACTAAGGGATCACCAGCAGGAAAGCGGTTCTGATTCCTCTGTAAAGGTCTTGTCTCCACCAGGCATCATGGACGTGTTGCATCCATCATGCCCAATGAAGAAGTAGGCACAATTTGCTCGTAAATGGTGGGACATTATTGTACCGCAACGATAACATGCCCCCTTTACTCCTACTGGCATGACACCAACAAAATACGTCCGATAAACAAGCGCTATTCGCCATGCCGGTGACAGTTTGTATTAGGCACTTCATAGCCCATGGTTTACAATAGGCAATGTCTGCACCATGCCCCAAACAAGTGGATTTAGAAGAGACAATTTCTTAATCAGATCTCATTTAGAATACTGTGTCCAGTTCTGGAGGCCTCAGTTAGAAAAATGTATATATAATATATAATGTAATATATAAAATATAGTTCATAGACAGGGGACATGGTGTGAAAGATAGTACATATTGGGAGAGATTGCAGGGATTTAACATGTACAGCCTAGAGGAAGGAGACCAATAGTAGGCACGCAGAGGTGGTGGAACAGTGGGCACCTTTAAACATTCTTCGGACTAGCATAAGAGGTGTACTAGGACAAAATATGTGAAAATTTTTTAATAATAATAACTTCCATATAAATATAATAATCATTTTCACGAATTGAAAGAGCTTCCTGTCTGTTTCTCTGTTTTGATGAAACCTTTAATGTTTGCCATCGCTTTTAGTCTGCCATTAGTCATCAGTTGCGCAGACAGACAGCAATTAAAGCTGATGGGGGCTTCAAACCCTGATCTGTCTTTACCTAACTAAAAACAAAATTTCTGGAAGACAGGTAAAGGCAATATTATATGTATCTGGGTGGATTTACTAAAGGATTAGAGCATGTTATAATTCCATTTAAAAGGTGAAGCTTGACCTAGTTTTGGAAACACTTGTTGGCCACCATTGTTGCCAAGATGAGCATTAGGGGGCCAAAGCTTACCCTATACCAGTGGTGGGCAACTGAGTTGATATGTAGGGCCACAAGTGCGGCCTTCGGCATTACTAAAGAGCCGCACATAACATTGATCCAGACCCTCCCCCTGTCAACATATCTCAGCATGCAGTGGACCAGATCCCGTCAGGCAGTCCAAACCCGACAGCACCCACTCCCCCTTCTGCCCCTGGGTGCATCACTCATATGTAGACCTGGTTTCCCTCATCAACATTGCCAATTTTACTGTTGATTTGGAAAGCTGGGCCAGCGTGTGACCACTTCACAGGTGAGTTGCTATGCCCTATGCATTAACAGTTCACTTTTGGGGAACAACGCCCAAAGGGCCGCATGTGGCCCCCAGGCCGTAGGTTGGGCACCTAGGCCCTATGCAAACAGTCTTAAATTTTGCTTAGGAAAAGCAATTTTATAGACCAGGGGTGTCAATTATTATACACTTAAATATATTTGGCCAACAAAAATTTACACTGTTGGCTAAATTTGACCCTCGGGCCTAAATTTGACACTCCTGTGCTAGACCAAGTGTGTACATTCCAAGATAAAGGAATAAATTTTATCTTAGATAATATGACGCATCATTCTAGCTGGAGGTTTACTCTCGCAGCCAGAAACCTCTTGTAATGGAAATTTTGCAACAATGGTCTTCAAGCTGTCAAATCTGAGTCATATTATCTCTGGTATTATGTATGATATCATCATGTTTGCAAACCATTTTAGGTTATATGACTTTTTTTTAATTACTTTTAAATGTCAAGGTATTTAAGTAACAGAACATTCAGATCATTTGTTGCCTTCATAGACTGTTTTAATAAAGTGAAAAAAAGAAAACGCATGTTTAAAATGAGTGGAATCCAAGAGGAACGTTATTTGAGTTCTTGCCTTTATAAAAGTATGAGGACACAGGCCAAGTCTCTGAATACGTCACTGGCATCCAGGCAACTGTACATTGTGACTGATAATTGTTGCCAAAATTAGCAAAATTATGAGCAATTACTGAGCAATTAATCTGCATTTGTAAATCAATAAATTAAAAAAATCTAAATGTCATGATAATCACTTTGTAATTGATATGCAAAGGAAATTTCTTCTAACTCATCAAACTAGATCATGGTTCCTAACAGGTGGGTCATGATCTACCGGTACATTGAAAGGCAACAGGAGTAGATCTTGAAGCCCTGTTTTTTTTTTTTTTTAACCTCCCTAGCGGTTGAGGCGAACCCTGTTCGTTCGCCGTTCAGGGTCGTCTCAACTGCAGGGGAAGCCAGCATTGGGGAGACCATAGACCTCCATGTTAATGGAGGAGCGCCGGCTTTCCCTCTCACGCAGCTGGTGTCAATAATGACACCAGCTGTGTGAAGAGCAGCGGTGCGAGGCAGGAAATGGCTGGCAGTGTACTGTGTACACTGCCTCGATTGCCCGTACCGCGCCGATACGGGCAGTGCGCTAGGGAGGTTAAGCAAGGCCAATTGTATGGCAAGGTAAAACCAGTGTCAGGTTTTTATTGCTGTTAATTCAAAACAAACTGCCTGCACACCAAGATCCAATATCTCTAATGTGTTTACTGGCGTTCTATAACTAATGGGACCAATATAATATTTAGTATCTATTCCCGAGTCTCCAAAACATTCTGCTGGTCACATTAGTTCTGGAACTCCGGAAAACACTTTATGTATACTGGACCTTGGCGTGCTGGCATGTTTTTTAAATGTATATTCTACCAGGTACATTTGTTTGCAATGCATTAACATTAAGTTATTTAGAGTTGTAGTCCGAAGTAGGTCTGTACTCTTTTTGTTTTGTATTGCTCTCCGTGTTTGCTTTCTTGAGGAAGTTTTCACATTTCTTTGTCCTTGCAAAACACAATGGTCAAATCAGTGAAAACTCTAGTTCAATTAATCTGAAATGCAAAACAAAACTCCACTGAGTACAGTATTGGTGAAACTATGTTTACCAAATCTAAGGGATGCTGTCCAACTAAGGGATCACCAGCATGAAAGAGGTCCTGATTCCTCTGTAAAGGTCTTGTCTTTATACATATTTTTAGCCATTCCTTTGCCATTTTAAAGGTAGCTCGCAAACTGAAAATGTATGGGCACTCCTGGACCATTTGGAACTTAAAGCCCTGTGAACATCTATTAAATTGAAATCTCATTGGGCAGAATGCATTCACTCATATACATTTTGTAGGTTTGTTTACATGAAAATGCATAGAAATGCACATTGGCCCACATAACATGGAGGGTTGATGTACTTTAGGAAATAGGTAGCTTGTACTGTATTTTGGTAATGTATGTGATTTTACATATTGTATGTTGGTTAGTCAGTACAATTCCATGTATGGCTTGTAGAACCCCAGGTCTTGTCTGTCTTCAATTTAAGAAATGAGCTGTTGGCAATGCTTGTTGGATGTAAAGGGCATCTTTCATTGTAGCAACATGTGCATTTTATTTGTTGTGTTTAAATAATTTGGACGTGTAATACCAGTTGTATTTAATGCTGTAGGTATTAAATACAATCATGTCTGTGTGTTTTACTACTTTGTCTATAATATGTTGTTATCTGGAGAACCTTACATGGCTTATTCTGTCAGTTTAATGGATATTCTTCTACTTATCTAAATTCTGTGGTTTGAGGTTTGAATTGAGACTGGCAAGTGATAAGGGTGATTAGAACTGAAATGAATATGCCTTTGGGATCCATAATTTTTTACTAAACTAAGAATAATTGGAGGAGCTGTCACAACAAGCAGGGAATACTGAATGTTATGCCTGAAGAATGCTCCAACATCACATGTTGCATCAACCAGACCTTATTTACGTAGAAAAAAAGGATTTAAAAGTATACAAATGTCCGCAGTTAGCTGCAATACATTACTCGGGAGATAAAAAAGGTTATCTCATACGCAAATTTTGGCCTATAGAGCAAAATTAACCTCCCTGGCGTAACGGCCATTTCTGACGATGTACACTGTACTCTGCTGTGATTCCCTGCGATCCCCTCTACACATGTCGGCCTGGAAAGCGATGCCCCCTCCATTAACATGGAGGTCTAAAAATGGTGCTGCTGCCCCCCACTTGGGAGACGCTGAAGGGATCAATCAGCCTGCAGTGATGCGGAATAGCTGCAGGCTTTTAGAGCAAGGCCAAATATGCCCGATACTGGCTTTGGCACAGTTTGTTTTGAGAACAAACTGTGACCTTACTGGGTTTTGGGCATAACGCCCAGGAGGTTAAGAAGCAAACCTTATTGTGGACAAGATGGTCGTGTTACCTTCTCTCCCATTCAATACTGTCAATGTTTTCATCTTGATCTTAAAAATACCCTGCCTCAGTGAGAAATATTTCTCTCCCCTTTTCTCTATGCACATTGACCTGCATGAATGTTGTCTCTGCCTCTGTTTTGCGGTCAGCACAAAACCATCTCTCTCTGTCTGTGATGACGTCAAGACTAGTGGACTCGCTCACCACTTTAGTGGACGATGACTCTACTTTACAAAATTGTTAGTCATTAATGCCCTAGCACGTTGACCATTTCTCATAAACCACCAAGAACCCCCTTAAGCTAGGATCTGTAAAAAGATTCAAGTACAATCAATCAACGTGCGCGGTCATGGTGCTTGATATATATATATTTACAAATCTACCTGTGTGTGCCTTCCTTCGAGTGGGATCAATAGAGCCCGCTCTAAGAAACGTGATTGAACGGGGTTCCAACATGTTGGAAAACCCCGTTCAATCTCCATTACTTTGCATGGAGACGTGAGTCATTAGGAAGCTGTGAGGCTGCCTGGCTGGCTTTCTCCCCAGCTGCCAGCCCTTGTTGTGATTCACATGTGCTGCAAGCTGGGGAGAACAGGTCCCCATTAAACGGTAATTGATGTGCCAATGTGGTGCACATTTATTTCCGTTCAATTAATTCTCGATCAATCACAGCGTGGTGACATTGATCGGGGGTCGATTGCACGGGAATCTACCTGTGTGTGTCTAGCTTTAGTTAGCTTTATTGTACAGAGTGATGAGTATATCTATGTTTTTATGTACTGCTGGATGAAAAACAGATTTTTATTTTATTAGTAGACTTGCTCATGAGCACTTTAATTCTTTACATAATTATGAGTTCTCTTGTGCTAATTGGCATACTGCATACAGTATATTAGAAAACTTGAAATCTGTCGGGGGATTTTAATAGTAGTTAACATTTTTTGGGCCATATTGGGCTGCAGTTTGCAAAGTATTAGCATTACATTTAATTGTATTGTCAATCATCTTCTTAAGAATACTAATTTGCAACAATCATTGCATTTGGCTCAGATGAACCTGCTAATAAAATGTACAAAAAAATGGCTAAATTGTAATTCCAAAGAGCAAGACAGACAAAAATATTTGTAAGCATATATAGATGAATAAGCGAAGATGAAAATACGGTATTAAGCTGGATCATAGTGAACAGAGCATACAGTATTATAGTTTAACACGGCGAATCATTCTTGGCTGTTTAATATGGCTTCCTTTTAAATGAGGTCAAAATTAAAAACAAACAAGATTTAGGTAATTGAATACCTCAATTTTGTCTTTTCTTTGTGAGTGACCTTTTTGTCTCCTGCCCTGTAATTGCGTTACAGAACATTATCGCAGTACACATAACAGCTTGGAAGGCCAGTGATTGACTGTGATAACATACGCTCCAAAAACTACGATGGCCAGAGTATAAAACAATTAAATTGTTTTGCAAAGAGTTATTTATTTTTCTTTATTATTTTTTTTTTAAAATTATATGGTCTACCTCTGGTTTGATGGTCTATCATAATCTAGCCATACACCGGCAGATTCCTGTGAGATTTTTTGGCTGATTGACCGCCATGAGCGTTTCCGCTAATCGGCCGGCCCTCGCTCGGCCAAAAAACTGGTGCACCCGCCTGCCGAGATCTACCAGGAATCTGCTGCATGTTTGATCACACGGTAATCCATCATGTTGGTAGCTTCCCCTCTGATCCCAATACTTTGGATTGGTATGGCAGTCCCCATCTAAAGTAATGTCCAGCACACAAAGGGTGCTGGCCAATCTTCTGAGGGGCCGGCTGCAGCTTGATGACTTCAAAAATCGAGAGAGAATACGAACATGTATGGCTACCTTTATGTGAATAACATTTTTTTTTTTATGGACAGACTTACAATAGTGAGATGATGGGATGGGAATAGCTTGTAACGTCAAAATATGCCCTAGATCTTATTTTCAGGGGGATGTCTTATTCTGATCACTCTGTGCCATTCATTGTCCCCTTTGATCACTCTGTGCCATTCATTGTCCCCTTCTGATCACTCTGTGCCATTCATTGTCCCCTTCTGATCACTTTGTGCCATTAATTGTCCCCTTCTGATCACTCTGTGCCATTAATTGTCCCCTTCTGATCACTCTGTGCCATTAATTGTCCCCTACTGATCACTCTGTGCCAATCATTGTCCCCTTCACTGACCGCTTTCTTGGGGTTCTATCGGTATGGCCGGGTAACAGACTCCGTTACGGCAGGGATCAGCAGCTTGCTTGTCTTTCCTGCACTGCAGCCAGCCCTGACGGAGTCACACGGAGGCACACAGTTACCCATTGTACCACCCGAATAGGAGATTCAGGCAGGTATCGTGGATGTCTTACTTGCGCGGGTGGCTTATTTTAAAATTTTGGGCAAAAATTGGGAGGTGGCTTATTTGATGGGGATGGCTTATCATAGGGGAAACAGGGTAGCAAAACGTTATCACAAAAGAGGTGCAAATAATTTCTAAGCCCTGCAGTAGAGTTGTGTATGTCTACACATTATTGCACCAACAAAAGTATCTTCTCACATTTTTTTAGAAAGCTCTGTAGCTTTCTTTTTTTTTAATAAAATATGGAAGCATTAGAGTTTATTACAGATTTTTCTGCAAGCTTAAGCTGGCCATACACGGGGCAATTTAGGGTTTCATTCCTGAATGATCAATTAGGGTGTGCGTTTGCGGCGATCGTTCAGGAATTTAATGCTGCCCATCTAGATGGATCAATCTCGCAAGAAAATGTTGATCGAAAATGTTGATCGAACAAGAATCCAACATGTTGGTAAATTCCTGTTTTAATGACAATACTTTGGTTGGGGACCATGGGTCCCTAGCCAAAGTATTGGCCAGGGATTGTTTGGCGATTAGTTGCATAACCACATTGAGATCGATCATTGATCAATCGCCCAGTGTATGGCCAGCTTTAGCTCCATTGGAGAGATTTCTTCCTATTGTTAGGAAGTTATCAGATATTGTTATCAGTTACTGTCTGATAAGTAAGTTATATCACCAAGACAGGAAGTTGAACAAACCTTTTAATAGTAACAGAAGTAAAAAATGCCCGGAACGTCTATTGACAGTTCATTGTTGTCTGTTTTCTCACACTTCCTGTCTGGTACATGGTCGTTCCCTTAACAGGCAGCAAAAGGAAACCTTTTCTATGGAGCCCTGGATAGCAGTACAACCTCTCAGAGTATCAAATCTTCCACATTCTGTCCAAAACAGAAAAAGATTGGGGTATAAATAACCTTAAAAAAAGTGGCAGTTATTTTTAATTAAAATGGCTCTTAAAGTGGGTGTATACTCCTATTCTAAAAAATATAAATGGAAAATTAAAGTTTGACTTGCCTCTGAGCTGGTATGATGGTGGCATAGCCCTACACATTTCTAAAAAAATATATACTTACCTGCTGTTCCCTGGAATCATATGAGAGATTCCTTCTTTATCTACCAGGCTTCCGGAGGTTACTCTGGGTGCAGTGTCGCAAGTGGCCACTGGGGGCACCTTTTTTTCTATGGGAATATATGTTTCATTCGTTTTGATTTGGAGCCAAGATTACAGATTTTTGGTCTATCTCTGGGGTGAGTTCCGGGGGGTGCCACGGTACAAGACAGGGAAACAGGAGGGGCTGCTAGGGATCTTCTTAAATTACTCCTTACAGGTAAGTTTTAGTTTTTTTTTATGAATTCCTCCCTTTTATTGGCACCTTTAGTGTCATTAATCTAATGATGAATTTATGGTGGTAGGTCCACTTAAAATCCCTTGCTTTATCTCATGACCTCCTAATGCTAGGCATACACTTACAGACACACGCCGATATCTTCCTCCGATATCTTCCGGGATGCTAAACGTGATGACGTCATCACGTTTAGCCTCCCGTTGCATTCTGGGGCCCCTTCAATCGGCCGGGCACCCTTTGTGTGCCGGCCATAAGCTGCGATGAAGACGCCGCTTCATTGCAGCTTATGGCAGCGGCTTTCATCGGCTCCCATCGGCCAGAGAAGAACGGACATGTCCGTTCTCTGGCCGGCCGAGAAGTGGGGCGACAGGGATCTGTCGCCTCATGTGGGCACATGCCGAATAGCGGCCGATTTTTAACCTGACCGACGGCGAGAGCGCGCACGCCCGTCGGTCAGATTAAAAATCGGCCGCTTATCGGCATGTGTATGGCAGCCATTACTTTCTCTCTGATTGATCTGATCCAGTGGGCAAGTGTACCCTGTGCTCAAGGAGCCGATGACAATTACACACTCTTGCCAGCCCCATCACCCAGAGCATTAATTACTGGTCTCACCCAAAGTCCTGCTTCTGATCAGGGCAGGGTAAGCTGTAGACACAGATTATTATAAGCATGAACTCAAGCAGTGTGATCACTCCAGAGGATAAATGAACCTTACAGATTGTCACTAGTAGGATCAACAGGTATTTTCAAACAAATTCACAAAATTAAAATAATAGGAAAAGGAACACAAGCCTATGCAAATGTACTGTAGAAACTATGATTTTCCTTCTGTAGAGTTTACATTCATTTTAATATATGTCGGAGTTTGGATGTAACATGTACATTCCTAATTTAATCAAAAAGTAATGTGTTTCTGAACTTAAAAGATTAAGGTTGTTTTTCAGCGAGCATCTGCATCACATTTAGAGATCTTGTCTAAACACGTGCCACATATTACATGCAGGCTGCATATCTGATCTGGCAACATTTGCTGACACAAAACATGGAAAAGGAAGTGAGAAGGCCAGCCGCTGAATAGTTTGGGCAGCCCATTAAAATATTTGTGTGCTAAATACAAGCGTGCTGTTACAGATCGCAGATTGTTCAGTACAAAAGCATGTCAGACAGCAAATGATACAAACACTTGTATAATTAGGTTTAAAAAATTCATTCACAAAGTTGCTGTAGTCTGCATTGTACTATATTCTTTATTTATTGCTACAGCTATGTATACTTAAAATTTTTATCAATGGGAAGGACCGACAAACGATTTCGGCTTTCGGATAACTGATGATCATTTGCCGGCGAATCGGTGCACAAATCGATGCATCAATTTCCAGTCAATGGTTTGGTCCTATGTATGAGTACCTTAAGGAATGTTATCTTGCATCCAGGGCTTGAAATACTGTTTGGTGGGTTAGGGGGTCTATAGTTGTTTCTTTAATTTAAAGCGTTCATTAAATTGTGACTGTCAGCAGCCAATTGGATATTCCCTTCAATTAAGAAATTGTGCCAGCAATCCACCATTTAGGCTATTAAGCTGAATTGCAGAGCATTGTTTGGGCTCAAACACTTACTCAAAAACTCCCACTTTGGGCACCATATCTAAGTTACTTGAGGTCCAGTTTCCATAAGTAGTGATTATGCGAGTAGCATTGTCTTCTGCTAATCTCTGTATATGTATGTCATGAGTATTTAATGCTTCCCTGATGTTATAGTGTACCAATGTCTGGTTAAATGACTGTGGTATCACTTTGCTTGATCGACCAGCAAACTTGCCTCATCTAAACCCCATAGAATGCATTTAGGGTATTATGAAGAGGAAGAGAAGACAGTTGCCTGTGTCTGCCAGTCTGCCGTGTTCCTTGGGCGGTTGCTGTAATTGTGCATTTAATGAACAGTTAACAATAGTGTAAATGAACCCTCAGGACAAAGACACGCTGATTACTCCTATGCCACTCCATGATAGACATATATCATCATGTCTGTTATGAGTTCATAAAAAATAAGAAAATAACTTTTACAACGAATTTGCTGAAATGAATGACATTTTCGATTATATTCTTTTATTAAGCTAGAACTGATGGCTGGTTCTATTAAAATTCCTTGTGCTATCATCCCAACAAATAATTTGTGGAAAGTAGTAATCTTTCCTAAGAAAGTCTTTCAGGCAAGAGGCAACAGGACCATATCAGCACAGATTGCCACATGAGTATCATCAATTACTGTAAAACACATTTATTATTCAAAATCAAGTGAAAACTTAAATTACAATATGCATTATGTAGAAATACATTTACAATGCAATTAAAACCATTTTTTTTTATGATCAGTGTTCTCCCCAGATTTTTTTTTCAGCCGGGCGGCGCGATGACGTCATGACGCGAGGACGTCATCGCGCCGCCTGCACCGGTCCGGCGGCACACAAGTCCTCTGACAGGCGGCGCCTCCCCATTCTTCAGGAGCGCGCCGCAGCCACTGAAAGTCTTTCAGTGGCTGTGGCGCGCTCCTGAAGAATGGGAGGCGCCGCCTGTCAGGCTGCTCGCTGTGTGCCGGGCGGGGACCAAAATCTCCCGGGCGGGCCGCCCGGCCAATCTGCTTTGGGGAGAACACTGATGATGATTGTATCTCCATTTGTTTGGTGTCTTTAGATATGATGTTAAGATAGCCAATATAGTTCCCGCTCATGCTTGAAGCATTAGAAACTTTATTTTGATTGTTACTTTCCACAAATTAAAATTTAAAAGACGGAATTTAATATGGGTTTCTGGCAGGTGAGCATTAGTAAGAAAATGATCAATAGCAGAAGGATTTTCACTAGCCACCCTATCGGTGACTTTGCCTTAACTAGAAGAATCAATATTGCAGCATATCTTCGTATGCTGATCTGTGATTGTGTATTGTGTGTGAATTGATGTGTATACGCTGATGTGTATTGATCCTCTATTGGGTCAATAATGAAAGGCAATTGCTGTCTGGTTGTTGTGAGTTCCTGCCCACAGCCCTTTAATTCAGAGCATATGGGTAGTTTACCGAAGATTGATATTTCTGTAATTATGGGCGTAAGTAGCCAATTGTCATCTTATCTCTATTTTCCAAGATCTACTGAAAACATAAAGAAGAAAGAGAGCTGAAAGCTTTATTCCTCCTGCTGGTTTCTATGTAAAATAAACAATCTAGAAGAATGAGAAAGCCCATGTAATGCCATGTTGTGGGGGTGGTAGCAGGGGCTCTGGTAAAAGAGTATGAATCACTTTTTTGGCCTATATTTGTCATTATAACTTATAATACTTTTCTCTTTGGGAAGTTTAAAAAATCCAATCTGAGCTTTTCTTTTTTCTTTTCAAAGATCTGCAATCTGCTTTCCTCTTAATTCCTTGAATCTTCTCTATTTCCTAATGAAGTTTAGATTAGATAAGAGGATCACTTCTTAAAAATAAAGAGGGAAAGCTGCAGGGATAAACAGAGATGACACATGACAAACACCCAGTTATCTCATAAACATTGTTGTATTTTCTTTTACAGCTATGGAATTCCACGAGAACCTCAATTCCATCGGGGCGAAAGAAGGTTTAAAAGAGAGGAAGATGCTGAAGGCGGTGGAGAGCTTTACATGGAACATAACTATACTAAAGGTAGATATCAGCTTATAAATCTGCCACGTCATTCTCTTTTGACTCACAAGTCGATTTCCTGCACATTTCATCCCGGAATTACCATATGGTTCCGAGCTGTGATCATCATTGGATGGATTACTGCTCTGTTCCTTCTGGCCTACTTCATTCTAATCAAAAAAAGTTCTGGACAATTCCATGGAGCAGCCTCTCCGTGTGCCAAGAATGTAAAATGTTATTATAATTGATTGATTACCTATTTCTACCTGTAGACTGATTTCTAGATTTCTGTAACAGAAGAAATATGTTCTGATAAAAACATCCCGAAGTATCATATTCTAGCTCCTAGGTGCCCAACCTGAGGCCCTTTGGGCATTGTTCGGCGGCCCCCCTTGGTCTTCCCCCAAAACCTAACTGTTAATGCAGATGGCATAGCAACCCACCTGTGAAGCGGTCACACACTGACCCAGCTTTCCTTATCAGCTTTGGGGGTCCTACATCAGTAACATTGTCAATGTTGATCGGGAAACCAGATATTCATATGAGCGCTGCACCCAGGGGCAGGAGGGTGAGTGCTGTTGGGTTTTCACTGCCGTCGGGATCTGGTCCACCGCCTGCTGAGATATGTTGACAGTGGGAGGGTCTGGATCGATGTTATATGCGGCCCTTTAGTGATGCCGAGGGCTGCACTTGTGGCCCTACATATCAACTCAGTTGCCCACCACTGTTCTAGCTCTTACTAGTCATGTCAGTTGGTACGTACACCAGAAGGCCAGTAGAGAACTTTCCATCGTGCCTCTTCACTTTTGAACATTGTCTTAACTGGCTTCTTCATATGGCCTGACACATTTTGGAACCTCCTGTGTTTATGCCCCTATACTAAGGATCATAAGATCTGATC
This sequence comes from Ptychadena robeensis, assembly GCA_036250615.1. Classification (NCBI taxonomy): domain Eukaryota; kingdom Metazoa; phylum Chordata; class Amphibia; order Anura; family Ptychadenidae; genus Ptychadena; species Ptychadena robeensis. The sequence goes on from CM070036.1 coordinate 119,613,915, forward strand.
CCCTCCACATTTCAAAAGTTCATCCTTCCTAGAGCTCAGACAGTACTCACCTAATGTGTCTTCTTGTCCTTTGGACATCTTTTACATTAGCAGTATTGTCCACCACTGTCCACTGTTATTTGGAGATTGTATGTATTGATGTATTTATTCATTTTAAATAATGGATTCTTTATAGTTTTATACACAAAATTCCAAACATGGCTAGTAAGTCAAACAGGATGCAACAGTATTCAGGCGTGATGTTTAAATTGAGGAGGTATATCTTAAAAGAGCTTTATGGAGCATTCTAATAATGTATAATATATTATACATTACTAAGTTGGCCAAAGTACACTCAGAAGTGGGATATCATATTTTAATGTAGCATTGATATCATAATGAAGCTTCTATTCAGAACATCTCAGACAAAAGCTTACATTGCAGATCCCTTCCCCCAAAAAGAGCCTGTTTTGGTGACCAGAAGCTATGTGACACTTCTTAACAATGTTATTAAGTAATTAATCAGTAATATATAGGCTATAGGAAAACACAAAGCTAGGTTCAGCAGTTTAAAGCGGGGCAACCTCTGATTCTACCTTCTATTAGGGAAGATCAGAGGTCAAAAGTAGAAAAAAAAAATACCCAGTAAAACTTTCAAAATACAGCGACACTCCACCTCCTCAGTGACGTGCCGCAGTGCAAGGGAAGTTAGACATCACTCCTGACGTCTACCTTTCCATGTTCCCATGTGCCCATAGCCTGCCACATCTGAATCGGGAGGGGCGGAGTGTCGACCTATTCAGATCTAGTTTGGTGAATGGAGCGAGACCAGAAAAGTCTCGCTCCTCCATCTTGCAGCCTGGAGGAATGGACACTCCAGACATGGTGGCACGGGAGTGAGCAGCCAGGAAAGGTAAGTATATCTTTTTAGGGGTCACTGTTCCTGGATGAAAACTGGATGTTGGCGAGTTGTGTATACATGTTTATTTTTTTTATGCTTTTAGAGTTTACATCCACATTAATCTTACATTTCCTTAATATAAAGCTGATGGAGGTTAGACAATTACGTTTCAAGTTTGCGAAACTTACTTAGTGGCCATTCAAAGACTAGACCCTCTACTTAGCATAATGATGACTTGTTGTGATCATTGACAGCAGACATTTTATGTGCTTGAACAGTGAACTTCATGTGATCCTATTGTAGAATGCTGATAAAAGTTCAGGCGTTTAAAGCAAGCAAATAAAACAGATGGCACATAGAGAAAATTCTGATCTGTGTGTTGATATTTCATGTTTTCTAGAGTTATGGTTTCTTTTACAAACAATTCAACCAATGCAGTTTTATCTGCTAGCTGGTCTATGACGCACTTCCAACTTTCATACTTGGGAGCGATTGTTCTTGATTATACCCAATGACCAGAGAATGAACAAGCTCCTGACAATGAACTCCCTTACCAGACAACTATACACACACCTTAGATAGTTAGCAACAAGACCATCATAGGTCAACTTTTTAACTTATATCTTATTATGTATGGACCTTAAAGCTGGCCACACATGGGTAGATTCCCGTGCAATCGACTGGCGATCATTGCACCACATGGGCACATCAATTACTGTATGATGGGGACCCGGTTTCCCAATCCCCCGGGTCTCTCCACAGCCTCTGAAGCAGACAGCTTCTCTGGCTGTGTAAAGCACCCAGCCTGCAGCCAGCCCCCCCCCCCCCCCCCCCCTTCTGACAGAGCTGGGTCCATGTTGGCCACGCCCCCTTCACACACACAGAGCAGCTAGATGAACACACAGCTTGTGTGTGTGGCTCAGCTCTCAGCCTGTCCAATACATTTGATGGGGACAGCGCTGTCCCCTAGTAGTGTGTGGACTTCGACCAAGGTTTTCCAACATGTTGAAAACCTGTTTGGTCGAGTTCCTTCGAGCTGGATTCCTTGATCCTGTTCGAAGGAACCGTGAATGGCTCAGATGAAGTATCAGATAAGAGGAACATCGGGAGCAGTGAGCATGCATGGCGCACGATGCTCCTCTAATCTGTTACTTCATCGAGCCGTGTGTGGCTAGCTTTAGAGAAGAGTTTCTAGAACTGATGAATGTAAACTGTCCACCAGTTAGAGGACTGAGTTTGTGAATTCTTTTCCATCATGCCTCTTCACTTCTGATCATTTAGAAGAATGGTATTCCCCCCCCCCCCCCCCCCCATACTAGGGAGCATAGACAAGAGTTTCTAGAACTGATGAATGTACACTGTAAATAGTTAGTGGTATTTTTTACCTAGGTTTCAAACATAAGTGAGGTACATCGATATGATGATGAGTGTATACATGGATTTAATTATTGGTGGCTATACCTCTGTCTTCAGTGGTTCCCCTGATGACTTCCATTATAATATTGTGCCCTGCAGAGATGTAAAGGAACAACTGGGGGGGGTTCATTTAAGATCTGAACGGCTGGAAAAGTTATTGAGAACAGGTTTCAGACTTCTTATTTCCACCCTGCAGCGTTTATTGCCCTTGGAGCCTTTTAAATAGTAGGTTTCCAAAGTTCTTACTTAGGCCAGTAAATATTTAGACTGGATTCTAAAAATTAAAAAAGCTTCTTCACTTCATTCACACTATGTTACTTTTTCCATGCTGTACATCTTTTTTGTAATTTTTTCATCAATATCTATATTGATTCTGATTGGAAATGTGTTTAAAGGTAATACAGCACAAATGTGGTAGAAGTCTCAAACAACTGCTTTTTCATGTTGGTGATCTCTATAACAATATACAATATATGATGTACTCTGTCCATAGTCTTTGATCATATCTTGTAGTGCAGACATAAGGTTTTGTCAGTGTTTCTACTGAAGGCCCCAGATTTCAATTAATGCTGGCTGATACCCGTGCAAGCAACATGCAATCGATCGCATTGTGGTGATGCCAACACACTGCGCTCGATCACTGGTCAATCGAACAGGAATCGATGTGCACCACTTTGCACATCGATTCCCGATGGATGGGGACCCTGGTCCGGTGTTGTGAGATATTTTCCTACCTGGCTGGGAGCTGCTGACAGGATTGCTGCAGAGGGGGGCTCCCTCCCGCACAGTAGTGTACACAGCCATGCTAGGGTCCTCCCCCCTTTCCCCTGCCAGGAGCCAATCACAGGCTGTGTCGGGGGGGGGGGGGCTCCTTTGCAGTTGTCTGTGTCTCTGTGTATACCGGTTCAATCAACCTTTTGATCCCACTCAAAGAAAGGCTGGACACATTTTTTATAGATTCAAGCACAATTGAGCGTCTTGAGCGATTGATTGTGCTTAAATTCATTAAAAAATTTTGTTGTGTATGCCTAGCTTAAGTTGACCACTTTCCTAGACAAAGAGAATTGTGACTCTTACATTTAATCAATAGATAACTGTGAGGTAAAACACCAAACAGCTTAGAATATTGACGGCACAATGCCTTACGCTACAAAGAAACTACAACTCCTAGGTACTTTGTATAATGTATCTGCTGCCTGCCTCATCAGTTGCATACTTATTACTTTCTTCGAATTTCTATAGCATTTCCCTTTATTGTGCGCTCCTGCAAATAGCAATATCTGTAGAATAATTCATGAAAGAACAAGACAACCAGAATAGCCTTCTAAACCTTGCAGTGTCCCGGCGTAGAGTGAAATGTCAATTACATGCCTCAGTAAGGTCTTCCACTGAGTCTGCTTTGAATTAAGGCATGTCTGCTTTTCTGCTTTAATTGGAGCCGAGGCATCCTAACTAGCTGACATAAAAGCATGCAGCAAATACTACAGAGGGGTCTCCAGTGTGTCGCTTGACCCAGCAGACGTTAAGTGGAAGGAGGTCACTATATAGCTTCCCTCTATATTTGTTATAGCAGAACCCTGTGTCACACTGCAGCAGTAATACTGCCATTATTGTGTATAATAAAATGACCAAGTACAACCCTCTCCCTGTTCATGTACAGTATCAGGAGAAAAAATGATAAAAGCAAGCAAGGAAAGAAAAAAAAATACAAAACGGCTTTATATATATATATGTGGTGGACAGGAATTGATTCCCTTGTGATCAACTTAAAGATCGATAGTTTTAAGTTGATTGAACAGGAATATCGAACAATGTATGGCCAGCCTAAAGGTCCCCATCCACATCGAGACTGTGCTCGACAGATGACCTGTTTGAGCTCAGAGTGGTGACATCACGATGACGCCACCACGCTGCGCTCGGGCGCCGGTCGATTGGACAGGAATTAAGGCGCACCACTTTACGTGCCCGATTCCCGGTCAATCCTTTGGATGGGGATCCTGGTTCCCAGCATTGTGAACATGCTCGTTTGGGTCCCCATCTAAAGGATGCACATGGATTCCCCAAGTGATCATTGTGTGATTGGCGTTGGCAATTCTTGTGTCACAACATTGCAAACGATCACACAACGATCGTCCGAGAAGCAAGCCATATACGCCCACCGTTTTTCTAGCTGGCTTAGTCCAATCTAATGTTACAGTTTCTGTTTACAGTATGAGTAGTAGTTTCCTGGAGCCAGTGATATGATGTTCTTTCTGCTTCCTGTTTTCCATTCCCATTCCTCCCAAATTTGTAAGTTTTAATTTATAATGACAAAGCCTGAACAGTGGCGGGG
>CM070036.1:119618552-119629092 GCA_036250615.1 Ptychadena robeensis
TAAAAAACAGCCATAGAAATTACACAAGGAGTAAAGAAGATTCTTGAAATGAGAGATTAATAGAGGAGGAGTTACAGAAATAGGTGGAAGAAGGGAAAATATGAAAGGAGGGGGTTCTCAAAATTTTTTAGCATTTTCCTTTTCAGGAGGCAAATCATAGTAGGCGTTCTAGAACCCAATAGGACAATTTATCCTTGGTCCTGAGGGGCCAACTGAGTTCTTCTGTTTGCTGTGCTTCATTAATTCTGGGGACCTACTGCATCAGTGTAAGGTGATGCATGGTCTTACAGTGTTCATGAGATGGATGATAAAGGATTTTTTTCCTTTTTCAAGAGGCAATGGGCTATTACATAATATGTAGGTTGAGGAATTATCACCCTCAGTCAATGCATGTCTCTTTCTGATTTACAAAAGTTTTGTTGGCCCATTGTCACCAGAGTTTCTATATATAGGAGCTAGCAAGGGTGGTGTACCATCATCCCCAGCAGGTATGTTTCAGGGTTGCCTAGTACAAGTAAGGTACTAAAGTGGGAATGGGAAGTAGGGTAATGTCTGGATGAGAAACCAAACACAGAGCAGACAAACTGCTGAATGTATTTAGTTTTAGTTAAGTCTAACTGGGATAAACTTTGTTGCCCCACTTTCCATTCTGTTTTGTTTTCACTCTGTGGGGGTGGGGGAAGGCACTTTGACCTGGGAGTGTACCTTTGCTGACTGCTACATGCCACTGAGTTTTGATACAGGTATCTTAGTATAACATAATCAACATTGGACTGTAAAAACAGTATTTTCTGCTTAAACAGAAGGCTCAAACTTATCCTTAGTGACTCCAGAAGAAGCCCCATTGAGGGATGAAACACATAGAGCACAAGCATATGGGTCAAGACCCTGAATAGGCCCCACATGCATTGTAGGCCCAGACCATTGCCTCCTTTTTGATAAAAACTATGATATTGCCTTACATTTCATATTACACTGTGGTTTTAGTATTGTGAATATTAACAATGTATTAATAAACGGTAACTTCTTTTTTCATTAAACTTGTTGCAGCTTAAAAGTCCCATGAGGTAGCCATCTCTTTCTTTTTTGTGTCCAAAAAGTGCAGGTTGGCACTGGGTAAACAGAACTCTAAATTTGTATTGTAGGGGATGTGGTGCTTTAATCAAAGATAATTGTTTGTTTGTTGATGATCATCTTCTTTAAAGAGAACCTGTTATATTAGACATTTTGGAACCATGGCAGATGTTTTTTTACATGTATTGCTATCATCCGTAGTCTTGTTACTGACACTTCTCAGGCTGCATGCTTGTTTGTGACAGTTTTGAAGCTTGCATTGGTGATGCATAGATTTATCTCAACAGGTTACCATAAAATAATTATCGCTAGCCCAGCTGGTGTATCCCGGTCCCATTCTATATCAATGCTTGCTTACTACATAACATGATTATGTGGAAAAAATTTCATTTCTGAAGCATCATTTTCCCAAATGTTATGTTGCTTGTTGAGTCAGGTGTGACAATTGCTGAGGCTCAGTCTGCATACATAGAGAATATACGTCTGTCTGCCGACACTCCAACATTCTCATGTTTACTATTGAAAGCTGTTAAGTGACGCACGGATGTACAGATGGCTGATTAGACCAGAACTGCCAAGAAATGTTATGGTTTTTTATTTATGTGTGTAATTAACGCACACATTTGTTTAACTTGGACTGTAAATGTCACAAATGTTATTATTACACATAATTATGGTAATCCAGCAAATGTGATCCGTTTCTTGACCTATCATTACCACAGTTCCTGTAATGTTCCCTCTGCTGCACATTTGATTCACTAACAGGAGCCATTTATAGATGGCTTCTCAGTATCTGATTACAGACAGAAATAAGATGGTCAACTTCTTCACAAAACCCCCTTAGGATGATTCATTTTCATTTTGAATGATGATTTGGTTTGACGTATACGATTTATTTCCTATTGTCCCTCTCTTCATTTATTATGTTGCTTAATAACATGCAACAAGGACTGTAGTTTGTTACAGGTCAGATATTCCCTTAAAAATACAATAAGTAACCAAGTCCTACAGAAAATAAGACATCACATCTACTTCTGGCTTTATTTTACTCAACATTTGTAAAAGATTAGACATTATAGATTAGATTTAATAAAAAAAATAGATGGAATCTATTGAAAATTAGATATTGATAAATGAGATATTCTATATTTGTTCTTTGTTCCATCTACACAGCTCTGCCATATGACGAGGATCGCTAATATTGTTTGATGGTTACGTTGGAGCACCCCTGGCTGGGTGTGCACAGCAGTAATCCAAGTATACGACCGATAATGGGGACCGATCAATAAAAGTTTACCCTCAACCAGTGTATAGCGACCTTGTGCATTCACTGCTCCAGCAGTTGTACAATGTGTACATAGTTGGCTCTAGGGCACACTATCCCAAAATAAAGAGATACCTGTGGATTTTTTATAAATAAAAATACTAATAGTGTTAATGGCTAAAATATAGTGCAATAGAGCAACAAGACAGGATATTAAAGGTGGCACTGTGGTTTCCTGCTCCCCGCCACCACATAGCTTGTGTATTTTCTTCTATGAGAGTCAAGACTACACTCTCCTGTTCTAGGCAAGTGTGCTGGGGATTTTGGTGGGGGGTCTGTGAGGGGGATGTGTGTCTGCCTCTCCTTTCCTGCTACATCACCCTCTTCCCCTCTAGGTACCCACACTCCCACCCTCAGTGCTTCTGGCCAGCTTACCTGCACCCTGAGCTGTGCGGTGGCTCTGGTCTGGTGTCACTGGCCCTTCCTTCTCTTCTGGCTGCTCCTCTTCATCCAGTATGTGTGTACTGGGGTGAAGGTAGGAGCAGATCTCTCCTCTTCAATGATCTCTGGGGAAGGAGAACAAGGAGCATACGGTTGGTTAAGCAGCCAGACATTTTAGCTACTAGCACACTCACTACTCCTTCTCTCTTCCTTCCAGAATGTATGGAAGGGAGGAGGCTTGCTGACAGTCAAGGAGCCACAACAAGGAGGCTAAAGACTCTTGGGTTGTAGGCCTTTGGTCGATAGAATGTAAAGATACGTTGCATACTACAAAATGTATGTAAATATTTAGCCGTCTAGTTGATTTAAAAGAACATTGTGTGAAGTACAGTATATGTGCCTGATAAAAGTCTACATTTACAGACCACACTCTCCATTAAATTACCTATTTGTCATTTTGTTATGCAGTGAACTCCTAAATTATGAACTTGAATAATGAAACGCTAGTTGTAACGTAAATTGGTCTCAGGTCAGACTGGTTGTTACTCGAGGGTCTACTGGAATGTGTTATTGCCAGTCATACTATGTATATATGGCGTTTAGGGATGCATCCAATACATATGCATGACTTCCTGCCCTGCCTGTTCACACTGCTTTCTGCGGGTCCATGGAGGACAGTGGAGATTGATGTACTTCCCTGCGTTATTCTCTTGGCTGGAGGACTCGCTGAAAGCCATGTGAACAGTCGGGGCGAGAAGTCATGCATATGTATTGGAGGCTTGTGATAAACGTGGGGGTATTGGCACATCCTTAATCGCCATATACACATAGCCTATGGAACACAATGTTTGCTTTAGACCATGACCTTTGTTGAATATGCAGAATACTATCCCAGGAGATTGTCTCCCATTTTGTTTGCATGATTATCCTTGGAAATTTACTGGGAAGAAATTCATTTGGCTACCAGTGAAAAATAATCAGCTTGAGAACAAGGACTTTTCTATGACTAACTCTAATTTTTCTGTTTAACCCTACAGGGACAAGCCGATCTTCTCAAGTATGCCAAAACAGAAACCAGCGAGAACCTAAAGCAAATTCACTATGCTGCTTTATCATGTGGACTAAACAAGTCCGCCTGTGGAAGTACAGAGGTCTCCAAACCTAGACGAAGCCTGGAGGTCATACCGGAAAAAGCAGGGGATGAATCCGGTGACTGAGGAGCCAAAACTTCGACCTCGTGTGCTCATCTTGTTTGCATTTCTAATCCTAGGACCAATGTAGCTGCACAAGTTTGCTTTGCACTTACTAAAAAAAAAAGGAAGAAAATACACAAATGTTATTTTTTGAAGCACAACTGGAGGATGCCAAGTCTGTTCATCTGAAAATTCATGGATTTTTGTCAATGAAGGAACTGGTACGGCAGATTTTTTGCTGGTGCCATTAGCCAAAACTGAGTGTGTGGAAAACCAATATCCCTGATAGACTAGACAGGTAGGGGGGTACTTGCTGCTTGAAGGGGTGTAGCAGTGTTTTAAAGTTAGGTTTTAATAGATATATATATTTAAATAAGAGAGGAATCCTCACATTTCATAAAACGTGTGGTCATTGTAAAGTGTATAGTGCTGGAAGGACTGAAATGTATTGCACTGAATAGTACATTTTTAAACATGGCTGGTAACGTTGTGTTCTGATTGAGCCATATTGTATATAGATAAAGAACATAGAATGCAATAAACCTTAGAGCACCAGATATCTGTGCACTGTAGGTGTCAAAACACACACAAAAAAAAATAACCCTCAAATGTGCATTTCACATTACACACAGAGTAGGTCATTTTGCCACAAAACTTTTGAGTTGTTATTATATAATGTAAAAGTGACCAAATTTGAAGATATATTGTAAATATATATATTCTTTTTTTATTTTGTGATGTGTCCACATTAAAGAAAGAGAAAAAGTTTTATTATCTTATTTGTCATGCATTTTAACAAATATTATAGCCTTTTTGTTTTAATTTAATAAAAGGGTGGAGAAAACGATGTCGTTTATGTGTGTTGTAATATCTTTTACAGAGGGAATCTACAAAAGTAAAGGACCCCATACACCAGGATGAGCTGGGGCCGAAAGACGAGCGACAGAGTGATGACGTCCTCACGCTGCACTCTGTCGCTCACAGTATTGGTGGGCACCCTTTGTGTGCCGACCGGTACTTTGAAAGGAGACGCCGATCCCCATTAAAACTAATGGCATCTGGCTGAGATTAACGGACATGTCCGTTCTCTGGCCGACCAAGCCCCATGTGGGAACCCGCGATCCGCGGCCTTAAGGTGTATGGGGGCCTTAAGTCCCATTGATAATGGAGTAGCTCTTTTTTTTTTCTTTAAATTATTAAACAAACAGAATCTGTTCTAATTGGTTTATAGTGTATAATGGGGCCTGCAGGGTTTTTAAAACAGAAGAAATATGAAACGATAGCAGACATTTTGAGCCAGGAGGGCAAATACAGTAGGGATAATGGCGGATATACAGCACACCATTTAAAGGACAATGGGGGGTATACAGCACAGCATTTAGATTGGGATAATATGGACTAGGCAATGTATAGCACAACATGCAAGTTGCAGCATTGTGTAATGTATAGCATAACATGCATAACAGGAGTGTCTGAAATGGGACGTATATACCACCGCATATATAATGTATACGGAATGTATTCACAGCGCATCACTCCACATTTTGTTATGTTACAGCCTTATTCCAAAAAGTTGATTAAGAGCATGTCCAGTGGAATTGCAGAGGTCCTGAAAAAGAAGGGCCAACACTGCAAATACTGACTCTTTGCTTAAATCTCATGTGATTGTCAATGAAAGCCTTTGAAACGTATGAAGTGCTTATAATTATATTTCAATACATCACAGAAACAACTTCAACAAAGATCTAAAAGCAGTGCAGCAGCAAACTTTGGATAAACTAATATTTGTGCCATTCTCAAAACTTTTGGCCAGGACTGTACACACAACACCCCATGAAGGCAAGATTGAGATTTTGGCAAATTTATTAAAAATAAATACATTGAGAAAGCACATTTACATAAGTATTTACAGCCTCTGCCATGAAGCTCAAAATTTAGCTCAGGTGCATATGGTTTCCCCTGACCATCCTTGAGTTGTTTCTGAAGCTTAATTGGAGTCCACCTGTGGTAAATTCAGTTGATGATTCAGTCATGATTTGGAATGGTACACTCCTGTCTATATGATGTCCCACAGTTGACAGTTCATGTCAGAGCACTCCAAGAAGTCTGTGAACCTCCCAGACAGTTCTGGGAGTAGGGTCTTAGTCAGTAAGGTGACCAAGAACCTGATGGTCCTCTATGGAGAGAGAAGGACAACCATCTGTGCAGCAATCAACAAATCAGGTCTGGATGGTGGAGTGGCCAGACAGAAGCCTCTCCTTGGTAAAAGGCACATGACAGCCCCCCTGAAGTGCTCTTGGACCATGAGAAACAAAAGTATTTGGACAAAGATTGCACTCTTTATTGTGAATGAGATGTGTCACATTTGTAGGAAACCAGGCACTGCTCATTAGGCCAATACCATCCCTATAGTGAAGCATGGTGGTGGCAGCATCATGCTGGGGGGATATTTTTCAGTGGCAGGACTTGGGAGACTAGTCAGCATAAAGGGAAAGATGACTGCAGCAATGTACATCCTGGATGAAAACCTGCTCTAGAGCGCTCTTAAACTCTTGACTGGGATGATGGTTCATTTTTTAGCAGAGCGACAACCCTAAGCACACAGCCAAGATATCAAAGGAACGGCTTCAGGACAACTCTGAGATGTGCGCACTGACGCTTCCCACCCAACCTGATGAAGCTTGAGAGGTGCTGCAAAGAGGAATGGGCGAAACTGCCCAAGGATAGGAGTGCCAAGCTTGTGGCATCATATTCAAAAAGACTTGAGGCTGTAATTGCTGCCAAAGGGGCATCGACAAAGTATTGAGCAAAGGCTGTGAATACTTATGTTCATGTGATTTCCCAGTTTTTTTTTTTTATAAATTTGCAAAAATCTCAATTAAACCTTTTTCACATTGGTGTGTTATGTGCAGAATACTGAGGGGAAAATCTATTGAATCCATTTTGAAATAAGGCTGTAACAACATTTTGAAAAAGTGAATACTTTACAGATGCACTGTACATCAGTCTAATAGAAACTACAGCCTATATGTAAAAGCCATTATTGAAAAACAAATTAAAAAGACAAGTAAACCTAACTAGCTCATAGGATTATAGATGGTGGAGATTACCCAGAATAAAATAAGTGGTTACAAGATTTAATAAATTGATAAAAGTGATATTGTGTTGATGAAAACTGCTTTTCGTGTTATGTGTCACCATTAGTTTATCTAGTCTAGCCTTGGCCAATAGCTGACCTCCATCACCAAACTCTGTAGTTGTAGTATGAGGTCATACTGCACACTAAATAATGTAGTTTTCCCCCCAATTATCTGCTTGGTAAAGTGCACTAGTTTCACTCGGAGAGCCAACATTTTCTATGTGTTTTTTCTCTGTAAATGTAATGACCTAGATTTTGTGTGGTTTCTATAAAGTCATCGTGATAATATTTTAAAGTCCTAGGGAAGTAAAAAAAAAAAGTATCTTTTAACAGAGCTCTTTATTAATGTTCATAAATTTGTATGCAAACATGTTTTACTTTCATTTAATAGAAAAGAATGTTGGTTAACCTCCCTGGCGTTACAGGGAGGTGTCACTTTCTGTATTAAAAGCAGTACAAGCCCCTCCCCCCTTGTTTGCCACTCTCTGAGGAGTCCTTACAGATTGTGGACAAGAGGAAGAAGACAACCAGATGCATGAGGCGGGCATCCGGTGCTTGATAAAGGTAAGAAACCTTATCATACAACTGTCCAGCTCAGGCCAACCGCCCGAGAGGTTTAACCTTTAAGATACCATATTTTTTAGACTAAAAATATGCACTTTTTCACCCCTAAAATTATGTGTTGTTATGGTCTGATGCGCAGGCACTCGGCCACAGGTGGTCGCGCCTTGGCTCCCCGCCAGCATCCTCACTCTCCCAGCAAGAAGATTAGCTGGGGAGGAGCTGTCAGATGGGAGATCCACCCACAGCCGGATCTCATAATTACCTTAATATGCGCAAATCGGCACTTTTACATGCGCATATTGTGAACGCAATGCATGGTAGTTCCGGGTACTGATGTAAAAATCTTGAATGTTTGCGGTTACGAAGATACAGCACTATATTCAAGATCTTGGCGAATTCTCGAAGTGCCGATATTTGAAATAAAAATTGCATTTAGAAAATAGCAATTAGAATATTGGCAATCAACACTAATTATTCTAGAATTAAGGAGCACTACACTACCATCATGATGGTTTTTTTTATATATCATTTCTTTTTTTTTTTGGGAGTATACATCCCTCTTTGATCCGGTCGATCAACAATATGAGCCAATTGAGTAAGTAAAGGGATAACTTCATTTGTGTGCTGCTTCTTTACTGTACAATCAGCAAGCTGTAGGCAATAGTGATGATCACGTATATTCGGATTCAGAATATTAATCGCGAATATCAGCAATTCGGAAATACGCGAAGATGGTGAATATATTGCCGAATATTCGCAATTCCGGATATTCTGTATTTTTTATCCATTACACACGCCTCTCAATGCAAGTGGACGAATGGGAAGGCTGCAACAAGAGCTTAGCAACACTCCCTGCAACCATCAACAGTTTTTTAAATGAATATTGGGGTGATGCGAATATTGCGAAAATCGTCACTTAATTCGCACCATGTTAAACATATATTGCGAGCGCAAAATTCGCAATAAAAACTGCCGATATTCGCAATAAAAAAAAAACTGAATATTGCCGAATGCGAATAATTTCCAAAAGTTTTCCATAAAATTTGCGGCATGCTGCGAATACGAATGTTGCCTATGCCGCTCATCACTAGTGGGCAATATGATTAGGTTAAATATTTAATTTTTCATGTTATTGGGTACATGAGATCAATGAATATATAAAAGCTCATCTGCACAGTTATTCAATAATAGACATTAGTGGAAAGAAATATGCATTGGCAAAAATGCTAAAAGAAAAAAAAAAAAAGCTTTGCATTGGGATTGTATTCGGTTTTGAATTGACCTTCCAGACTGTGGGTGAAAAGTTCAATATATTATTACTCAGTAATGAATACTGCTATGAAGTCATATGTGGCTGGCATTTCACTTTGTGGTTCTATGTCCAGGGATGAGCAATAGAAATGAATAATGAAAATTGAGAGATCCAGTTCGGAGATAAAATTATTATTATTAGTATCAGTGCTAAGACAAATTTGGTTATCCAGCAGAGGCATGAAGAGCTATGGTGAACACTTCCATCGGAATATAATTATGTCTTCTATTTACTTCTGAACTCTGAAACACTTTAGGAAATAGTCACTCTATAAAACTAAAGGAAACAAATACAGAAGTTATATATAATTGCATTGCTAATGTTAAAAGGACATTACTAACATACTAAATATATATAATTAACCTCCCTAGCGCTCTTGCAAGTTCCAGATTTCTGTACCAAAAGCGCACCATAGACCCTCATAGAATATTTTCATGTTGTAGGACTGTAACTTCCCACAATATGTCTATACAAGGGTCTAATAGACATCCTGACTATAATAATGTTTGAAACACATAATTATTCTTAAAAAAAAATACATAAAAAAAACGAATAAAAGGTATCATTTGAATGATAAAATCTCTTTTATTCGTATTTGGTATGAAAGATTTCAAAACAGTATGTATTCATATTTATGTTTTATTTATAATAAATTTTTTATTACAATTGGAAATGTGTTTTATTTAAGTTGTGATCACTGTATCCAATCCAATGCCCTTTGGCACCCTCTGAAAGGGTTAACTTCAAAGTTCACACCTGGAAATCAAATAAGAACAAGGACAGAGGCGCACAACCTAGTACAACAATTGGTTAAATAATGTGGAATAGGATAAGATAAAACAAATTGAAACAAAATGAGACAAAACAACAGACAAGATACTCACATTGAGAGAGGTTTACAAGGCTGGCTCTCTCAGGGCCATGTGCTTTCCAGGAGGACCTCACTTCCTGGTTGGGGATGAGATCACTTCCTGCTTACAGATACTGGGGGGCTCAATAGGAACAATGGGACGCGTTTCGAGCAGAGCTCTTTTTCAACCATAGGGAAAGGGGTGCAGTAAGTCTCTGGATTTATACACACACACATAGAGGAGTGCCCTCCCCTTCATTAGCATGCTGCAGGTGAGGGGGGGGGACACAGGAGAGGCTAGGTTAGCTCAGTAGAGGGAGTATTGAGCAATTGCTTGAACAGGGATACAAACAAACGAATGGATAATTAAATGGTATACCTGTATGTGGAGACAAAGTAAAGCGTGAATGCAAGTTAAGAGTACAATGATGATGAACAAATGGGAGAGAGAAAACAAAAACCAAACACACACAGATGCATGGATATATATGCCCACATACACACATATATAAAAAACAAACATGAATGTACACACATCCACAAACATGGGGCAGAGACAAATGGATCAAGGGGGTGAACACCTTAGCAGACACAAATTGGTGATGGATGGGGAGAAAGTGGTGGGGCTGGTTACTTTATGATTGTATTGATGTCCAATTCTTCATTCAAGCCATGGGGGGTTAGCGTATTGAGGGCATATATC
>CM070036.1:119639432-119698924 GCA_036250615.1 Ptychadena robeensis
ATTAGAGCAGCTTCAGATTCCACGCAACTACCTGTCTTGCTCCCTTAGCCTTGCTAAGGAAAAGGAAATCCATATCTTCTGTGACGCATCCAACGAAGCTGTTGAAGCAGTGGCCTATCTCAAGGCATCTGACTCCTCTAGAGAGCCAAGAGTTGGCTTTGTGTTAGGAAGGACTAAACTGGCTCCAAAGGTCAAGCAA
Source organism: Ptychadena robeensis (assembly GCA_036250615.1). NCBI lineage: Eukaryota > Metazoa > Chordata > Amphibia > Anura > Ptychadenidae > Ptychadena > Ptychadena robeensis. The sequence continues at coordinate 119,639,632 of CM070036.1, forward strand.
ACCATACCAAGACTTGAACTATGCGGAGCTGTCTTAGCTATAAAAATTGCAGACTTCCTACAAGGTGAAATGGACATTGACTTGCTTAATATACACAGACAGCAAAGTTGTTTTGGGCTTTAACACTACTAGAAGATTTTACGTGTATGTGGCCATGAGTACGCATGAGAAACGCATGAGAACGCATGAGAAAGTCCAGCAAACCGGAACAATGGAATTCTGTTCCCACCTACCTGAATCCAGCAGTTATTGCCATCAGACTGGCATCAGCAGTCAAGTTTGCAGACACCGGCTAGTTCTCTGGACTGGAATTTCTGCTACCACAGGCCTCTCCATCTTTTGTCATGGACATGACTTGAAGACTGCCAGAGATGGAGTTGTGAAGACCTTCTTCAGGCCTTTAACAGAGACTGTTCTACTTCTACCTCTAGAGCATATCAGATGACTTAGCAGATGCCAAGCTATTGGACACCTGAAAGGACCTTTGAAAAGATAAAGTTAATGTTTTTATTTTGTTTCTTTTCTCATTTTTGTCTTTCAGGTCCTCAAGATGAGTCATCTTCAAGAACTCATGCTTAATTTGTTGTTGCATAAATTGCATATATATTATATTATAGTGGTATCTACAGATACCAGATGGGGAGTGTGCTGTCACTGACGGCGGCACCCTAGGTACAAGACGACCCCCGACTTATGCACACATGTTTCTGTGTTCAAAAGTCATCTTATACCCTGGAAAATATGGTAGCTAAAAGCATCTTTTTGTTCTAGCAGACAGTTTCTCCAAAAATTCAACAAATAATTTCAAATTGAAATTTTGACCTAATTTATGCAAAAATATTAATAAAAAAAATATCATGTTCATGGGCTTTGCAATGAACTCACAAATAAACTAGTTATACTTTTGCTACCATCTCTATTTCCTACCCCTATGTCACTAACCATATGTAGACATCAGATACCCTACCACAGAGGTAAGTAAACTTTTTGACTTGTGGGGCACAATGGGTTTTTAAATGTGACATAGGGGCCGGACCAAGAGCCTCCTCATAGCCATCCTCATAGCTAGGACAGGATATTTAAAAAAAATTAATGTTTCTTGGCCTCTAGGAAACAATCCAAACAATAATCCTCTAGGTGTTAGCTTGACTTATTGCAGGGAATGAGGGGCGCCAGAGCGTCTTGATACCAACGTGACAAATGGCCAAATTAATAGACTAAAGGGACAGTTTTGGCCCCCGGGCCTTAGTTTGCCTTCTTCTGCCCTACCACACCAGAATATTTGCACCCTTTTGTTAAAGGCCCTCGAAGAAGGACCTTTGGGTAATGTCATTATTTTACAAAACGCTTCAATGTGATATTAAGAAGCATGCTATCTGCTTCATAATGCTTCACAAGGGGCAAGATTAGACTTTGCTAATAAGAATATTAGCAGAATCTAAGCGAGAATAATAAAAGCAGTACAATGAAAGTGGTGGTATAGGGGCAGTTGGCGAGGTGGGCAGACACGCAGGGGCTAGAGTAACTAGAGGTGGCTGGGCCCCATACCAAAAAAGAAAGAACAGCCAGCCAGGAGCTGCGCCCCCCCCCCCCCCCCCCCCCCCCCCCCCCCCCCCCCCCCCCCGTGGCTACTGGCCCTATAGTGCAACTATAGCTGCTATGGTGGTTCCTACGCCACTGCATACATGGTTTAATTTTCCCATTAAAAAATTATTGTATTAAACCTATCATTAAAATAAAAGATGATTTCTTCAATTCGCTCAAATGTAATCAAAATTCTATTAAAATGATTGTGCAGTGACCAGTTACGGGCATGTTGATAAATATTTGTCGGTCGTACAACTATCTGACTTGTTTTCTAGGTATTGCAATACATTTTTGTATCTACTACTTTTGTACTACGGAGCATGTGCACAGGGCTAGGGAATGAAATAAATCTGTTTTGGATCAATCACATTATGTGCTGGTAAAAACTATTGAAATTCAAAATGATGGACTTAATAAATACAAAAAATGTTAAGTCTATTGAACAGAAAAATCGAACTGAAAATGCCCACCTTTATTATCACATGACAATTATTCTCATATGACAATAGATTCCAGAATCACACTGCGGTAATATGTGGTAACCACCATGCGAAACACTTCTGCTATGCTGACTGAGGTTATTTAGAATATGCTCTGTTTAGGTGCCTTTAATTTAATTAAGGACAATTAAGTCTTAAAATCAGGGTTTCATTTATTTACAAATGAAGAGTTGCATGCAACATTATGTGCTAATGTATAGTGAAGGAATTGGCCATAAGTGGTAGAAGGAGAAGAGAAGAAGAGGGCCTACTCTAAAAATACCAAAAAAGTATCTCCCACAACACTTTGTCACACAATATTCTCTCTTTTCTTGGTTTTTGAAACTTCTAGGTCACAGCAGATCACACCCGTGCACCAAGTTGGTCTATTGTCTTCTGTTTCCTTTCACGTTGTTCAACCTCTGATCTCTATAGTTGATAAAATGCTGAGATTGTATTAAAATCAATTTTCGCAATGCCAACTGACAGATTTCCTTGAGAATTGCCATTCATGTTGTTGGCGCTTTGTGACTTGAGTATTGATTATCATGATATCATTATTTATTTTATTTTTTTTATGGTTCATGGATCTACATTGGATCACATGTTCAACTCTGGGCTGCTTTGCTTTACTTTCAAAAGTTACTAAACATTTATAGTCCAGTATCCGTCAAGAGTCCAAAATATATCAATAAATTCCCTTTGATTTCCTTGCTCACGAATCTGAATCATAATCAGACATCGGAAGACGTCTAAAGCAAATAGTGTTTAAATTCATCTGTCACTGGTGTTCGTACGGTTTTTACATCTACAAATACATATTTAAACAAATATTGTGTTTGCTTTGTGTGGTTCATATAATAACTGGTTGTTGTTCAACAATAAACTCATTTTGTACCACAAGAGTCTAGTGCTGTAATCTGGAATTTAAAGAACTCTTCAGTGTCTGATTTGTATCTGATTATTATATGCTTCTTGTAAAGCTTCCTTCTTTAACAGATACCAGATACGAGCATTATTGGCACAAATCTATATTTGCTGTCTTAAATATTTTTGAGCTGTAAACTTTTCTTGCTCAATGTGTGGAGCAGAGTTTCTATCCCATCCTCCATGAAAATGGAGTTTTCAGTGTTATCTGGTTTAAGTTTACATTAATATGAACTCAATGCACAAATAAGGAAACATGGTTCTATATTTACAAACAACATATTCATTGTATTTTTTAAATCTCATAGGATTTAAATTCTGGTTTTTTTTTTTTACCAAATAACTCAGGTGAGCTACATGTAAATCTGATAAAAAAGAACAAACTTCCTTTGCTCCTGAAGCCCTCCGCACACGCATAGATAGTTGCAGGCTGGGGATATGGAAGTCTAAAGACCCCAGAACACAAATCGATTTTACGTCACAATTACGTCACCACTCTGCGATCGATCGCGGGTTGATCTTCCAGGTATCGATCCATGTATGGGCACCTTAAGTATACAGTGCAACATAAATTTCCCTTTGTAGTGGAACTTTTGCTACACTTCAGGATTTAAGAACTTGTTTATATTCATAAGGGCATGTGAATCATTTATGTACTTACCGTATTTTTTTGGACCATAAGACACACTTAGTTTTTAGAGCAGAAAACTGCAAAAAAATATTTTATGTATTAGTGTTCAAATCAATAGGGTTAATGCAATGGAATAAATTAATGCAATATCAAATTCAGCCAGTAGATGTCACTTGCAGTAGTACTATCACAGCCCATCCTCCTTACTGATCGGGAGAGGGAACGGCTGCAGATCTACTTTCCTCTCTCTCTCTGGCTGTGCCTGTGTCCGTGGAAGCTACAGAGTGATAGTGATATAGAGTGTGCAACTCCCACAGACATGAAGAGGGGGATAGATGGCCGTTCAAATATCTTTTTCTTCATTGTTTATTTCAGCAAGGCTCTGGGCTCTGCTGACATAAGCAATAATGCAGTTCAGATGGGAGATCCGTCTGTGGCCGCCTTTCTTATGTGACAGCTCCCTGGCTAATCTCCTTGCTGGGAGAGCTGGCCAATTTTGGGGGTGAAAAAGTGCGTCTTATAGTCCTAAAATATAGTCCCTCCTAAAGCTTGTCTTACAATGTCTGATATTTCTGTTTGATTGACTCGATTTTGAAGTCTATCGTATGAAAATTGATTCCCACACAGCTGGTATAATCAAAAGTGATCGAAAAGTGACATGTTGGGCAATTTAGCTTGAATGTGCAAATATGTGACGCTTTTTTTACGCACTTTGGTTGCGTTGTCGTTATTTTTGCATGTAATCTTGCTCCTTTTTGAAATCATAATTACGATAATAATTACAATCGTACTATGCATGCGCTCCATAGAACGATCGTAAATCGAGCGCGTTTAACTCTATCACCCTGTGTGGTGGTACGATCCATCGATGTTAGACCGGCACAGGATCGATAAATTGCACAACACTTTTGTATCTAAGATTGATCATGCCAATGTCGACACGTGTATGGCTAGCTTTACTTCCCAACTGTGTCATAATACCTAGGCCTCACCAATGGTCTAGAATGCTAGGAAAAGGGGAGTGCATTGACAGTGAGACATAGAGTAAATATTGTGTACATCCCCCTAGGCAATAAAATGGTGATTAAACCTGATAATATGGGAAAACCACAAGGTGAAATGTATCCAGAACCTGGAAACCCTCACTGCAATAGAGATGTTTATTTTCTCCTGATCATGCTGTGTGTTTGTGTGTTAAGCTCCATCAGAACTGGATGGACAGAAAAACAAATCATTTGACAGATAACAAAATATGTATTTCCTTTCTGTACATAGATATTTGGTTAAAGCTGCACCTCTTTAAATATTCCATATCCTTCTTGTTTTCTGTTGCTTGCTCTGAGAGGGAGGAATAGTTAACCACAATGACAGCGCATTGTTACTAAGCAGGAAACAGAACCTGAATGTGGGATGAAGAAATATGGTTGCCTTTATCCTTATATAACATAAAATATTTTAAATATATAGAAACAACTTATTTATATTTACACACATTGATAAAATAATTGAAAATAATGTAATCACATGTACAGTTGCAAAAAAAAGTATGTGAACCCTTTGGGATTACGTGGTGTTTCGCATTAATTGGTCATAAAGTGTGCTCTGATCTCCATCTAAGTCACACCAATAGAAAAACACATCTGCCTAAAATAACACTACACAAACATTATATGTTTTCATGTTTTTATTGAACATAACATGTAGAAATTCACAGTGCAGGGTGGGAAAAGTATGTGATCATTTGGACTTAATAACTTAAAAAGGAGGGTCTCCTTTGGCAGCAAAAACCTCAACCAAACATTTTCCATAGTTGCAGATCAGACCTGAACAATGGTGTGAAGTAATTTTGGACCACTCCTTTTTACAAAACTGTATCAGTGTAGCAATATTCTTGGGATGTCTGGTGTTATTAATTCTCTTAATGTCATGCCACAGCATTTCAATCAGGTTGAAGTTAGGACTCTGACTGGGCCACTCCAGAAGGTGTATTTTGTTCTGTTGAAGCCATTCTTTTGTTGAATGACTTGTATGCTTTGGGTCATTGTTCCTGTTGCATCACACATGACAGATCGTCTTACGTTTTCCTGCAAAATGTCTTGATAAACTCTGGAATAAATTTTTCCATCAATGACAACAATCCGTCCATCAATGGACGGAAATGGCTTCCTCCTTTGTGTCCTCCAATGCACTCCATTCTTGTTTAATATTTTCCTTATTGTAGATGTGTCAACAAAAATGTCAGCATGTGCCAGAGATTTCTGTAAGTCTTTAGCTGACACTCTAGAATTCTTCTTTACCTCATTAAGCCTGCTGCCCTGTGCTCTTGCAGTCATCTTTACAGGACGACCAGGGAGAGTAGTAACAGTGTTAAACTTTCTACATTTGTAGACAGTCTGTCTTACTGTGGACACATGAACATCAACATCAGGCTTTTGGAGATACTTGTGTTACCCTTTCCAGCATTATTCAAGTCAACAATTCTTGATCATAGGTCTTCTGAGAGCTCTTTTCTGCGAGGCATGGTTTTACATCAGACAGTGCTCAAATCAGTTAATCCAATACTGGTGTGTGTTTTTAAAGGGCATGACAGCTATCAGCAACACATACAATATCTAGTGTTGAGATCGAGTATTCGAATCGCAAATATTGGCTATTTAAGAATTTAAAATTTCCGCGAATATGGCGGCACAAATAAATGAATGTGAATATTCCTAGAATTATTCACAAAATATCACAAATTAGAATATTGCCTATGCTGCTCATCATTACCAATATCATCACACTGCACACATTAGACTCAAGGTTGGCTCACTCCTGGCTCCAATTAGCTCTTGGAGAAGTCATTAGGCAAGGGGTTCACATACTTTTTCCACCCTGTACTGTGAATGTTTACATGTTATGTTCAATAAAAATATGAAAACATATAATTTTTGTGTAGTAATATTTGAAGCAAACTGTGAGGATCCCGGGCTGTACTGGGTACCACCTGCTGATAGCACTGTGCTTTTCCTTCCCTGGGTTGTTTCCACAGTCACCAGCAGGTGGCTCCCTGCAAGCATGGTCTGGGTTGAGGTCACCTGCCTCGTTAGCCTGAAGGCTATATAGGTGTGCTTCACCCACCCATGCTGGCTGAGCATTGTTACACCACTCTGACTCTGAACCCTGTACATCTGAATCGGGATGATTTTTGCACCTGTCTGTCCCTGTTTCATAAGAGCACAATAAACCCCTTTTGGGTCTCATATCCCTGTCTTGTTGTCAGTGCGTGCTGCCTGTCTGGTCGCCCCCTTCTCTGGATCCTGACCAGTTTTTTTATTGGTGTGACTTAGATGAAGATCAGAGCACATTTTATGACCAATTCATACAAAACTCCACGTAATCCCAAAGGGTTCACATTCTTTTTCTTGCAACTGTATATGTAAACATCTGCTTACAGCCCAAATTAATTGTTTGCATGCCAGACGCAATAAAAGAAAACGTGTATGAAGTTTTATGATTTATTTTCTTGAAAAAATAAAGTAGAAAATCATATTGATGGCTGATATTCTACTGGAAATCACAGTCACATCTGAAGCTCTTAATTTATCACAGCTCATGATCCCTGCTGAGGGGGGTGTACGCTGTAGCCCTTTGGAAGGTCTCAGTAGCATCCCCCCAGATTAGATTCAGATCTGTTGAGTGTTCAAGAGTTAAGGTAGCCGTGCGTGGTCAATTTTGTTGGTTCAATCTATGTAAAAAACAATCATTTTAGGTAGAGGATTTGAAATTGATTGATTGGACATGTTGGTAAATCTAATTAGGCGGTACAAATATCGGACAGGTTTTCTAGGTATTTCAATGTATTTGTATCTGTGGGAGGATGCGCACAGGACTAATGACAGGATTTGACGGGTTTTGAATCAATCACACTGTGTGGAGGTACCATCCATCAATTTTTCAATCACCTTAAAGTGATCATTTAACAATAATTGACTTCTTTGTATGAGACAACAGATTCGTTTAGGTAAATGAAATTAAACCAGACTCATCTCGATGGGAAAGAAAAAAAAATCATATTTACATAAAGTAAAAATTCACACTAAAACTCATTTAATTGAGGATGGAACCCGCTACTAAAGATTCCTTTGTACTTGCTCATAGTATCCACATGACATTATTCAATCTACCGGTAATTAGCTTGATGATATTACTTCACAAAGCAAAATGAACTGCTTGTGATTATCATTAAATTAAATTGTCCACAGACGATGAGGTGATTCATGGCTAGAAAAGATATAACCTTTGCGTTGTAAGTAGAAAGGTTGAAACCAGCTAAATCAATTTTTGTTCTGCATGATACAATTGAGTTTGATTCAGGATATGTAGTGCCTTTGGAATTCTTAAACCATGTGACCAAGGTTGCAGGATATAACCCAACATATTACAAATGACAAACATATAATATTTAAGCTTATCTACAGTACAAGTCTGGAATAGATGCTGAGCCTAGGAGGCTGCAGAACATCCCAAGATCCCACAGACCAAGATGGACTGGGAAGCTGCTACTTTGTAAGATATCAACATGACTGGTGGGCCGCTTTGGACACTGGCACGTGGACGTTGGCCTTCAGTTCCAGCGCCTATTGATTTAAATAGAAAAAACGCAGTAAAGGAGCAGTGGGTGCGGCCTTTCTTGATGATGCAGAGGTGTTGATTGATGTTCAATACGCATGTGTGCGTCATTGTCGGCAGAATTGTGCATTACCAGGATGACAAAATGGTGCAGAGGTGGATCCATGAATGGCACGTGTTATGTCTGAGGCAAAACCCCCGTGTCTCCAAAGCACCACATTGGTCAAATTCTGGAATAAGTCAGCAATCAGTACAATGCTACTTAATGGATGGATACACACAGACACATCAGCTCATCAGTGTAAATGCAGGTAATTGTGTTGGCATACGTAGAAAAAACAAAAGATTGCACCCTCCTGATGACCAGCAGGTAAAACCTCAAGGTCATAAATTTTTGGTGGGACTTTTTAGGCGGCAAACATAGTATTTGTGTACAAAGTATTATTTATTGATGGGCAAAACAGGCTGAGTCCATCAGTATTGAAATAAAGTTAATTACAGCAGTAATACAGCAAAATGGCAAATTACATAGAATAATACGTGCTTATCTTGGCACGTTTTGCAAGATTTCCTTGCTTCTTCAGGGGAAAAGGTGCACAAAAACAGAGCCGTGAGTAACCGGGATATAAGCAAAAGTTTACAACTTATATGTAAACCCATATTGCAATTTGTAAAAAAAATTTGCTTATATCCCCAGTTACGGCTCAGTTTTTGTGCACTTTTTCTCCTGAAGAAGCAAGGAAATCTTGCGAAACGCGTTGAGATAATAATAATAATAATAAATTACTTTGTATACTAATATAATTTTTGTCGCCTAAAAAGTCCCACCAAAAATTTATGACCTTGAGGTTTTACCTGCTGGTTTTTAGGGTGCAATCTTTTGTTTTTTCTATGTTACAAGGGATGTTGGCGCTAACTTTTATTTACACTCAAGCAACGGGGCTAAACAACCTCTTTCAAATGTGTTGGCATATGTGTTGTGTTGTTGTGAATGTGCATTAATGCCTTCATTGAATATGCGTTGATCGTGTCAAAAACACACCCATTGCTTTTCAAATGCATTTTGGCATGGTTTTTTTCTCACAAGACACATTTGTCCTTTTTCACCAACATTTTGGCCAACTGACATGCCGCCTGACTCAAAAATGATCACACATCTTGTTTAAAAAGTATATATTTTTTTTAAATAACCCCACTGTGGGCAAAAGGAAAGCAAGAGAAACCTGACCTTCAAGCTGCAAAAAAAAACCAACTGAGATGTCCTTAAAAATTCTTCTTTACAAAATCAATCACAATGCCAAGAAAACCCGCCAGGTTTTTGAAAGTTTGACTGAAATTTGTCTGACCATTGTTTGATAGATGTTGGTTATTTTTCCATTACATCCACTTCAAAAATTTATGAGTATGCCCACCTTAACAATTGACCAGTGAACTTAAGTGATCATACAGGGTTGGCGCCAGAGCACCAGGAGTGGGCGGTCAATCAGGGGGCATGCCTATGTCTCATAGGTCAGGGGGGTGCCGGTAGGGGGCCCAATCAATCGGGCACACAGACCTGACTGGGTGGGCCTGGCCCCCCATGGCCCGGTCATAGTGCCAGCATTGTAATCATGTATACCAACCAGGCTTAAGATACATTGGTCTGTATTCTTGACTTTTTTTTACCTAATTGTACTCACTTGGCTACGCAACAAAACCAGAAAATCTGCAGATAGTACTTAAACCAAGTAAAATCTCTGATTCAGCATGGAAATTATAAAGCATGCGTTCAGCCTAAAAATAGCTTGACTGTGACTAAAGTCTCATGACCAATGGATTACTAAGACACACAGTGGTATGTAAGATGTGATTTGGAAGCTCTGCAGGATTTTTTGTCTTGCCGGTTTGGTAAATTGAGCCTTGTGTCTGAGTTCACTCCTCCGTTGTGGGATAAGAGCTCTGACATATAGACTAGTGCTTTGGCTAGCCACATCTTACCTAAAATAGACAGACTAATGTATGTAGAACACGCAAGATAGTATCACATCAGTGAACTTGTACAGTGTCTTGTGGTCTCTGGGACTCTGGCATGTCTAGATACACGTCTGTTTCTCAGAAATGAGGTGCTCTTTTGCGATAGTCTCATTTCTTCTCTGCCTTGTAAATATTTTAAAGGAAAATATTACTCATGTTATTAAGGAGGTTAGGTTTAGCATCATGGTAAATATGACTTAATGTGTATCGGCTGCCTTCCTGATATAATGGCTGTTATTTACAGACAATCAAATATAAAGAGCAGATATGGAAAACTAGTGGGTCCCAAAATTTCCTTTTGTTCTCAAGTCATAAAAACCCTCACAGCTTTAAATGCATTATTTTAAGTCAACCTAAACCTGTGGGTGGGTCGAATGACCATTTCACAAGGGGTCGCCACGTTTACTGAAAGCATCACTTATGCCCACAACTGGGGTTGGAAGTTAGAAGGGAGAGTAACATCCCCTACCTGCTAACTTCCCACTGTGCACAGCATTTGCACAAGTGAGGCAATAAATTAGGAGGGAGGAGACATTACACTTACTTGATCCTGCCAGAAATTACGCATCACTTCCGGTGTTTAAAGCACGGAAGTGACAATACTTACCAGCTCTTCCGTATATACAAGTTGAGACCACCTGTTTCAAGTGGTCCTTATACATGATGAGATGCTATCAGTATGGGAATACAGGGATTGCCCCAATCCTTGGTTCACTATTTCAAGAAGAACAAGTAGAACATAAAGTATATTAATAAATTAGTTTTTTACTCTTTTAAAGTTTTCCTCTATTCAACTTTTATGACTTCCTGATTTAGTAGAAACATTTCCAACCTCAAATGTACAGAAATGCAGACTATAGCCACCCTAACCCTCAGAACTGTTTAGGGCAGTGGTTACCAATTTTTCCTTGCAGGGCCCCCCTTTTCTATTTAGGAACATTATCAAGCCCCCCCCCCCCTCCCTATATAAACACAGGTTAAGAATGAGGGCCAGTGCCCCACTGAAATACCTTTGTGCCCCCCAGTTTGGGAACCACTGGTTTAGGGCAAGATGCAGTTGGGTGACCATGTTGGTCCATTGTGAAAATAAAGTCAGAAAAAGCAAGCTATAGTACTGTTGGGAAAGTGACTCCTGTTACCTCCAGTTGAAGAGCGCTATCTCAAACGTATTTACAAAAAATAGATATAGTTAACGTGGGCATACACGGCTCAATATTCAAGCTGTTCATGAAAGCTCCAGCCCAGCGCGATGATGTCATCACGCTGGGCCTTATATTGAAGGAGCTGGAGGCACAGCACGTCCTTTAGCTCAGTTGATTACGGGCATGTCTGATAACCTTGTTTTCAAGTGGGATTGATTGATTCTAAAGAAGGTATACAATGGTAGATTTCTTAATAGATTAGAGCACAATAGAGCTCCATGAGCATGCACGGCGCTCGATTGTACTCGAATCTAGTTAGAAATCTACCGGTGTATGCCCCGCTTTAGTCAAAGCCAACAATCTGAAACTGTTTCTCACAATATGTTCCATTGGCTTTCAAAACAGATCAATCAGATGCTATTGCTCCTGCCTCCTGAGGGTGGGTCTCTTTCATCCAGGTCATAGTATATCTGGAGTAGATAGTCAATGCAACTAAACTTCCATCTGGCTTTCTTACATAAGAATTTATCTTCTCCATTCATGGCTGCACTCTATACAGGTATAAAGAACACAAAAAGTATTGCAAAACTGCTTAGTTTCTGCAGTCATTAAATGAGGAGTGTGTCACAAAAAAAATCTTTGTTCTGAGAACACATAAGCAGAACAGAAGACAACTGTTAAAAAATGTTCTCTGAAAGTTTAAAACAAATGAGAACGTTAATTGCATAATGAACTCATTTGGCAACCAGCACACTGAAACAATGAACGCTTGTTACATCATATGGACCACAAGAAAAATGTATTTAACACTCCATTAAAAGAAGCAGACATCTATATATACTATATGCTATGCATGCAAATCACTCAACTGCAACTTGGTGCACCTGATAAAGTGCTTGTCAATGCAAATTGTCAAGACCACTTTCTGGAGACTAAAGCTAGCCATACATGTGTCGATTCCATGGACGATCATTCCGGTGATGCCAGAGGGAATCGGATGTCCGATCGATCGCCCAATTAAGTCTGTGCCTACCACCTTAGGCCAACGATTCCTGGACGATTCCGTGCCCGATCGATCACTTCACAAATGGCAATGCCCCCTGATGTGTGCTGAATCGGATCAGAAAGACCAGCATGTTGGTTCTCTGGCAGATCCGATTCAGGGGGCCATGTCGATCGGGCAAGGTGGGCTGCACTCAATTCTTAGCCGATCGATCGGCGTGCACGCGCCCGGTGATCGATCGGCCAGGAATCGTGTGCGGAATCGTTCCGTGTATGGCTACCTTAAAATAAGCATCGAAACAGGAAAGAAAATCTATTTAGTTGTTATTGATCATGGTATGGTTTTTGGTGTCAGAGGGGTTGGTCTGAATTTCCACACCATCTCATTGCACACCATCTCATTCAAATGGTAGTGTCAGGATTTTGAATCAAGAATTGCTTCTTCTTCTTCAATCCCATAACCGTTATATGGGAAGAAAAAACAGTGACATACATTTATGTGACTACACAAGCACTAATAGGTTTAAAGGTTGGGTGAACAAAACTCTCATAGACAACTCTACCAATTATGAGTTGGAATGTTAAACCCAATACACAGACTAATTATTTTGCATATTACTGGGTCCATGAAATGCATTTTAACACTTAAAAAGATTTCCATGCTTAATAAAAATAATAATTTGAATAATATGTATAACAAGTAACACAATTTAAAATAGGAGTTTTAAAACATTTTTTTTTTAGCAAGTAGCCCTAACATATAAGGAATGTTTTTTCTCTCGGAACAATGGGTGGAACTATGCAAATCATTTATTTACGCCGAATTTCACACCCATTAATGTTGGTGTTTAACGAATATATAGCCTTTTATTATAGAACCTGTTATTACATACCTTTGCACCGTTGCTTTTGGATGATCATTGCTGAAGGTTATGTAAACCATGGTTTCTTATGCATAGGACATAGGCATGTTTATAATTTTTATGTATGGTCGAAAACACTTTATCAGGCCTACTAATTTAATTGTTTGTTGCTATTTCAATCATTAAATACAAAATAAGGTGAATTGGCCTTTTTTTTTTGGTTGCAAACAGTAAATTTTGTTGGTCAAGGAAACAAAGCATAGTTAAGCTGGCCATACACCTTTAGATCTCTCTGTCAGATATCCTTTAGATCTACCAACAACTATGTTTACCAGCCCGTTAGGAACCGGATCCCAGTAGAACCGCCAAACGACCTCAATCATCTGGCTTACACTCCTACGCATAAACTTACTCCATTACTCGGTGTATACGCTTACTACTACTATTATTACGATGACTCTGGTCGGCTGATGGATGCACCTGGGCCCCCCGCTCCTGGGCAGGACCTGCTCTAAACCCCTTGGTTACTATACCCAGTCTCGTTAGGCCTATCGTGGCTCTATAACTGTCTCCCTGATTACCCCTGATGAAGTTTCTGAAACAATCAAAGAAGAAGAAAAGAGGGAGAAAAAAAAAGAAAGGGGGACAAAAATCCAATAACCAAGCCAGTGCAATAGACAATTACAAAACATGTCTTCCTCTGTGTCTTGTGTCGCAGTCCATAGGTTTCCATAATGCACATTAAAGGCAATGTCTCCACCTAAAACCCTCCTTTAAATCAAGCAATTTCTCAATCAACATTTCTTCCGAGCAATAATGTACGAAGATAACCAATCACCCAATACTTTAGTAACTTTATTTTCACAGCCCCCGTTCAATTAGATATATTTCATTCACTGATTTTTGCCATAGTAAGACTGTAGGGGTTCAGGCCTATACCATAATTGTACAGTAAGATTACGGGCATAAAACAATGCAGTATTCAAGAACTGTGTTTCTACCCCATTCACACCTAAATCCTCAAAAATACCCAATTTACAATGTTTGGGGTCTACTGACATTGGTGAGCCCATGTCATCATGTAGAAATTTCATGAGTTGTGTCCAGTTATCTCGCAACAATGGGCAGGACCATATTAAGGTACTGTATTCCCGGTTTAAACCAGCCAAACGCACAATAACATCTGTGCAGCATATACAGTTGGAAGAATTACCGGTAATTAATTAGCTTATTTTACATTTTAGTATGCCTTTTATTTGAACACTTTTATAATGATCATTTCAAAGAGCACTTCTCATAGCTTCGGGCTGGGTGAGCAGTCCATTGCTTCTGTTGGTTCCTTTTTTAGGTCTCTAACACAATGGAAAAGCCTTCTCATGGCTGGCAATTCTTTGGTTCAACAAATACATGTCTTGGTAGATGCCTTCACCCTTTGATTAAATGTACTAAAGTGAGAAATTTCAAAAAGGAGGGAAGCCCCTTCCTGGTTAGAAGTATATGGTTTTTTGTTATAATAAACTTGCCTATCCCAGCACTGTCATGCTCAGCTGGGTCTATAGATCCTACAAGGCTTCATCAAGCTGTGTGTTCAGTACCAATATTAGGCATGTCTGTAGTCGTCTTTTTTGGTTTTTGTTTTAGTTAATTTTCACCTGTACATATTTTCCTAATATCAGCTTTTTTCTGCATTTGTTGCCATGCTAGCATTTTCCTCAAGAAAGATGTACCCATGAACAAGTATTTTGCTGTAGGTATCCTTTCTCAGCCCGTCCACAGTCTACTTAAATGGTCTGATTATATAAAAACACAACAGCTTCATGTGAGCGTTATGAAATGTAATTAAATTTAGCTTATGCTGTCCTGATTGTGTATAGCCAGTGTTTCAATGGTACCCCACTACAAGGAAGATCAATGATCCTCATTTGAGTGATCTCCATAAAGAGTTTCATAAATGAGATTTTGTTTTTTTTTGGCGGTAGCATTTTGTAGTGATCTTTACTGTCAGCTGCCATAGATGAGATGTGAGGCCCAGTGATTTTGTAGAGTAGGCAGATCTAGACCACAGCTGAAGAAGGAGATGAGTTTGTAAGCACTAGAGCCGGAAAACCAGGAAACTTCAGCTAGAATATTGGTACAAGAACCCCACTACCTACCTGGTGGATTTCAGGAAATTCTGCGAACTTTCTTTCAGAGATCGTTTGTTATTGTGCCCGAGGGTTGGGCTTTAGACTGTTTCAGCATCTTGGCTAGCCACGGCTTCACTGCAGTGTGAACTCTTAAGCTGGGTAACCACATGTAGATATGAGCCAGATTGATTGCTGCTTTGAGCGCCGTGCGCCCTCATAGCTTTCTCTCTGACCCATTTCATTAGTGGCCATCCCTGTTTTCGAGCGGGATTGATTGGTCAACGTCCGGTTGCTTTGCACGGTTCGATGTCCGTTGCTTTGCATGGAGACCGCAGGGTAGTGGTAGCAGTGCTGTGTCTCCAGCTCCTCCGATATCTGACAGCAGCATGATGATGTCATTTCGCTGCTGAAGGGAACCTTGAAGGGCTCCAATATTGAGCCATGTGTTCCCGCTTTACAGAGTGTGCCTCATTCTGCTACTACTTACGTTACAAGTGGTTGTGCTGTACGCCGAATAAAGTACAAGTTGCACTGGTTCTCTAGTGGTTCCTAGTTCATTACCTGACACCTGCCTGTAACAATGATATATGTTGACCCTTTTGCCTTCGTTTGCAATAAATCTGCGCCCTTTATTGGATGTAGGCAAAATATGCCATTATTTCCCTTTTTAAAATTTGGAGTGACTTCCTGACAGGGCCCTTCACCTGTTTTATCGTTTCTCAAGGAGGCCTCAGCGTTTGTTGAGTAATTATCCAGGGTTTTTTTGGTCTCGGCCTTGTAATGTTGAGGTCTGATAACTGAGGAAGTGGAGGCGGATGAAGAGCTTCCTCTTGCCTGTAGCCAACCTTTTGGATGATTTCATCCTAAGCAAAGTCATATGACTGGAGCTCAACTGCTTTATTTTATAATAATGGTATGCTTTGACAAAACATGATCTTGGAATTTATATAAAGATATTGAAAGGTCAACGTTAATGTGCATTTTATTTGTTGGTTGAGATGTGCAATGCATTTTCTCTTCTATTACAGCTCTGAGACATATCAGTGCTCAGTGATGTTTATTGTAGTGTGTATTCTGCGGCTTCTAACAATCTCACAGACCACAAGTATGTCCATTCCCAGAAAGTGTGATTTTTACATGATGACTGGCTGCTGCTGACAAACTGCTTCTATTTATATCGCTCATGCTTGTCACCAGTTATTATTGGTTATTTTACAAACGACATGCTGGAGCAGTTTCTGAACAGTCGACTATTTCCTTTCCTAATTCCTGGGACTCCACTTCAAAGTAAATATTTCATGGCATTCGGTTACATTTCCATCACATCTGGAATGAAAGTCTTTTATTTTATCGGATCAGAGCCATGTAGGACCAGCCAGGGCCTTCTCATCTAAGCTATGTTTTGTTTGGTGTACACAGGATATTTAGTAAATTCACTAAAATAGGTTGTTTGTATTGTCCCAACAAAAAAAATTAACAAAAAATTTTCTAAGTTATTGTAGATAAAAAATAATGTGTCTTTAAGCATGATCACAACTTCACTGTAGATGCAGGAGCAACAACTGCATCATCATAAAGGCATGTGGCTGCTGACAGGAGTTCCAGAACTAGAGAGTGCGGGGCTGTACAGCTGTCAGGGAAGATGGGTATGACTCACTACAGAGTGCGGGTGTCACAGATCGCAGTGTAGCTCAGCGATCTGTGACCGCAGCGGCGCCCTCTACCAGTTCTGTGTCTCCTCCAAAACCTCAGAGGACCAGGACCTTTCGTAGATCAGCTCCCTTTGCTGGTGGAAGAGATTGTGGCACAAGATGTGGCTTCTGCTCCCTCTGCTGGAGGATACCGCTCCCCCCTTATTACCGCTTACCACTCATTATCACACACCTGGAGCCCTGTACAACCAGATCACCTGACCTTGTATATAAGGAAGTCTGAGGCAACAGGGATTTGCCTGAACAAAGAGTTCTTTATGCCTCTGATCCACAGGTCCTCCTTCTTGATATTGCCTTAGTGTTATCGACCCCTGGACCATCTCCGACTACCCCGTTTTCCGCCTGCCCTGACTATTGCCTGTCTGACTACTTCTCTTATTTTCTGTATAAGGCTGAGGTTCAATGGACTAAAAACCGCGGCTCAAAAAATGCGGTAAACCATGCATTTTTTTTTTGCGCCCTCCTCGCGACAATGGAGACTGACCCATTAGGGGCAATAGGAGAGGTTTGGGTGCATCTAAAAAACACACCAAGCCACTTTCAAACTGCCCAAGTGGGGCCTTTGCCTAAATAGGTGGAATGCTTGAAAGAAGAGTGCAGGTGTTACCTATGTAATTTATCGGGTCTGTAGATTTATATTAACTTAAAGAGCAGGCTGCCATTGCTGACTTCCTTGTGAGAATATTAGATACTTGTAAGGGCTTGTTTCCACATGTGCGGCCGCTCGAGTGGCTGCGGTGTGATCCGCAACCTAAAAACTCGGCTTACCGCGTTTATGACTGCGTCTCTATAATTGAGATGCGCTTTTTAACCATGGCCATTTAATCGTGCCATGGGCAGCTGCACATGTGGTAACAAACCCTTACTGTGTTGTCATGTCAAGGCAAAAGAAACTCCAAGAACCCAATATCATATGTATTACATACTCTTCAATAATTTGTATTTTTCTCACCACCGTGGTGGTGCTCCAAAAGAGCACACAAGTTACAATTTTCTTACAAAATCCCCCCTCCCCAAAAAGAAAATATAATATATTTTATTATATGAGCATGGGTTCATAAATAAATACTTAAGGCCTGTGCATGTCAAAAACTTTATTTTGTGTTTTTTTTATAGTTTTGGTTTGGATAGGCAAAACCCCCCATAAGCTTTTTCTGGTATTTGGGGCTCCATGGTAAGCGAGGGTACACACATCAACTTTTGGTTGATCGATTTGATCTTCTTGTCAATCTAGTATGGATTGCTCCACCACCACACCACCACACAAACCTGATTCCTTAAATTGGAATAATTTTCAGTTATAGAGATTAAGGCCTGTGTGCATTGTGTGCAAATACCATCGGATTCAAATGGATTGAAACACCAAAATGAAGTCAAATACTTGTATGATGGCTAACATTTTCCAACCTGTTAGATCATGGCTCTTTATATTATTTAATTTGAAGGGCTGCATCAAGTCTGATGGTGCCTATCTCTGGCTTTACAGGTCCCATTTGTGTGTGTGCCGCCTGAGGAAGCCATTGTAATAGGCGAAACATGTCGCACTGTACATGTATGCCATGTGTTCTGGACACGGACCTTGAATGAATATCTTTTATTGTGTTTGTTACTAGTCTGTTTTTTATATATATGTTTGTACCTTTGTATGTGGAAAAATTAAGTCCAAATAAAACTGACACAATGTATTAGCAATCTCTGGCCAGCACTCCAATTAGAGTCCCGTTTAGGAGGGGAATTTACTTTTCTTTTGAACTCGTCCACTTCTCATTTTTGCGTGTGTTCCGCGCAGTTATTTTCTTAGGGCCCTAGGAAAAAAAACCACTGAAAAACTGTTCTAGACCTCATACACTTTCCTTTTAAAGCTTTAAAATATCTTTTACAGTGAGATAAAGATGGATGATCACAAAGCTGTAGATAAAATATATATCATCATAAAAATCTCTTTATAGTGTTGTTTTATCAGCATGTACAAAGTGACCATTACTTTTTTCTTGCTTCAGATTAACAAGGCTTAAATCCGTATCTCCCCTTCCAACTGCAGAAAAAAGGATCCTTAAAAGATCTATGTAGTGGCTGCACCATTTATTGGCCATACATCCTGTCCTCACAGTCACATTCTAACTGTAGAATTAAGTCATTCATAACCACAGCGATTCCCCATTAATTACTGTCACTTTTCTCACTTTCTTTTTTTTTTTTAGTTGGACATGTTTATGTGAATTAGGCACGTCCTTCTGGCTCTGGAGGAATGTAGCTGCATTATTTAGGTCAGGGAAAAGAAAATGAGAGCTCGGACATGGGTCACTTGTTTTAGTCTGTTGTTTACAGTTAATCCCAGTGTGTGCTGCTTTTCTATTAATGACAGAAAATCTCCTCTATTGAATTATCAGCAACAAGATGTTACATCCTGGAAATGACAGTACTGGGGAGACACTGACATGTCAGCCTCACAAATGACATTTTTTTACTTAGTGATTGACAGAATTGCAAATGGAAGATAATTGTGGTCAAGGTGTATGGCCTTATTCAACCTCCCAGGCAAGCAACTGCAACTTTAAAGTTTAATGTTCAAACTTAAACATTTAATGATATACAAACATCTTCTACCTTGGGAGGGGAATATGGGAATATCCACAATGCAAATCTGAAAGATTTGTGGCAGGCCATAGCTTCATGCTGGAGGTACTTGGAGAATAATGCATGAATGTACAAGCATCTCCTACTCTGGGTGATATGTAGGTTCTACAGGATGTACAAGCATCTCATACCTCAGAGAGATGTGTGAATCCTATAGAATGTACAAGAATTTCCTACCTTGGGGGATATAGGAATTCTATAGAATGTACAAGCAACTCATACTTTGGGGTGATATGTGAATTATATTGAATATACAAGCATCTTCTACCTTCTTAGGCATATGGGATTTCTATAGAATATACAAGAATCTCCTACTTTGAGGGGTATGGGAATCTGCACAATGCAAAGAAATTGATACCCACAAGATGTCAACATTGTGGCAGGCCACAGCTTTGAGATGAATGCAAGTTTTTAGAGAAGACTGTGCTGAACTGAATGTACAAGCATCTCACACCTTGGGATGATATGGGGATTCTATAAAGTGTACAAACATCTCCTACCTTAGTGGGAATTAATAATTCTATAGAATGTACAAGCATATCCGAGCTTGGGGTGATGTGTCAATCCTATAGAATGTACAAGCAACTCCTACATTGGAGAGATATAGGAATTCTATAGGATGTACAAGCATCTCCTATGCTGGGGTGATATGGCAATCCTATAGAATGTACAAGCAACTCCTATATTGTAGGGATAGTAATATAGTACTATAGTAATTCTATAGAATGTAGAAGCATCTCCTACCTTGAGGCCATATGAGAATTTTATAGAATGTACAAGCATCTCCAACCTTGAGGTGGATATTACAATTTTATAGGATGTACAAGCATCTCCTTTCCTGGGGGAATATGGTATTTTTATAGAATATACAAGAATCTCCTACTTCGCGGGAATGTCAACATGATGTCAACATTAAGGCAGGTCAAAGCTTTGAGATGGAAGTTCAGTAAGTATTTGGAGAAGACTGTGCTGCTATTGAATGTACAAGCATCTCCAACCTTTGGTGGGTCAAGTGGATATGGGAATAATATGGAATGTACAAGCAGGAGCTTAATGAGGAATTGTTTTACATTTTTAAGCTCTAACTAACTTCTGTATCTGTAGGCACATTTGAGCATCTTTTATCAGCTTGATTCCTCCTGTGTTCTCCTCCCAATAGTGACTGGTCAGTCTTCTAGCCTCCTCATTTCAGAATGAGCTGCAGAGAAAATGACCAGTTCTTTGCTCTGGTGTGGCCAGTGTGAGTGTAGATTTCTGGCCTTGGAATACTACAGAAGGGCAGAAACTTTATGAAGAATCAAGTACATGTGTATGGTGAATAGGTAAAAACGTAGGAAGGGTGGGTTGTACCTTAAATCAATTGGAGTTTTAAATTGCTGTTGAGAATTCTGAAAATGACATGAAATTAAGATAGGATATAGGGCATCAGTATTTTATCTTAGTGCCACATACCAACTACTGCAAGAAAATTACCTTGAGTTATACTGACAAGTAACTTAAGTAAGGGGTGGCCAGCCCCCAGGGCATTTTAAAGGTTCATGTAAATTCAACAGGCTGAAAGTATGTGTATAACATTCATTTATTGTAGCATGCAAAAATTGTCCAGATACACCAAAGTTAAAATTATTGCCACACAGGCAATATATAGCACCCATGGAACAGTGCTCCATTCGGGGAAATCCAGTAGTATGAATATATATACCTATATATGTATAGGGGACATTATCCTACCCCATCCTCCTTTGTCTGGGGGTGAGGTGGGGTATCAGTCCAGGTGGATTGATGGTCTGGAAGTAACCCCAGATCAGTGGCCCCCAACTTCTGGCAGCATTGGCATATGCATTCCTTCTTTCCCCCATACCTCTTTGTGTCTGGGAACTATAACATCTAAAGTTTTCTTGAGGACCAGTTACTGCTTGTTTAACAGTTCCTAAGGAAGCCCCTTGGAGAGGGCTGAAACGCTTCAAACCTTTGAGCAAAGGGTTTGAAAGCTTTCCTTCACCAGCTTTCTTCTAATCAACGTAATTATCAAGAATTTGTCAAACTCAGATGTTTAAGTATTGATTTTATGGCAATAATTGTAACTTTGGTCTATGTGGATAGTTTTAACATGCTATAATAAATGAATGTTTTATACCTACTTCCAGCATGATTAATTTGCATGCACCTTCATAGTGCACTGGGGGGTTACTTGAGTATAACTAAAGGTCAATTTCTGAAAATGACTTCACAGGAAATAATAGTACCCACAAAACGTTTACGCTGGCCATACACCTTTATATCTCTCTGTCAGATATCCTTTAGATCTACCAACATCTATGAAGTATAGGGTCCTCTGCGATTGAACACAGGTAGACTTGATTGTTTAGAAAGTCCCTTATATTACATGGTTTTGGTAAAACAAAAGGAGATCTAAAGGAAATCTGACAGAGAAATCTAAAGGTGTATGGGGGCCTTTAGCTTCAACTGTATATAGTAATACCAGGAGAGGAAAAGATGAAATCTCAATGGCTTCTACAAACATAAACTCTCAACGTCCTTTGGCCCAGTTTGGTGTACATAGTCTGCAACCAAAGCAAATAAATGAACAGATCAATGGGCAGAGAAGTTAGTAACAAGTTTCATAGTCACAAAGATGTTTGTTACAAAGAACTTGAATATCATCAAAATAGGTTACCTTGAAGCAGGAAAAATTTTTATAAGATCAAAGTCTAGAGATCAGTTGGGAAATAATAGGTGAGCTAATTAAAAGTAAGAAATGCTTATTCTGATCTGAAATAGAATATAAATGTGAACTTCAAAGAGAAAGGGATAGGGGCTATTAAGTAGCAGCGGAATACATTACCAAAATAAGTTAAAGGTTTATCCACTAAAGAACATTCTCTTCTTTGAGATAAGATTGCCAACAAGCAGAGAGGGGACATTACATCCACAGTATTGATTTAAACATTTAGACTTTGCTTATTAGGAGAAATGAATGTGAATATAATTAGTGATATTTCAGTGCCAGTTTTATGATTAGTGAGTGCCTGGCATGAGGCAGCAGTATTCATCTCCCCTGGTATGATCCATGACGTTTCTGCTGACAGTGCCAACCAGCAAAGGATTATATTAACCTATTAAACCACAACAGAGCCATTGTCTGCACACGTATGGACACTTATTCCTGCCAGTAGCAGATAACAATGGCACAGTCATCTCCCCTATTCCACAAGCTCGCTGCCTTGGTGTCACCTTCATTCTGCGCTTTCCTTTACTCCCCACATACAAAACATTGCTAGATCCTGCCACTTCCATTTCTGCAACATCTCAAAGATACACCCCTTCCTATCCCCAGAGACCACCAAAGTCCTGGTACACACTCTCATCATCTCTCGCCTGGACTACTGCAACATCATTCTCTCTGACCTTCCTCTATCTAGACCATAGGTGGCCCATTTTGCATTTATTGGCGGCCTCCCTCAGTCCTCTATGGACCTGGTGTGGGGGAACTCACCTGTCTGCTGATCCCCGGTGGCTGCCTGATCTTTGTTTTTCTTTCTGTTCCAGAACACCAGAGATTCACGATAAATTTAGGTGGCAATGCCATCTAGTCGACGAATTAGGAATTTTGCATGGCTCCGCCACTGTCCCAAAACGAGGGCTTCCACCTAAACCCAAATTGCTGGAGATGTAGAGAAGGATTGAAGAAATATTATAAAAACGAAAGTATTGCTTTAGCGCTTGTAGCTTTTAACAAATAAAGTAAAGTCATTGAATTTTCCACTTCATTTGAATAAAATGTATGCAAAAATTGCAAATTTTTAAGAAATACTTTCTTTTTTGTAGTCTTCCCTCAAATAAATCACAAGTTCAGCAAGTCAATTAATTACACCAGACGAACATGAATTAGCCCTACATAACCAGGAGAGGGGTGATATGGAACGTTCTAGATCAGAGGTGTGAAAATCCAATACTCAGGGAGCTAAAATAAAAAACTTGGACAACATTGATATTTAAAAATATTTTTTTTTTTTTACAATTGTGGGAGTTTTTCCATCTCATTAAATATAACGACAAACACAGCAACTCTATGGAGGTCAGTGAGAAGTTGTCCTGGTCCATCAACAAACAGATTACCATGATTTATTTTCTGATCTAGACTATCACCTCTTCAGTCCATAATGATTGGTGCTGCTAGAGTCATTTACTCCTCTAACCACTCCTCATCTGCTGATCCTCCCTGCAAATCTCTACACTGGCTTCCAATTGTCCAGAAAATCTAAGTTCTGTGCCTTGCTTTTAAATCAGTCCATCCTGGTACATAAATAATCTTTACAAATAAGCCCCTAACAAACGGGGCAAAGCGCATGAGAGAGGAGGACCCCAAAAGGGTAATCGTGTTGTGTTAGCCATACGAATTGTAACTTTTCAATGAAGGACTGTGATTTTGCAATGTGCGGACACTCGTTTTCTGGATTTGACATGCGTTGAGCCTGGGAGAAGGGTGCATGCTCGCAGCCATCTATCTGGCCCATATAATATGCGTCCATCGCTGTTTTCCAATCAATCCCGCTCGAAAAACAGCCATATCGGACATGACAATAAATACGGTAGATGTCTGCTGCTTTACATGGAAACTGCGGGTCTCCATGTAAAGAATTGGCTGAGTTGGGGGGAGCAGAGCTGTCCCCTTAGCTCCGCCGATATCTGACAGCAGCGCGGTGACGTCATCACGCTGCTGCAGTGAACATGAGACGGCTCGATGTACCCTGCTTTTAACCAGCCATGTGTCAATGAACCTTGCTTTGTACAATGGGGCACAGGCATGCTGAAGAAGAAAATGGCCTTCACCAATTGTTCCAATATGTTGTAAGGATAGAACTGTCAAATATGCCTGAAGTATTTAGATGTCCCTTCTTTGAAAATAAAAGGCAAAACCCAAGCCCTGAAAAAAAGCCGTTTGACACTATACCATTACCCACCCTACTAAACTTCACAGATGGCACAATGCAGGCAGGAAGATATGTTTCCTGGCATCTGCCAAACCCAGACCTATCAATCAGACTACCAGGGTGCTTGCCACCACTGATGTGATGCTTGCTATTGTGCTTTGCAATGTTTGGATTTAGTGTTGACTAAGGAAAACCTCCTATGCAGCCAGCATAATGCTTAAAGCACATGAAAAAATAAAACATTAAATTGTCTTACAGAGAAGTCATGATGCAGTCTGTGACATTCTGCCACTGGGAGCAATTTATATGTGAACTAATAACACTGATGTCTTATATTGTGTAACATCTGTCTGTACACCAGGAAAATGACTATTTTCCTTTTCGTTAGCAATTAACTGAACAAGAAATCATCTTGCCATTGGTGCTGAAAGGTGAGTACAAACATTACAATGCCAGTGACTTCCCATTAAAGGTAATTATTGTCAGTAATCAGAATACACTCAGTATAATAGACTCTACTTGTACTTTCTGGAGAACTGATACTGTTTTGTGTTCACATTGGTAAATTCATCACCTCTGATTTTTGTTTAGTTGTGGAAAGAAAATAGATGATTCAGAGTTAAGGGGAGAAAAATATGATATCATTTGCAGAGGAGACAGGTTCACAGCAGCTCTGCGGCACTATAGTCTGGATGTGTAAGAGGTCATTTATCACAATGCTCCTAGCACAATGGATGTCCCCCAGATGTTAAAATTTTTATATGTTTGTCAAGGAATATATAAAGTTGTATAAATTCAAAGAGCAAAATGCATTAGTGGTTTAGAAACAGCAAACTTGAACTAAACTTTGCATCACTGGATCCCATATCCATATACCATGTTCTACTGAAATAGCATTGTATTATCAGTGTCGGAGCTGCAGGATGTATAATGGGAGCTGTCATCAGGCTTTTTGCAAATTCTAGACTTTTTCTGCATAGCTTATGAATCTGACTGCTGACCGCATTGCTTCTAGCTCTAAGCTAAGGCTTGCTTAGCCTTGTACTTCCAAAGTAAGCAGCACTGTGCATTGACCTTGGCTTTTAAGGCACTGAAACAATTAGTAAAGGAAGCTCAGCTATGCTTGCAAATTATTTCAGGTATATTTTATCAGCACATCAGCCATATACAGAAGCCTTCTTTGTTCTACAGATTGCTTGGACCAATACAATACAGATGCAGTGTTATGCATCACCAACCGGTCCACTTCACCAGCTTTAGTACCCGCAGCCAGGGCACTCGGTGAGAGGGCCTGACTGGGGGGAGTGGCCGGCAATGACGGGCAGCATCGGTGTCAGCGGAAGTGACGCGAAGAATTGGGCGGAGCCATGCGCTTTAAGGCCGGACCGGATGGGGATCGGCCTCTTTCTCTGGACGGACACCCCACCCTCCCTCCCTGTTATGTTGCATTTTGTATGTTTTTTCCCCTATTTTCTGACGGGCGGAATGTTTTGGTTTTTCTGTTTTTGTTTGCGGGGTTGATTTGTCTTCTTTTGTCACGGCGTGGCGGGTCCCTGGCAGTGCCTAGAATGTTTTTGCAGGTTATGTAAATGAAGTGACGGGCTGGTGGAAGGGGGCAGTCACTACACAAAGTAAGGTTGCGCTCTCGTGGGGGTCAATGACCCAAGGAGGAGTCGGAAAAGGTGGTAGGAGGAGGCAACGTATTATAGTGTACCCACTGTGCTGGTGAAGAGGAGGCTAGTGGCTGGTACAGGTGGGTATGGTTTAACTGGGAGTAGTTTTAAGTGGTGGCACTGTCAGGGACAAGAGTTATTTGTTATATGTTATTTATGCTGTGGTCAAAAATATTTTAATATATTATCCACAATTTTTCTGAAATTTTCTGGTCTGGTGTCTTTCTTTTAGTGTTAAATTAACGGTTTAAGGTTATAACAAGGGGAATAACAGGTCCACACTCCCACAGTCATAAATATGTACCTGATAATGTGATGCATACAGTCAATAACTACTGTGTTTCCCTGAAAATAAAGCCACTGACATTATTTCCTCTGGCCGAAATATAAGGCACGCCCCATGCTACGGTACAGTACTGAGACAGAGAGTACTGCTGCTCTGATGGACTCTGGCTGACAGTGAGTTGCGCGGGGCAGGAGTCAGGCATTGTGTGAAGATGACTGCAGCTACCACCACATCTGTAAATGTCTGTATGCAGTTGGGGGGTGGTAGACATTAAACACACATAGTATTTATGAGATACAGGGAACGTTTTTTCCTGAGGCTCACTTACAGATCGGAGTGCCAGAAGGCTTATTTTCAGGAAAACAGGGTAGTAAAGGGACAGAGAGAACAGATCAGCAACCATAACCATGGCAGCTTTCTGTTGGCATCATAAAAGGTTCAGGTGTGTTCTAAAACAACATAGAGATGCAGACCAGGTACAGTGGCTTGCAAAAGTTTTTGCCCCCCTTGAACTTTTCCACATTTTGTCACATTACAGCCACAAACATGAATCAATTTTATTGGAATTCCGTGTGAAAGACCAATACAAAGTGGTGTACACGTGAGAAGTAGAACGAAAATCATACATAATTCCAAACATTTTTTACAAATAAATAACTGCAAAGTGGGGTGTGTGTAATTATTCAGCCCCCTTTGGTCTGTGTGCAGTTAGTTGCTCATAGACATTGTCTGATAAGTGCTAATGACTAAATAGAGTGCACCTGTGTGTAATATAATGTCAGTACAAATACAGCTGCTCTGTGACGGCCTCAGAGGTTGTCTTAGAGAATATTGGAAGCAACAACACCCTAAAGTCCAAAGAACACGTCAGACAGGTCAGGGATAAAGTTATTGAGAAATGTAAAGCAGGCTTAGGCTACAAAAAGATTTCCAAAGCGTTGAACATGCCACAGAGCACTGTTCAAGCGATCATTCAGAAATGGAAGGAGTATGGCACAACTGTTAACCTACCAAGACCTAAACTCACAGGCCGAACAAGGAGAGCGCTGATCAGAAATGCAGTCAAGAGGCCGATGGTGACTCTGGACGAGCTGCAGAGATCTATAGCTCAGGTGGGGGAATCTGTAGATAGGACAACTATTAGTCGTGCACTGCACAAAGTTGGCCTTTATAGAAGAGTGGCAAGAAGAAAGGGACAGGGAAGCTGGTCAGAGTTGATGGGAAGATGGATGAAGCCAAATACAGGGCAATCTTGGAAGAAAACCTCTTGGAGTCTGCTGGAGACTTGAGACTTGAGACAGCAGGACAACGACCCTAAACATAAAGCCAGAGCAACAATGGAATGGTTAAAAACAAAACATATCCATGTGTTAGAATGGCCCAGTCAAAGTCCAGATCTAAATCTGACTGAGCTGAAGCTGTTTTGCAAAGAAGAATGGGCCAGTCTCTAGATATGCAAAGCTGGTAGAGACATTCCCTAAAAGACTGGTAGCTGGAATTGCAGCAAAAGGTGGTTCTTCAAAGTATTGACTCAGGGGGCTGAATAATTACACACCCCCCACTTTGCAGTTATTTATTTGTAAAATTTTTTTGGAATCATGTATGATTTACGTTCCACTTCTCACATGTACACCACTTTGTATTGGTCTTTCAGGTGTAATTCCAATAAAATTGAAAATGCTACTTTGCTCACTTTTCATTGCACCCAAGTTCACTTTACGTGAAGGTAGTGCAGTAAACTAAGTACAAGCAAACTACAAATAATTAAGTCAACACTCCAACTTACATTACTTACCTATATAAAATGATCACTGGTCTGGACAACGTGCAGGTCATATAGATATAGACATTATTTTTTTTTGCATTTATATCTTTTCATAATTTTTACCATAATAGTGGAATTAAGATGACTCACTTTAGACCTAAAGAACCCAATGAGTTCAGCATTTAAACTGCCCTAGTGCAATTTACCACCATTCACAGTAACAACTTTAAAGGACATGACAGTCCATCCAAATGGTGTCCTCAGTTCTGTGCATCCAGGATGCTGTTCAGTTCTATGTTACCGTTGTAATTAAATCTGCCTCCAACTAATCCCAGTAGAGATTTCCACACCTTATGTTGTAGATTTAGACAAACTGAGCTCAACATAAGGATACCATCTTGTGTGCAATAACCATGACCAGTCTAAAGGTAGCCATACACAGGTCGACTTTTGCAGGATCGCTCTTCGATTTGATTGTCTTGTTCGATTTAAATATCGATTGTCAGTCTAACATCGATCAATTGTACCACCACAAAGGGTCATCGATCAACTTACTTAGAATGCTGCACATGCTCCATAGTAACAATTGGATTAAACCAAATCAATCGCAATACCTAAAAAACACGCCAGATACTTGAACGACCTACTGAAATTTACCTACATGTCCGATCACTTTTCAATCCATTCTATGTTTAATACCGACCACTTTGGGTCGATCGAGCAAGGTGGGCAGGAATCGATTCCTGTTCAATTGACTTAATAAGATCGAACAGAAATATTGAATGCTGCATGGCTACCTTAAGGTTAGGTCTCCACAGCATTTATCAATTCGTCAGGACCCCCTGTGTTCAGCGCAGTGCTTGGTGGGGGTCCCGACAGATCACATACACTTTACCTGCTCGGCGGATGCTCTGTTCGAGCAGGCGCTGAGCCAATCTGCCGATGCAGGCAGGTAGTGTGTATGTGCTCTGTCGGGACACCCGTCAAGCACTGCGCTGACCGTATGGGATCACAAAACGATGTGGAAACATGCCCTTACTCTTGTTGGAACGCTGTCTACACTGAGAAGTCAGTTAGAGGTAATTGATTCCACCCAACAAAATCCACAAATAAATAAAGTTTCAGCATGTCTTAAACTTAACAGTTTTCTGTAACAAAAGTAGCAGGGGCATAAACTGAACTCATTATAGTTTTACACCCACAATTATTACAGCTATAAATTTTTATTGTAGGTGATCCGCTGCCTAAACACACTTATATCACTTACACGTGTAATGAGAGGTTAAACCCTTGCAGCAGTTTTTCTGACTTTGCACTTCTATGTTTGAAGCCTCTTTGTTGTGCTAAAAGATCCTACAGCTGACACAGCATACGTGTACAAGGAGTTTCTCATATTTGTCCCTCAAGATACCCTAAAGTCAGGTATTGTAGACCATGTGTTCCCAACTATACCTATTTTAAACTCTCTTCCGCCCCTCGTAATTATCTTTGACACTCCCCTTACACATTACCATTAATGAATGCCATTGAAATGGGTGGTCAAATGTATTCATACAGAGGCTTTTGATCGTTAACTTAAAGCTGACCTACCACCTGTTAGGTCACTCTGCAGTATCGGCTGCAGCTCAGCCGATACTGCAGAGATCCCCGACTAAAAGAAAGAAAAAAAACCTATCTCTGACAGCAGGAGGGGTGTCTTGTTAGAGACAGCCCCTCCCACTGTGTTACATATGGCAGAGGTAAGACGTAACAAGCCACAAGGGTATCTGGGAATTTTGTCCCACAAGGCTCTGTGGCTCAGTCACCCAGATGTGACGTCAGCGTCATATCTGCAACTTTGTGATGGGTGAATAGGGGAGAGAGAAGCCTCTTTTCACCCAGCTGACAGTTTAATGGATGTGTCTGTGTAGGAGTGGGGGGAGTGGGGGGGGGGGGGGGGGGGGGGGGGGGGGGGGGGTTGTTGTCAGCTGCCCTGAGAAGAATAGATCCGGAAGTGGCTTCTCTTGCGCCTAATTAAGATGTTATCACCACCAGTGAAAGCATGAAGAAGGTGAGTAAGTTTTGTTTGTTTTTGTGTAGCAGTTTTCCAGGATCTGAACTGGTGACAGGTAAGTAATGTGCCTATTTCATGTATGTGTTTTTTTGTTTTGTTTTAGTTTAAAACCACTTTTGCAGGCAAACGACTCTAGAAGACCCAAACAATCATCATCATCTAGGCATTATCCCCACTTATTGCAGTAAACGAGCATAAAGGAGCCACAGTGTCTTGACACCAGTGACAAAGGGCCGAATTTAAAGACTAAACATGCTGTATTCGGCCTCCGAGCCTTGCCGCTCAGGAATAGATGAATAGGTTAACCCTGTCTTCTACATTTTGTCCTCCTTCTCTCCAATAAACCACTAGAACTTAGGAAGCCGGGTGTAAACTGTGGCTAAAAGTGAATGTCAGGAAAAGAAAGGCAAAGACATGAGTATGTATGTCTTTGTATGTAGTGGGAGAGAGATGAGCGAACCACACACACACACACAGACTTAGTGCAAATTGTTGGGGGCCCATAAATATGAAAATATTGGTCTTGCCTTTAGTAACCAATCAGCTTTAAATTGTAATTTTATTAGTCCATGCTTGAACAAAACAAACAAGGATTCCAATTGGTAGCTAGGAGAAAGTGGACAGTTCCTTGTTTCTTTGTATTATGTGTGTTCCAGGTCAATGACTGATGAAGCCAGGCAAGGAGGCCAGAATGACATATCATGGTTTTCAGTGCCATGTACATATCGAGGATCAGTAGGTACATGTCCCATTCCTATTCCTTACTGCCTGATGTATTTTTATTCCCTCGGCCGAGACACAAGAATTGTGATATAGATGCAGACTGCTGTGCAATGTCACCAAGCACACATGCTCCTCTGCAATGAAAACCTCTAACGTCTACCATTATAACATCTCAATGTCTGAGGTTGTTCTGGCTCATCTCCCTTATTATATAGAGATCCTGATTCCTGTGCATTTAGAGACACTCCACAGGGACTTACAGAATTATTCCGGCCATTTGTACCAAGCTATCCACAGGCTAGGTCAGGGGTGGGAAAACTTTTTGACTTGTTGGCCTCATTGTCTTTTTAAATTTGATAAAGGGGCCATATCAAGAGCCTTTAACGGCGGACCCCCCATGCATCACTTGCATTACTTATGATGGCTCTGATGTGTAATAGGAGACGTGTGACAGGAACATTTCCTGCACTTACAAAGAAATGCTCATTCATTGCAATAAGCAGAGATAATTCCTAGAGACAGCATGTCGTCATCATGAAGATGCGCCCACATTGTCATTATCACGTCACTGCATTGTCCCCACGGCAATGTTTGGACACCTCTACGCATTATGTACACTCATTGCAGAGAACAACGGTGGGGGGCTTCTTTTCAACAAAGTAACAAAGGACTGGAAAAGAAAGCTAAATCAGTCCCCTTAAACTTTTCCACATTTTGTCACATTACAGCCACAAACATGAATCAATTTTATTGGAATTCCACGTTAAAGACCAATACAAAGTGGTGTACACGTGAGAAATAGAACAAAAATCATACATGGTTCCAACATTTTTTACAAATAAATAACTGCAAAGTGGGGTGTGCGTAATTATTCAGCAGCCTTTGGTCTGTGTGCAGTCAGTTGCCTATAGACATTGCATGATGAGTGCTAATGACTAAATAGAGTGCACCTGTGTGTCAGTACAAAGAAAACCTCTTGGAGTCTGCAAAAGACTTGAGACTGGGGCGGAGGTTTACCTTTCAGCAGGACAACGACCCTAAACATAAAGCCAGGGCAACAATGGAATGGTTTAAAACAAAACATATCCATGTGTTAGAATGGCCCAATCAAAGTCCAGATTTAAATCCAATCGAGAATCTGTGGCAAGATCTGAAAACTGCTGTTCACAAACGCTGTCCATCTAATCTGAATGAGCTGGAGCTGTTTTGAAAAGAAGAATGGGCAAGGATTTCAGTCTCTAGATGTGCAAAGCTGGTAGAGACATACCCTAAAAAACTGGCAGCTGGAATTGCAGCAAAAGGTGCTTCTACAAAGTATTGACTCAGGGGGCTGAATAATTACGCCCACCCCACTTTGCAGTTATTTATTTGTAAAAAAATGTTTGTAATCATGTATGATTTTCGTTCCACTTCTCACATGTACACCACTTTGTATTGGTCTTTCACGAGGAATTCCAATAAAATTGAGTCATGTTTGTGGCTGTAATGTGACAAAATGTGGAAAGGTTTAAGGGGATTGAATACTTTTGCAAGCCACTGTATGATAAAGAGCATAGTGACTAAGATATGAGTTCATCAGTTTTCAACTTCTCAAGCAAAAGGTCTGGGGGAGGTAACAAGACATGTAACTTTTACTTAACAACAGTATTAGAACATCAATATCTTGCCCTACCCCCCTACCAACCTAGGTGGTTGTTTCTCTTGGTAATGTGATCTTGGGAAGCCCTTTGTTTGCCTCTATGCTAAGTGGCTAGTACCTACAACACTAGAGTCTTGGGTGCAGATCTGAGGACAATTTCTGAAAGAAGTTGGTATGCTCTCCCCTTGTCCAAATGGGTCTCCTCCCATGCTCGAAATACATACTGGTAGGTAATTGGCTTCCTGGCATTTGTAGTCCTCCACGAATAGCATTAGCAGCAAATAGACCACAGCTGGGATCACTCGTATATGATAAATGGTCAGATATAATGAAATGAACAACTATACAGAAAGTAGCCAATTTTTGTGTTTGTCAGGAAAGCTTAGCAATATTCACCACTTATTACATAATAATAATCTGCCGTTTGTCCAGCTGGAGCCATTAGAACTTCCTGTTATCTGCGCGATAATAATTGTGATCTCCAAACACTCAGACTGTTAGAAAAACCAAATCCAGCCATTTGAATATTTTATTCTAATGCATTTCCCATTACAATTTCTGACCCTTCAGCCGGGAACTACTTACTGTACAGCAGCTCCCAGCAAGCTCCAGAGGAAATAGCGAGTCTGCAAATGAATGGGCGATTTCTGCGCCATCACATAATGGGAGACGTGGGCAGCTTGTGAAATGTAAGCTCACCCGCTGTGCCGGATCGCCCTGTATTATACATGAAAACTGTTGGTTATTGCTGCGATCTGTGGACATTATTACATGAAAGCCTATTTGTGTTTTAGTGGGAACGCCGCTTCCAGGGGGATTAGCTTTGCTATTTTTAGAGGTGTCCCGTTAGCAAAACCCATAATTCACCATGTTCTCTTCTTGTCAATCTACAGTTTACGTGCTGCGGTACAGGAGGAATCAAAGTGACTTAAGGCCATGTGATGAATATTTAAGCTAATAATAACTTAACTCACTCTTCTAAAAACACAGAAAAATGCCTTAATTGATGGAGACCAAGTACCCAGCGATGACTTACCTGTGGTTACATTTCTTTTAAAAGAATGTTCAGTTCATTCTGAATGAATTCTCATTTAAGGTGAACCTTGGATTTAAAATAGACTCATTGCCTATTTATGACAGAAGCGGCCATTTTGTGTTATCAGCCGACGTTCATAATCACTAGAGGAACAGTTGAACCTCAGTAGAAATACAATAATTTTCGTAGTCCACCAATCCTAAAGGTGATCAAACCCATTATAATCTATTTGTAAAGTTTCCGGATTCTTACAACCCAGGGCCTAGGAGGCAGAGAATTTCTGAGGGCCTTGATACACCCATAATAACCTGCAGTGCATAAATAGACAAATGAGGGGGAAAGGGGACAAAGTTACAACCTTGCTTAGGGCAGTGGTTCCCAAACTTTCCTTGCAGGGCCCCCCTTTTCGATTTAGGAATAATATCAAGCCCCCTCCCTATTCAAACACAGGTTAAGAATGAAGGCCTGCGCCCCCCTGGAATACCTTCACACCCCCCAGTTTGGGAAAAAGTGGCTTAGGGCCTAGTTATCCCTCACCCTGTCTCTGATACTACCAACACAGTTCCTTGGCTGATTTTATAAATATAAGATAAATTGTTTTTATAGGCCCTTACTCTACCATGTTTTCTGTAAAGTTAAAAGTAGATGCAGAAGGGTTATGGTCATTCCACTGATTTTAAAGCTGCCAAGTTAGTTGGCCATGGACTTTATCTTCATAAAGGGGCATTACTTGCTATACGCATATAGGGTTATCTTATTGTTAGTTTCTTTGCACACCAAAGAGATGTACGTAAGGGTTGTAAGAACATTTGAAATGTTGAAATGTTTCAAGTTGACTTATCCTTTAACATACCATATTTTTTGCTCAATAAGACACACTTTAACCATCCCCCACCCCCAGTTGGAGAAGAAAATGTGTGTGTGTCTTACAGAAAGTGGAGCTACCAGCCACGGCCTAGCTTAAGTTCCAGGAGGAGGAGGAGGCAAGGAAGCTGTCAGAGGGAAGATCTGCCCAGGTCTTCCCTCTGCCTCTGCTGTTCTGCCTCATAGAACTCTTGCTTGGCTGGTTACATTGCCAGCCAGACTTGAGGGAAGGGATTGCCCTGCAGCCACTTACTTCTGTAGTAGTAGCTGGTCAGCCTTAGGTGGCTAAAAAAGCATGTACCTCTGTATATAGCTGTATATAGGCATGCATCCTTTAGACCGCAGTAGTACACTACATGTTTAAAAATGTTTTTACAACCCTTCCACAGTTTTGGTGATGATTTTATGTTCAGAGGCTTTTTCAGTTGTCTCACAAATAAGCAAGTTGAAAAAATAACATTGTAAAAACAAAAGCACATTTGAACAGTGTGGCTTAGCTGCTGCATCTCCCTCCCTAGGCTTATACGTGAGACCTTCAGTTTTTGCAATATTTTTTTATAAATAAGATACTTCTGCATATATTCAGGGTGGGCTTTTATGGAGTGTATACAGTAATGAGGAAGGAGTTTAGACAAGAGGAGATAGGAGGTGTGTAAGATAAAAAAATAAAGTGAGAAAGTAGAAAACACAACTTTTTGGGAAGGTTAATAACCCATTAAAGTTGAGGAGTAACTTTGAACCGTTCTAGTCACTGGCTATTATTATCTCACCCCCTTTATTGGTAGTACCTTGAAAGAGGTTTGTCAGTTAACCAAAAAAAAAAAGTATTTGCACAATATCCTTCCCCGATGATCCCAGTACACCCACTCTTCCGCGCTAGTCAGGACAGTGGGTCCTTTAAATGAATTAAACAGAGCAATTTCGATACCTGAGTGGTCTATTCCATCAGACTCTTTCCTGGCAAGAAACACCACAGCCGTGGCATTGTGGAGAAACAATTGCTAATTCTTTTTAATAGAAATAACTGAAGGAGACATAAGGTTTAGCATTTTCCAGTAGTTGCCTACTTCTAAATTATACTCTACTGGCCATTCTGCATGCAAATGAAGAGGAATACTGCAGCTCCGGTGCCACCGGAAAATTGTTAAGCAGAAAACATAAAACATTAGAGGCAAAGTTCTTCTGATTTGTAAGCAGATTCTTTAGGTTTCAGTAAAGATGATATGACAGGCCCCATTTATATAGGCCTAGTGGATTCCAGGCACGTCGCTCCTCTACAAATGGCCTGCTATTACCCTGTCTGCACAGTTTTAAAAACTGCCTGATAAGCCACCTCTAAAATGACATCTTAATGCTGCCTGTTACATTCAGTGGGATAATCCAAACTTTCTTCAGTCTTGGCATAAAAAGAATATTCTTACTACTATACCAGTCTTATTTTCGGCTGAGACTCTTTGGATAAGACACAAAGGCAATAAAGTTGAGATGTCCTTTTATTAGTTATCAGTATAGGCTTTTGTTGGCATCACAATGTATCAGTAGCATTTTAACTTGGAATCATCAATCAGTCTCATCTGCTTTGACTTAAAATTGTAGAGAGGTGCAAGGTTAGGTCATTGAATACATTATACGGCTCTGGTCTCTTTTACTGTTGTAACATTGGGTTAAAAAGAAGCAAAGATTTGCCCATGGAGTAGACAGCTCCACCTTATTGCAGATCCAGCAGTTTTTCCTCGGCCAAACCAATTGCTCTGTATGCCAGTGGAAGTGAAGATTTGATAAAATTTTGGGCAACACTGGACAGAGTACGCTCTACCTAGCCCCATGTGATACAAACAATTGGTGGCTCAAAGGGCAAATGCCTAGTATCAGTTCTGACACATGGATGAAGGGGCAGTGAGTCACATGCCTACTATACCTGGAAGTACCGGATAGGTAACTTCACTTTTCCAGGAGATCCAATTGGCTCAGAATAAAGAACATCAGATTTGGGCAGTGGGTTTGTGCATTTCTTTTGTTTGGCAACATGTTGCACTTACTGCTAGAAGCCCCCAACCTGCACTGCCAGTAGAAGAGCCACCGATGAAGAGTTATTTTAGTAAAAAAAAAGCTAGAACAACCTTAGAGACACCAGCAGGCATATAGTACAGTCCAGTAGTATTAAGTATACAT
This sequence comes from Ptychadena robeensis, assembly GCA_036250615.1. Classification (NCBI taxonomy): domain Eukaryota; kingdom Metazoa; phylum Chordata; class Amphibia; order Anura; family Ptychadenidae; genus Ptychadena; species Ptychadena robeensis. The sequence goes on from CM070036.1 coordinate 119,676,507, forward strand.
GTAAGGCAATCATGACAATGGCTATATTCTCTATAATGTCTATTATTATTTGTGCTCTGCATAACAGCTTGCATAAATGAACAGGATGTGGCAACTCTTCCTGTCCACACATAACAAAACTACTCCCTACATATATTATAATACATGAAGGGAATCCCGCATATTACAAAGTATCTTAGAAAAAAAGAAGAGTAAACAAGCAGAACCGTTAAATGTCTAAAGGGCTAACAATGGTGAAGTCGGAATCCTTGCTGTTGTTGCTGCTGTCGTCATCCGGACTGGAACTTAGATTGCCAGAGGAAATGTGTCTAACCGTCAGAGGGTCTGCGAAGGTAAGTGGGTTTGATGGAGCTGCCTGTTTGTCTGATGGACCTTTGGCTTTCTGCAATGGCTCCTTCTGTGTTGGTTCTGAGTTACTGGCTTCGCCTTCTTTGGAGATCAGGATATAATCATCTGACTGCCGGCTTTCCGTACTTCCAGAATCGTCACCTTCCGCCTAGACGTTAGAAAATGGATGTAAACAAAGACATTTAAACAAACACACACAAACATACACATAAAGCATATTCATTTTAATCTAAGCATTTATTTTAATCTGCTGTTGAAGGTCAAAACACTTTGGGGTAATAATTGGCAGCCAGAGACCATGTGATCTAGACTGACCATTTTTTATTTATGCCAAGAAAAAAATACATTTCATTAAAATAAAATATTATTATAATTTTTTAACCTATGATATGTGCCCCACATATTTTTGTCAAACTCATAGACATATACAATGCAATGTTTCGGAAGTCTCTGTACTTTATACCTGATATTTGTTGGATGTTCTCACTTCAGTTGAAGAATATTTGTTGAATTAGGCCATGTCTCCACTACGTTTCGTGATCTGACGGGACCCCTACGTTAAGCGCAGTGCTTGGCGGGGGGTCCCGACGGAGCACATACACTTTACCTGCTCTTATCCCCTCTACATGAAGGGCTTAACGTACTGCTCCGTGAGAACAGATCATCCACCGAGCAGGTAAAGTGTATGTAGTCAAAGTTGGTGAAATCCCATCACTGATTTGGCACAGAATCATCAGTATTGTGAGATTTTCCCTCAATTCTTGTCTCGATGACAAGTAAAAAGTCCCTTACACTGGAGGCTGCTTACGTTGGCGATCTCTGGGAAAAGGGCCCTAGACATGTGGTAAAGGACTCAGTCTGGTGGTCTGTGATATGCTGAGCATTATTGGTCCTCCAAACATTCTATCATTACCAAAGTGCAATAATATTCATTAATTGGGACCATAAGGGGAACACAAGTTATTGTATGATTTAGGAATAGAAATAAGCCTATAACCCAGTGGTGGGCAACCAAGGTGAAATGGAGGGCCACAAGTGCGGCCCTCTGCATCACTAAAGGGCCTCACATCAATTTGTTATGAAAAAAATTAGGCATAGCTAGAAGATTACTTGTTTTAAAATATGCTTCACATATTAGGGAATACTGTAGAATGGTAATGCACATTATTTATATCATTATTTATATCATCAAAGCCATTCATGATATCGATGGGGCACAGAGTTCTTATGCCCTTTGCATTAACAGTTAGGTTTCTGGGGCTGCAAGTGAAGGACTGAGGGGGGCAACTGAAGAAGGACCAGGCCGCAGGTTGGGCACGTAGTCTATAACCCATACCTCAAGTTTTCCCTTTTAGATTAAGGGGAAAAATGACAGGAAGCTACGTCACTTCCGGTATCTGGACGGTCCCTTCTGCTTTCCAAATACAGGAAGTGATGTTACAGACGTCATTTGCAGTATCGGAAGATTTAGCCCTCCCCCTTTTTAGAAGGTGGCTAATTTAGATAGGAGGGGGTGTTACTCTCCCTGCTAACTTCCCAACCTGCACATCATCTGACACAAGCAGGGTGGGAACACCTCCTTCCTTCTTAATTACCCCCGATTTTAACATTTTATTGAAATCTGTATTTGGCCGGGAAAGACACCTAAAAACGTGACTTTCCTGGCCAAAACATGATAGTTGACAGGTATGCTACATTCTATATTTACTATAACTATATGGCTTTACAGGCTGTATCTATCTTCTGCTTACAGTATGGATGTATTGGTTGTATGGACTGAAGGCACTCTTGAATCAGATTTGTGTTTTTATAGGCGATAACCTGAGTTGTTTATAAAGACACACATGCAGAGCATCAAGCTATTCTATGGGAAAAGCAGGTTGTGTATATCCAATCTTTATTACAGGGTAATAGCTGAATAAGAGAACCACCTAAAATATTTCGTTTAAAAACCCCAAATTACTAGACCGTTGTCTGCGATCTGTTATTTAATTTATATGATATATGATATATTTATGATTGTTAATTTTTTTTGTTGAATCCTTTATTGTGTTCGTGTGGTTACATTCCACTTCTAATTAAATTCCATTCTACTTTTCCAGTGAATTTAAACCTCATCCAGGTCTTTAGATATGTCAACAAAGCAAGTGTGGCCTTAGCTAAAAGAAAAGTAACTTTTCAAGTACTATTATGAAGGCGCGTCCGCGGGGCCAAGAAACGGCGGCTGAGGCAGGAGAGGGGAGCCAGGCAAGGGCAGATACCCACAAGGGCTTACGACCTAGGTACGGTCCAGTAAATAAAATAAAGGTGTCTAAGTAAAGTATCTACCCTGAGGGTGACTTTTCCTAGACTGTGCAATCTAGCCTTTCAACACCCTGGTAAGATCTCCCCTTGCTTACTTGACCTACCTTATACAAATGATATGCCCCTTAAGGGGCTTTACCCAATTACTATACTCACCCTCCTTATGTTCCCTTGCAGTGCCCTTGGAAAACAACATGCATAGGTCCTGATGAAGCGACAGAGATGTCGCAAAACATGTTGACCTTCCCTGCATGAAATTCATACAACCGTTGGCACAGCATTATGGATTTGCTACACCATTGTGATCATTCACGGATTATATAAAGTTGGAATGTTTTGATCTACTACCTTGAACTTTTTTTGGACTGCTTTGACTGTGTGACACTTTATATGCTGGCATCATGACTTAAGATATTAGGGTGCAACCATTCAATTGTTTTCTAATTTGTATGCAAATTTGGATGTTGGTGGACGCTTTTATACCTTCTTGATTTTGAATATTGAGGGTGAGAGCCTCTCCCCTTTCTTCTCAGATCAAAAAAGGCTCTTTGCGGCGCCCGTTGTCATAAAGTATCAATTAATTCCGCATCGACGCGTTTCGTGGTACCAGACCACTTCTTTAGGATAACAAGGTATGCAGTCTCCTGGCTCTTAAAAAATGTCTGGAAACCTTGCACAGAGCAAGGTCTCCAGGCATTTTTATCTTCATTTTTTTCGTCCGCAAAAAACCCCCACTGAGCCATTCCTGAAGACATTTTTGTGGACAGGACAACCACCTTTCATTAGAATTGACTTTTAATAGTCTTATATTTCTTATGATTGAAGCCGAACTTCAACATATCCAGATTATGCATCAATCTTTATTCTACACAGCAGAGCATTTCCCAATCCAGGATCCTCTGATAAGGATTTGTGTCCTGTCTGGTACTAAACAGCTTGAAAAATAATACAGAAAGTTTTCTGTTTGGAATGATAGCCCAGAAGTGACCGGATATGCGACAAGCCCCCACCATCCTATACTTATATTAGAGTACCAGCGCTACTTTGAGAAAGTAGTGGAAAAAAAAGAAGACACTTAACACAAAGGACAGGTGGGGAGTTCTATTTCTGAGTGAAATCATTAATCTTCTCAACAGACATGGTACAAGTTCATTGCCAATTCCTTCTTTATATTAAAAATGGTCTGTCTACAAATGGTCATATAGTCTTGAACGCACTGAAGTATATAAATTGCGATATGTCTGTAAAAGTTCTTATTCATCCAAGTCATTGTATATCTTTAGTGTTTAATTTAAATCAATTGGACTTGCTGTGTTCTCAATTCAGAGTGAATATGTACACAATTTTATTGTAAGTATATGCTCTGGGGTATAGCTCCACATAATCAGTAAACCAGGATGGGGTCATGGAGGTAAGCATTATTGTGACTGTGAGGCATTATTAACCTGCCTTGAGAGAGGTGTTAAAACGTCATTGTATGCGTCGGATAATTAGAGAAATGTCTTCAAGAAACAAAACATAGCAAGTCTATGTTGACTTGAATTGAACACTACAGATATATTAGTTGTATATTAAAAGATGTTGATCAAACCACAGCTGTATGTTTCTGCTTTTTAGGTTAACTCTTTTTCGTGTTGCTACTATTTAAAAAAAAAATAAATAAAAATAAAAAGATAACCCTTGAAGAAAGTCAACTGATGATACCACTTGTTCCCATGCTTTCTTATTTCAGAAGATTAATAGATCGAAGAATTTCATTAAAATACCTCATTAAAGAACATTTTATTACTGTGAGACTTTACGAAATCCACACTGAATTATTCCTATTTCATTTTCCAGCTAGAATAACGCTTCCATAGCCTCTAACAAAGCTTACTGGCCAAGATCCAACTGTGCAGTGATGGCGCCATTCCAAAGATAAATGAAAGGTTCGCCCAAAGGATCTGGGGACATACAGCCCGTAAAATCAGCACAGATTCAGATGTGGTTAAGCATGAAAAAGGAAAAGAGCAAGCCACAGAGAAATGTACACATATTGTACGGTTTGATATGTGGAGTATTGACGTAGATTTGTACGAGGTCAAATATTGAGCCCTTCTCGGATTTAGGAAATTAACAATGACATGAAGCATGTTCCCACCCAGTCTTTTCTGCTGCTGACTAAATGAATGATGACAGGAGGGACTTGCAGTTGCTCTTCCAGATAATGACCTTATACATAATGCCATATGTCTTCTCGACATCTACTATTGTTCAAGATCAGGGACTTCTCAATAACAAACACACTGAAACCAGCTGAACTAATGATGCCATTGTTTTACTGCACATTGTTTATCAAGGATTTTAAATGTAACTTGTATTAAAGAAATAGGGGAAGTAGAGTCCCCACTAGTACAGGAAGGAATAGGGATCAATAAACACTAATTCATCTGTTATACTCACCATGAAACACTTCCACAGTGCTAGCTTATATCCTCCTGTAACATTAAATTAAAACATGCACAATACTACATAAATACTAAGACAATTAGCAAAACAAAAGTGTTACACAACTCTGTAATCTGACCAACAATAAAAACACAAGAAGGAACCAGTGTGTCAAATCATTACTGCTACCAAGCATCTCGATGATTACCACTTCCATATTCAGGCTTTTGGGATATGCTGATGTGACCCTACTCATGTTATCTCAACTGGACTTTGTAAGAGGATGATTTTTACTCTTAGTGGCCATACACGGATCGATTTTTCAACTGATTCCCAAGCAATCTATTGCCCTGCAATTTCATAGTAATCTTTGGGATCGACTGTTCAGTATTGAACACGGTTTGTTGGTTCTATGTTAGATTTTTGCCATTACTTTGGATGGAGGCCCAAAGTATCGAACGGATCAAATGCACAAAGTGGTGCGCAATAATTTGCCATTCAATTAACTTTCCACTACAGCATTCATCGATGGAGCAAGAATCGACCCGTGTATAGGCAGCCTTAATGCACATGATGGATCATGAGCTCCATGGTGGACACATCAGTGGAAATGATCTTACTGCAATAGAATCCAAATCAAAGTTTGAGCGTTTTCCTGTACTGTGTAATGGCAATTTTACATAGCATGGTAAAACATAAGAACTTTATATACTTGTACACATAATCCTGCTGTAAATTAGTGTGTTTCTAGTAGTTTGCGAGACTGGTGCCATTGGGGGACAGCAGGATTGGGAAGGGTTGATTGTGACCATGTGGAGAAGTATAGGAGAAAAAATGTCTGTCAAGGGTTACACTGAGGGAAGGAGAAAGACGTTCTACTACTACAGTAAGCGTCCTGGTGAAACCAGTGACTGGTGGACGGGATTGGGGAGAGTGAATATAGGGATGGGAAGAGACAAACAAGGGAGTGGAAGAGAAAAAACAAATTGCCTACTGGTGACAACAATTGCACAGTGGCCAAAATAACTGATTTGAAAAATATCCTAAATAGAAAAGTGAAAGTGTTCCAAGAAATAAGTTAAGACTTAGCTCTTTTATTGTTATTATGAAGAATTGTAGAAGAATGGAGATTTATAAAAAGCTGGGTTGATAAACAATCTATTCTTGTGAGATCAGAATATCTAACGGACCTTTATATGACGTGGTGCCTCCTGCATCTCCTTGCTGATGCCATCACTTTCTTCTTTTCTTTGCAGGTCAGAGCAATAGTGGTCATCCGCGATGGTGATCTCCTCGTTCTCTTCTGCCTCAAGGAGGCTTTGGTTAAACCTTAGTGATCCTTTTAAAATGTCCTTTATCTAGTGAAAGAAAAGAACTCACTTTTATTTTTTGCAGATCTTCGTCCTAGCACAGAACCCTATACAGCAGCATACATACATGTATCGGCAACTTGATTTGCATTGAAACATATGTCAGCAAAATGTCAAAGGCAAAGTTAAGTCAACCATGAGGTCAGTCTGTCGTCAGACTAAATAACATTATTAAATACAAAATGGCAGCTGTTTGTATTTTTTTTTAGCTGATTATTACGGCAAGTACTAATCACATCTTAATGTTAGAAATAATACGACTCATCTGATGAGGGACAAATGCTTCATTCCAGGACAGATAATGAGATTGTAACATTCCAAAGAAAGCTTCTTCGGACTGACAGCCAGCAATGGTAATTTAGAAGAGAATGCGGTTGGTGCATAGTACTATAATAATAATGCACAGAACTATTGAAGACAAGTGAACATGGCCATCACATTCAAAATTTCAATGCAGAATGCTTTCAAAGAAAAAATGATTGCATGATTCCTTTGACCTGAAAACAAATGAAGCGGAATGGTGTATGATATGTTTACCAATATCCAAAGCAACCGACAATGCCTTAAACCCTTACCGATACACTCAACATTCCTAAATAAATAACACAGTGGATAGCAATAGAGCGTAGCAGGCTGACTTTGACCTTGGTCCTAAAATGGATTTGCTTTCCTGCCTGAAGTCTTGTACACAGGCAATAGTTATTTCTTTTGTCATATAAAATAAAGCTTCAGAATGAACACGGAATTATTGTTTCCAATGAGAAAATTCACGCACAAGCTAGTACTCATGGTGAGTTCTTCATCCAATCCATTTACACTGCTCAAAGGCACATATAATCGTACTCAACCCACGTCAATGGACATTGTACATGAACCTGCGCCTGGTCCGAGCAGGCACATAGAGCTTTAGCTCCTTCAGCATGTTGGGACTTGTAGTCCTATTGGTAGAGAAGCATAGGCTTTCTTCATTCACAAAATGAAATGATGCTTTGGATAGTTTAGTGTGTGGATAACAGAAATATTTATCTTCTGTACATCATTCTAAACACCAGACCAATATGCACTTGAGTGCGTTGACATCAGCGCATCCAACGAGGGCCACATTATTGGCCGTGCTACATCATAGAGTTCAGCTCAAATATTCGAATTGCGAATATATTAGACGAATATCGTGTATTTGAGAATTCACAAATTTTACGAATATGGCAGCAGATATTCACAATTTCGAATATATGCATTAGAAAGCTTATGGCCATGCATTGCGATTATATATTTGCAGTGTGAAAATAAAAACCACCTGTGAACATTCATTTTAAAGGTAAAGTGTATGCATGGCCATACACTCAAATTGCGAATATTTGCAAATATCGAATTTAATATTAATAGAATTATCCACAAAATATCACAAATTCGAATATTGCCTATGCCGCTCATCACTACTGCATAACACAGCCGATAATGCTGACCCCTTTACATGAAGGAGATGACATATCACTAACTTGCATGGGCACATTAGTCATACGTCAATATGATATGTTCATTGTCATCCGGCCTCCATTGTGTTCTTGGTGACGCAGAGCTCCATTTCGACATTAACGTGGCAGAGGTTCAGACCGACAAATGGGGGGCTATGAAGACAGCCCTGTCATAGCCCCATGCCGTCAATGGCCGGCTTCCGTCCAACACAGGGCTTTTTGAGCCCTAGTCTTAGACCTGACCGCTCTCTTCAAAAAGAATGTCTTTACCAGACACAGAGCCACTCTCCTTAAACAAATAGAATGGATCACTACCAGAGTGACCCTCCAGGTGGAAGAACAGATGTGTTATACCAAGATATACATACCTGCTTCAGTACAGCTAGAGACACCTGAATTTTATCTTCTCTTTCCAGCTTCTCTTGTAAGATAACATCTTGAATATGACCTGAGAAGACAAGGGAAAAATAATCTAATGTATAAATGGCAAACTTATTAAAGATCATTTCCAGCCTTAACACAGTTCTTCAAACTTATGATAATTTCATTGCACATTGTAATCTTCTCATGGTGTGCACAAGAAAGTGAGGCAAGTCAGACAGAGGACATCTCTTCTTCATCAGATCTACCTGGAGATCCTCTAAACACAGAGGTTGCATCAATGAAGAGTTTGAGGGTAAACAAGCTGCCAAAACATCTGCTTTTATAAAGATATTAACAGCAGCTAATGAGCAATGAAAATCATAAGATAGCAAGGTTGTACTTTTTACACAAATTTGCCATGAGTCAGGTCTAGTAGTGGTGAAGCTATTACAGGGTTTAGGTTGGGGTAGTTAATTTTCTTCTCCTGAACCCCCCAAGACCTGAGAGAACCTTTGCAGTGGGGTCACTGCATTAATTACACTGCAATGGTTATATAAGTTTTACGTGGAATTCCCTTCTAAGGCTTCCTTTATGTTTCTTATCTAAGTATGCACATAGAATGATCATCTATATAAGGGAGGTTTTATATTTGTATCATTCTGTATCTCATGGTAATTATTTGATGTGGGTTTCTTTGTCTGCAATTTCTACATGATTACATGACAGAAACAGTAAGGACATAAATGATGCCTCTCCCATCAGCTCATCTCATTTACCTAATACATAATTACCATGGCGGTAGCTGGTGCAAGTCAAGGAAAGTCTGTAGCGGCAAATTCTTTTTTATTGATGAAGCTACAGAGGTAAGAGGAAGGCAAATGTGCAGCCACTTCATTTTTAAATACAACTAATGAAATGCCACTGTTTTCTTTACATATCATTAAATGTAAGGATGTCCAGGGCAGATTTAAGTTACATGCAGACATAGAACACACAAATGAATACAGATCTGTGCCTCCATGTGACTGGCTGCAGTGCAGGAAGGACAAGCAAGCTGCTTAACCCTGCCGTAACGGAGTCTGTTACCCGACCGTACTGGTGGAACCCAAACAAAGTGATTCAGTGAAGGGGACAATGATTGGCACAGAGTGATCAGAAGGGGACAATGATTGGCACAGAGTGATCAGAAGGGGACAATGAATGGCACAGAGTGATCAGAAGGGGACAATGAATGGCACAGAGTGATCAGAAGGGGACAATGAATGGCACTGAGTAATCTGAAGGGGACAATGATTGCAACAGAGTGATCAAAGGGGACAATAAATGCCACAGAGTGATCAGAATAAGACATCCCCATGAGCATCCCCCCATCCCCTAGGGCTTATTTTGGCTTTCAAAAAATAAAAGACAGTGCCTTATCATCGGGGAAACAGGGTACCTATGCTATAGACCCCAGGTGCCTAACCTGCGGCCCTTTGGGTGTTGTTTGGCAGCCCCCCTTGGTCCTCCACTTGTGGTCCCCAAAACCTGTTAATGTATATGGCATAGGAACTCATCAGTTCACCGATGCTCCACCGAGGCGTCCTCGCCTGGGAACTTCTAAGAGTGGTAAGAGGAGAGGGACTCGCTGAGCCTCCAGCTGAGCACTCTAATTGGCATATATGAAAGCTAATGAGTGACCCAGACAGCGCTTGAGCGCTTATGCTTCCACTAGATTACTTTGATAATATCTATGAGGCACAAAACCTTTGTATGGGGCATTCCATATATCACCATGTGTCGTGGTCACTCACTGACCTGGCTTTTTCTAATCAACTTTGGCGCTCCTACATGTTATGTGCGGCCCTTAAGTGATGTCGAGGGCTGCACTTGTGGCCCTCCATATCACCTCAGTTGCCCACCACTGCTATAGACAAAAAAAGGAGAAGAATTCTGTAGATCTGTCATAGTGTGACAACTACAGATACATGGTGACAAAAAAAAAGAAAACTGAGAAAAGAAATCTGCTGAGATGCATCTGGCTGCTAGACAGAATAATCATCCAAGTACACGTCTATCAGAGATAACGGAGGTCACGGCTTTGCTGCGGTCAACTTGCAAGTCAAAGATTTTACATCTAATGTGTCTGATTCTGAAGAACTTGAAGTGTTATCTAATCTGACTGTTGTAGTAAAATTACATATTGCTTCATCCTAAAATATAAGTAGTATCCCCGCTCAGCTAAGAACACATTATATTGGATGCATTACTTGTACAATGCAGTTGCAATATGTGCATCATCTTGTTTTGTGGTGACAACCTTAGCTATTGGTAATCTATGTAGCCAACACTGCATGTGCATCCCTTAATCTCTTTTTGCACATGCATGTACAGCAAGTTACTCCCAGAAGTGCTATTGGGACATATAGTCCAATGAAGCAGTCCTTGTATACACAAGAAGGCACATTCTTGACCTGGGCCCTCATTCTTGACCTGCGTTTAAATAGGTAGGGGGGGGGGCTCTGTAAGGAGAGTTTGGGAACCACTGCCTTATAGGAAGTTTGGGGCATCACTGGCACAGGGAGACAGAAGAAGGAACATATAGTAATAGTAATAAAGAGGTGAAAAGCTGTTTTTAGCTTAATGATAGGAAATGGCCTTTACTAATACAAGCATTGCTTGTTGGTTGGATTATTTCTTGTTGTAACATGAGAGTTAAATAACCTTCCCAGAATAAAATCTTTTTAGGGTTTTTTTCTGTTATGATGAGATAATCTGCAAAAACAGAATAGATACAGGCTAGAACCCTAGTAAGTTTTCAATTGTTTTGAAACTATTTACATTTTGTTAAATAAACCAGGGTACCAGGGGACAGTCCTATCCATATGTAATACCTTGACATTATTTTACCCAACATTGTAACCAATAAAAACATCTAAGCACTAAGGGTAACTTCATATGGTTGGTTGGGAGATGCCCATTTGCTCCTGTTGGTTGGGACGTTTCTGAAATTTCGACTAGATGATTTGTGAGTGAATTGCAAAGCTCATGAACTTCGTACCAACACCAAAATTGTTGGAGATGTAGGAAGGATTTTAAACTTAATGTATGCAAAAATGTGGTGTGCTAGAGCAGGGGTGGACAAACTAAGACCCAGGGGCTGGATCTGGACAGTGTAGCTTTCTTATCCGGACCTTTGTCACCTTGTTGAAAAGATGCTCCCCTCAGCTTGTTCTCGCAATGAGTGTCCAAACATTGCCTTGGGGACGATGCAGTGATGTGATCGTGACATTGCGGGCTCATCCTCATGGTGACAACAGACTGTCTCTATGAATTATCTCTGCTGATTACAATGAATAAGCATTTTATTTAAAGTAAAGAAATTTTTAAAAGATAAGTCAGCCATTACAGGCCCTTTGTCGGGACCCTTTATCAAATTTAAGAGGCCAATGTGGCCCACGAGTCAAAGAATTTGCCCACCACTGTGCTAGAGCAATACTTACACAACCGTCTTTAAGTATCCAACAATTTTGGTGATGATACCATGTTTAAGGGCTTTGTAAATAACTCACAAATAAGATATTTAAAATGTTGGATACATCTCTACTCTTAACTGATAGTAAACCACAAACCTAATAAGATAGAATGGGGCAACCACTACACAACCCATACTGACAACTGCTGCATAGAGTGGCATTGGTGCCCTTACCGGGCAGGACAACAGCTCTATTTCCACTAATCTGAATTTATCCTCCTCCAACCACAGGTGTCTGTGAAGGTGTGCAGTGCCAGATAGGACTTGAATATAAGTCTATATTATTTCCCAAAAACGTACCAAGATGAGTCTATATTACACCCCAACACTGGAACTGTGGAAAAAAAGTTCTGTGATTGTGGAAACTGTCCATATAATGGTATGCCCACAAGTATAATTACTTGGCAACCCTAGACATACATGACTATTTACCTGGTGAAGTTCATCATTTCACTAAGAAGTGTCCCCATGTTATGGAGACTTCTCCTCTTTCTTGCCTTGGTGGCCAGAAAGTGAGAGAAAATCCCTCAAACCGCAATAAAACCCGATATAACTTTTTCCTGCCTCTTCAAATTATAAGTTTGAGAATATGTTAGACATCATGAACAGTACTCATAGCTTTGTATATATAAATAATCAAATGTAATCCATAAAGCGTTGTTGGGTTAGTAAACCTTCACAAGAAGAGTTAAAACAGACAAAGAAATGTAATATTTGATATTTATCACAAATATATATTCACTCCTCCGTTCCAAGTTCAAAAAGAAGATTCACCTGAGAAGCTCAAGGCTGCTATTAATACATGTCGATTGTAGGTTTCTATAGCAACCGTCGCATTCCTGCCGCATACGTCTTCACGTACAGGAGTCGCCGAGGAAGGGGCAACACGGTATTTCATAACCACATGGAGTAAACATTCACAAGATACACCTCAAGGCACAAATATCTTGCTATTGTATAATCAGGGCACACGGCTTTGGCACATTTGTCCATCTGTATAGTTCCGGCCTGCTGACTCGCAAAGCGGATGAAAAGATGGCTCCAGGTCATAAAGTGCAGCCATGTGAGCAGCAATACTTCTCTATACTGACAATTAGCAGTGCCAGCCTGTGCAGGACCACAGCTCAGCGTGGAAGTTTACAAAGTGCAGTTTATTTCTGGGCTCTGACATTTTCCAGATGATTTGAAGTGGAATACGTACATTATGGCCTATATCTGGAAGCAACGTCTTTTATATAATTCCGCTAATATATATGCCGATTTTACATGAAATGGATACAACACACCATAGCCTCAAAGTAAAAGGGTAATGAAAATTCTGCATAAAGCCCCCATACACGTATAGAATTTTGGCCGATCTCCCGACAGATCGACCCCGCGACAGAATGGCGGCCGCTCCAGCCAAGTATGTGCCAGGCACCCTTTGTGTTCCAGCAATTACTTTAAACCAGCCATTTAAACACATGATTCATGGGACTATGTACAAAGATCAAATATTACAACTGAGAAAAGTTACTCTTTTTTCAGACGGGGCAACAATATCCAACAGTAGAGAGGAGCCCTTGATCTCTTTAGTGGAAGAAAAGGTCTTTCTGTACAAGTCCAATTTGTTACCTGATAACTCAGAGCTTGAGCCTTAAGCTGGGCATACATCCGTCTCGATACTGTAATAGATTTGAGTGCCGTGCGTGTTATTGGTGAAGATTTTGCTCAAATCTATTACAAAATTTGAGCCATCAAGGCTTCCTTCAAGCAGGATCAACCAATCCCATTCCAAAAAGCTTTGCCAAATGGTTTCCAACATGTGACGGGGACAGTTGGGGTGACAATTGGGAGCCTGCGATGCTTGGCACTGACTTAAATGTAACTTTTGTATTATTTATTATTATGTATATATGATTGCAATTGATGGATCATGGGCTATGGTGTACCCCCCATGATCATCAATGTAAAAGGGATATGTGTTTTGATATGTAGTAAACTAGTTGACTAGTTGTAAATACCTTAACTTCCTTATAGATCACCAGGCCTTGAGGTACCACCAATCCAAGAATATTCTTTTCCCCCCTGACAATGCCCTGTGAATGGCGAAACACGTTGGGGGATTCTAGACAGTGATAGGTGCCTACACATACCCGCCAAGGCTGCAGGTCTTTTCAGTGGTACCAGGGTCTTGAGTGATATTTAAGATTGCCATTGTACACATGGTTGTTGATTTCTGTAATATAGGAGATCGATGACACTTGGCTGGGCATCGCTTGCTCGGGAATCTACCCATGTAAGCATTATATTCAGCAGCTAACAAAGATTCTGCTGATTACAGAGCGATCGGTCTGTGCAAATGACATGTTGGACCTCTACAGTAAGGTAGCTGCTTGCAGCAAGTAAAGGTCCCTATACACGGAACAATTTTTCGTTTGATTGTTCTGGAACTGAAAGCAATTCCCCGTTCGATCCACAAAAGCTCAAGCACATCGCGTGGCATCACGAAGGCGTCACCAAGTCCTGCATGATCGAGAAGGTATCGACTCCTGTATGGGGACCCTAAGGGTCTTTCATTGCAGCACATTGGCTGCACAGCACACCCTACTTCTAAAGTAAAAATACTATCATGTCAGATGTGCATGTCTGTTGTCTTGATGCCTTTCAAATATATTTAGCTGGATTGAAAGTTAAGCTTTAAAGCTGACCTGTGCCAGATAAAAAACATATTGAATTAAACTTTTACTTTCTGCTGAGCCAGCATAAGGGTGTAGAAGTACTACACAATCTTAAAACAAAATATTTACTTACATGGTATTGCCTAAACCCAGGCAATTGGCAAACTGTTTTTAATGCTACAAACATATCTCCTGAGATTTGGGAAGGGAGCGCCATTAACACAATGACGTCTCCCTTCCCGAGTCTCTCTGTGCCCAGTGGAAGAGGAGATGGCACTGCTATGACAGCACATCTGCAGGGGGCAGAAGCGATGTGAGACATCGGGATTGACTGATTACAGGTAAGGTGTTTTGTTGTTCTTGAGAAATGATACGTTTAATAAATGCTTGGTTTTGTGAGGACAATGGAATATAATTGGTGAGTATAGATCTGCTTTAAGATGAACAGTAAACGCCTGTTTGTTATTATTTTAAATTTTTTGCTCCTTTTTTTAGCTTGGTAACCAATACAGTATGCATAATAACAAAGAAATTATAAAGGTATTTATACAAATGTAAACCATGGACTTGATGACCCTTCTGCCAGAACAACATTTGTCAGTATCAACATCAAAAGCAACTCATAAAAGAGAACCCGGAAAGATGTTGACAAGAAAAACAATGTTTGAAAGATTACAAACAGTATGGAACGTGTCTCGCCAACAGACCGTACAAAATGGATTTGGCATCGGTAAGGAAGACTGGAAAGTGTTTTCGCTCCTAAATCCAAAGAAACCAACAAACATTTTGATCTTGGAAGCCTTGGTTACTGTCAAAAAGAGACGCTTGGCTCAGTCGGCTTTTTGCGTTCACATGCTCAAGCAATAATTATATCAGTTTAACAAATCTACGCAAATTATTAGCTGCAGATGATTAGGCAGCATATTATACTGAAGGAAAACACATAAAATATACTTCTATTCCAAGCACCTGAAATATATCCGAACTAAGAAGAACACATTCTTGGAGATCGAAGGATCAGGTATCTATCAGTACAAATACAATATCTGCAGAGGGTGTTGTACAATCTACGCTGTTGGAATCTAAGTTTTGCTACAAATTAGTCCATGGCCATCAAACAGGGCGATACATACCTGCTAACTTTATGAAATGCAAACAAACAATATAATAATGAATATTTTTATTAACTTAGTGTGTATTTAAACTTAGACTGATCCAGGAAGAGTCAATGCTCTAGAACAGTCCTTCCCGTTCTTGAATATCTGAGCCCTTTCCTTTTCCAGGAGTGTCACGAACCTCTACCCTCAATACATATTTTCAACTTAGTGCCATGAAAAGATCCAAGGAGAGGGGCGTAAGAGAGTGACAGCTCTGAGTCTACTGTCTACTTGGGTTGCTGTTAATCAAGATGGTGGCACCCAGAAGCAATCTCATATCTCTTGGAAATTCAAGATGGTGAGACCCAAAACAGTATCATTGCTCTTGGAAAATCAAGATGGTGGCACCTATAGGCAAACTCATGGCACTTGGAAATCTAAGTTTCTTGCACCCAGAAGCAGTCTGGCTCTTAGAAATCCAAGATGGCGACACCCAGATGCAGTCTAATAACTCTTAGAAATCCAAGATAGTGGCAACCAGAAGCAGTCTCATATCTCTTGGAAATTCAAGATGATGAGACCCAGAAGCAGTGTCATGGCTTTTAAAAATTTAAGGTGGTGGCACCCAGAAGCAGTCTCATGGCTCTTGGAAATTTAAGATGGTGGCAGACATAGGCAGTCTTATAGAACTTTGAAATCTACGATCCTTGCACCTAGAAGCAGCCGCACTACTCTTAAGGCCCCCATACATGGGTCCGTTTCCCAGCGGATTCCGGGACGATCGATTCCGGGCGCGTGCGCGCGAAACGATCGTCCAGGAATCGTGTGAAGCCCACCTTGTCTGTCCGATCACATCCGATCGTTCGGGGGCCCAGAATCGGATCCGACAGAGAACCAACATGTTGGTCTTTCTGATCCGATTCAGCACACATCAGGGGGAGTTGCCATTTGTGAAGTAAGCGATCGGACACGGAATCGTCCAGGAATCCGTGGGACAAGGTGGTATGTAGCGATCGGACAGACTTAATTGGCCGATCGATCGGACCTCCGATTCCCACTGAGATCGCCGGAATCGATCGGATAGGTGATCGATCGGCCATGGAATCCGACTGTGTATGGCTAGCTTTAGACATTTAAGATGGTGCCACCCAGAAGCAATGTAATTGCTCTTGGAAATTCAAGATGGTGAGACCCAGAAGCAGTCTCATTTTTTGGAAATCTAAGATGTTTGCACTGAGAAGCAGTCTCATGGCTTTTGGAAATCTAAGATGCTTGCACCCAGAAGCAGTGCTATTGCTTTTGGAAATTCAAGATGGTGGCACCCATAAGCAGTCTAATAACTCTTAGGAATTCAAGATGGTGAGACCCAAAAGCAGTGTCATGGCATTTAGAAATCCAAGATAGTGGCATTCAGAAGCAGTCTCATGGCTCTTGGAAATTCAAGTTGGTGGCACCCATATGCAGTTTCATGGCACTTGGAAATCTGTGATGCTTGCACCTAGAAGCAGTCTCATGATACTTAGAAATCTACGATGGTGGCACTCAGAAGCAGTGTCATAGCTTTTGGAAATTCAAGATGGTGGAACCCAGAAGAAATCTAATGACTCTTGGAAATCCAAGATGGTGGCACCCAGAAGCAGTGATATTGCTCTTGTAAATTCAAGATGGTGGCACCCAGAAGCAGTGATATTGCTCTTGAAAATTCAAGATGGTGGAACCCAGAAGCAGTCTAATAACTCTTGGAATAACTCTTGGAAATTCAAGATGGTGAGACCTAGAAGCAGTGTCATTGCTTTTAGAAATTCAAGATGGTGGCATCCAGCAGCACTCTCATGGCACTTGGAAATCTACGATGCTTGCACCTAGAAGTCTCATGACTCCTAGAAATCCAAGATGGTGGCACCCAGAAGCAATGTCATTGTTCTTGGAAATTAAAGATGGTGGCCTCCAGAAGCAGTCTCATGGCTCTTGGAAATCTAAGATACTTGCACCCAGAAGCAATCTTATGATTTTTAGAAAGGCTATACAAGGTAGCTATAACAGGAAAATAGAGCCATAAAATATGTGAAATGCTATAATAATCTTATTTTTGTTGAAATGTATAGTGACAGGGACTCTTTAACATGTGCTTTAAGAGAAACTAAATGAACACAAACGGATATTATGTAAGCCTCCTAATGATTTTGTCTCCACTCTCTTTATAAAAGTCACATTGCGATTAATGTTTACCACACTTTGCATCTAACTAAGCAGTTATGCAAGAGGTTTTTATGTTTCAGAAACGACTGCAATCTTTTATATCCCATACAATAATAAGCCGTAATAAGCCAAACAACTTGTTCTAATTAGGTTCAGAATAAGAAACCTAAGTGTGCTTCAGCGGTACTGAGGGAATATTCAATCACATTAAATTTTACACTTACAAACTCAGAAAGACGTAAAGCTCTCCAGATACGCCTAAAACATAAATTAATTCCATTATCAATGTAAAGAAATCCTTGGCTTTTATGTGACATATGGCTGAAGACTAGTGACTAGCGTCTTCCATAACATCATCCAGTCACCTTGGCTACTAATTGAAATGTTTCTTCTGGGAACTGTTACACAAATCTATCAACTCTTAAATTCTACGAGGATGTATTAAGTGATAGAAAATCACATGGTGCTGAGTTACATACTCTGTACATGAGCCATAGAATATCTGGGAACGTTACGTAACCACGGATTAAAGTATTAGTCTATTATATTCAAATATCAAGACGTTGCTTGGTATCAGCTGATAAAGAAAACCTACATATAATCATATTATTGTAATTAACCTCCCTAGCGCACTGCCCGTTTCGCACTGCCTCGTTTATAACAAAGTACACTGCCTGTCATCTCTTTCCTCCCTCCGGGCCTCTTCACGAAGCCGGTGTCATTATTGAAACCGGCTGTGTGAGTGGGAAAGCCGGCGCTCCTCCATTAACATGGAGGTCTATGTTCGAAACCCCGGAAATGCTGCAGCGATGGAGACAATCGCTGCAGCTTTCCAGGGAGGCATCGGGTCTACCGGCTTCCACTGCGGTTGAGACATGCATTAATTAGTACAGCTAATTCATAATTTTTGTGTAAATGTGTGATTCACAATGCACAAAATTATAGTTAAAGAATTTCTACAGGGCCAGGAATAGGGTATTACAAAACTCCATAAATGAGGGAACACAAAAACACAGCCCTGTCTGTTGTGATGCGCAGAAGACCGGATTTCTTCTGCTTGTAAAGCCCCCCATCACAAGTGGTCAATCGGCCGAAACATCGGGTCACAATCGGCTGGGCACCCTTTGTGTGCCAGCACTGTCTGTCGGGTCCCCCTAGCTGTCGGGCACTGAGACAAGGCAGAGAGCATCTAGGGACGCCGGCTGT
This sequence comes from Ptychadena robeensis, assembly GCA_036250615.1. NCBI lineage: Eukaryota > Metazoa > Chordata > Amphibia > Anura > Ptychadenidae > Ptychadena > Ptychadena robeensis. Next base: position 119,695,470 of record CM070036.1, read on the forward strand.
GAGTCAGCTGGCAGCCTAACAGGGAGGAAAAAGGGGGAGCTGCTAGACCCCCCACTTCCCCCCCCCCCTCACAGCTTCTTACGGAGAAAAGCAGTAGGCAGCTGCAGACAGGCTGTGTCCTCAGCCCCAACTAAGCTAAGGAGACATACCTGTAATTTAGAAGGGGACACCTGTCCCCGTCTAAAGTATTAGACTATTTCAGCACTTTAAGCTTTAGATTGGCACGCTCTTTTCTGACTGGAAAATTAGATGGAAATATAAGCGTGTATGGGGGGCAAGTCACTTGCCTATGCACCAGCTTGACTAAACTAAAGGTTACCATCCGCGGTTTGAGTTTCTGTCTTATCAATCGCCATGCGCATTTGCAGCAGTTGTTCGTTTGGGGCATGAATGGAAAATCAAACAAAAAAAAAAACCTTCCTTCAAGTGGGATTGATCGATCAAAAGGTTGATCAAACCGGGAACCGACATGTCTGTAAATCCCGGTCGATCCAGGATGGGGACTACACAACCCCATCACAGCCAGCGCTCTGTACTAGCATCCCAATAATCTCTGGTTTATTAGTGAGGTACACAAAGCATATTAGGTGAGTTTAGGTGCGCTTTTTCCATCCACTGGCTTGCATATTACTGAAATGTCCACAAGTGCCCAAGGCCAAACTTCACTGCAGACATCCCGATGTTGTCATTGAGAATCCTCATGTGTTGCTCTTCTTTCATGGCGCCATTTACTGTCATTTAGGTGCATACTGTCATACGCCAAATGAGGGAAACATCATTGTGACCAAACAATTAAATTCTTGTTTCATCTTCTATGTCCAGATGAGAATTTGCAAAGGCCAGCAGAGCCCAGATTGACCAGGATGGCCTTGGTGGTGATCCTTGGATTCTTTTTCACCTCTCTCACTATCCTCCTGGCCAGCACAGGTGTTACTTTTGGCTTCCGAACACGTCCTCTGGGATTTTCCACAGTGCGGAACATCTTGTATTTTTAATAATACTTTGCACTGTAGCCACTGGAATTTGAAAACATTTAGATATGACCTTGTAGCCCTTTCCTGACTTTTGAGCAGCCACAATGTGCAGCCGCACTCACTGAGCTCCTTTGTCTTAGCCATGACTGTCCACAAATCAACTGCAGAAAGCTGCTGTTTTTCACCTTCTGAGTTAAAACAGCTGTTCCTAATCAATCAGGATAATTGGGATGCTTAAGAACAGCTTGGACTATTTGGAATGGTATAGAACTTTGGATTTTCCCACAGACTGTGACAGTTTGTGAAGGGTATGAATAATTTTGGACATGACACTTTTTGCTCAAATGTAAATAAAAGCTGAGTAATGTTTTGTTTTCAACAAAAATGTTTTTTGTACATCGTCTTATTATCTTTTGGGAGAAACCTGTGTAATTTCCCATCAAAAAATAACTTGCTGGTTGAATAAAAGTAACTTTAAGTCAAAAATTGCCAGGGGTGTGAATAATTATGGGCTCGACTGTAGATGTCAACTTATGTATGATACACTTTAAGGCCCCCATACACGGGTCAGATTCCCATCTGATTCCGGTACGATCGATTCCGGGCGCGTGCACGCGAAACGATCGTGCCGGAAACGCGTGCAGCCCACCTTGTCCGATCGATCGCGTCCGATTGATCAGGGGCCCAGAATCGGATCGGACAGAGAACCAACATGTTGGTCTTTCTGATCCGATTCTGCACACATCAGGGGGAGTTGCCATTTGTGGAGTAAGCGATCGGACACGGAATCGTCCAGGAATCCGTGGGACAAGGTGGTATGCAGCGATCGGATATTCTTAATTGGCCGATTGATCGGAGCTCCGATTCCCACTGAGATCGCCAGAATCGATCGGATGGGTGATCGATCGGACATGGAATCGGAACGTCTATGGCTAGCTTTAGAATGAATGTGTATTTAGGGCTCATTCACACTATATAGGATGTCAAATGCAATATGATGCAGTTGGAGGTGGATTGTGTGTGCATGTCCGTGCTCTCCTTGTAGCACACTATCAGGTGAATTCCTCTACTGAAGGTTTGGAACACTGATAAAGAACTAGTTACTCCTTACATGGTATATTCTGTCATTTCCATGATCTTCACAATGTTTTTACAAGCTCAAAGGCCAAGAATCGTGCTGTACTACTTGAAAAGGTTTCCAGAAATGACTACAGCAACGCAAGAATGTTCTCAACAAGATCATAATAACATGGTCACTCCATGCATGCCTGCACTCCATCTGTCGGCAAATATTCCGCTAAAACATATTTTTAGCTTTAAAATTAATGTTACCCCTAGCGGCTTCGAAGTCTGCTGTGATCAATAATGTGATTTCAAATTAACTCTGACAGCCTGTGAAAAAATGTAATAGCAAATGGTGTGAATGTTGAACCCATAATGAATCTGTTTAATCCACCATGGGCATCTACTGACGGAACATTTATATATGGCATTGAGTGACCGACCCTTAAGCTAGCCATACACGTGTCGGATTCCATGGCCAATTGATCACTCACCCAATTGATTCCGGCGATCTCAGCGGGAATGGGAGCTGCAATCAATCAGCCACTTAAGAGGATCCGATCGCTGCATACCACCTTGTCCGAGTGATCGCGTCCAATTGATCGGGGGCTCAGAATTGAATCCGACAGAGAACCAACATGAGATCGCCGGAATCAATTGGGTGAGTGATCAATTGGCCATGGAATCCGACACGTGTATGGCTAGCTTTATACCCCAACAGCAAGTAATAAATGTAAGCAAGTCCCTGTGCTCTTTTATATCTGGTGATTGCCATGATAGCGGAGGGTAACAATGGTGCTTTATTGTTAAATCTTCTACAGTACAATATGCAGTGACAATTTAAGCTGGCCATACAACTTAAGATATCTCTGTCAGATATCCTTTAAATCTACCAACAACTATGTAGTGCCTCTGCGATTGAACAAAGGTAGACTTGATTGTTTATAAAGTCCCTCATATTACATGATTTTGGTAAAACAAAAGGAGATCTAAAGGAAATCTGACAGAGAAATCTTTAGGTGTATGGGGACCCTTACATTTATATCTGCAGTGTGGGATCATCTAAAACAGTGGTTCCCGACATGGGGTCCCAGCTTCCCTGGGGGGGGGGTGGCGCCAGAGATCACAGCTGATCTAGAGATCAATGGCATTGGAGGGGGGAAGTGATGCTTCTGACATCCATATTGCCATGCCCCCCTGCTCTCTGTTATGGAAGGTGCTGGTTCCCTGTGGTCTGGAACGGCCTCCTCCCTCCTGTCACATAGAAGACTAAAGCTAGCCATACATGTGTCGATTCCTGAGCGATCGATCAACGATCCGATCGATTCTGATGAAGTCATAGGTGTCAATCGATCGACTATTCAAGTCTGTGCCTACCACCTTAGGCCACCGATTCCTGGACGATTCTGTTACCAGTCG
>CM070036.1:119699024-119710842 GCA_036250615.1 Ptychadena robeensis
AGGGGGGGGGGGGCCTTGAGGAAAAAAGGTTGGGAACCACTGGTCTTAAACACTGTTGCTTTTCCCCAGATTTGGCAAGGAATTTGGTGACATTGTGGCGGTTGTCATGGATGGATGTTAGATGTCATCATGAATACTGACTCTTAAAGCAAAGGAAAACATGTTGATCTGGCTGGTCTAGCTTCTTCTTTTGCTCTTTTTTCATCTATCCTAAATATGGACCCATCTTTCATGTGGGACGACAGGTATCTCTAACTTGAAATCAAAGCACTCCACCATTAATAAAAGTGAGTGTTGACGCGGCATGATAAGTGGACGCTGCATGATAAGCTTGTGATAGGGAAAAGACCAGCTGCATGAAGTCTACAAGACGTACTTGTGACTAGGCCATTGCCCTCTTTTTGTTTTTGCCTTTTTGGATACAACTTCGAGAACGACAGATTGCCATCAGCTCTCCAAACCCTGGCAACTGATTTATTTAGTAAAAATGTTCATTAGTGCAAGGAAGAAGAAGCCTTACAACCCTAGATAAAGATCAATAGAAGGAAAGCAGTAAAGGTATACAGCCATATCCAACATATATCCAACATACAGCCATATCCATGTGTGCGTCTCCCTGAACTGTTCATCACCCCCTGACCCTCCATTACAGTAACTAAGTAATGATGAGAACTAAGATCATTGCGTGATGGCTACTTTTATACATACCTAATTAAATATGTACTGACAAGAGGCGCAAGCATTACAAACATTTAGCAGAGCAACAAATGATTACGTGAAAGTAAAACAAATGCTTTAATGAAATACAAAGAAATATTCCAAATAATGATTTCATGGGCAGTTTGACACTCATCAACTCCAAATCAGTCAAGCTGTTTTCCCTGGCTGAATATTCCCCGCAAATTCTCAGCATGGCTTGTCTAATTCATCCTAATTACATGCAGCCAAGCTGCAGACTGATATGGTGCTTAATTCCATAGTAACAATTAGACATTTTTCAGAAACAGAAATGAAAACAATAAGTGAGGCAGACAGGCAGCAAATTGCTGGATATGAAGATGATTTTATGAAACATCAAAAACCCAGATATGAAGGCTAAGGAAGATATCACTAAACAGCTATGATGTACTGCGCTAGCAAAGCAGGCATTACAAAGACTTCTCACAATCTCACAAAAGACTGAGCACAATCGATCAGCATACGCGTTCACAGCGTTCAAATCTATTAGAAGATCGAGCCGTATATGCCTTTCTTCTAGTGGTTGGTTGAACCGGTAATGGACATGTCCATAAATCCCGGTCAATCTGACAAGCAGGGGGAAGAGCCGATCCCCCAACACACACACAGCCTGCTCCGGACAGGGAAAGGGGGTAGAACCTAGCACAGCTGTGTACTGTGCGGGAGGGGGAGTCATCCTGTGTAGTGATGAGCGACTAGGCAATATTCAAATTCATGTAATTTTGCGAATACCCGCAATAATATTCGATTCCATATTCAAAATTTTAAATATCCACACTTGTGGACATGGATTGCGATCTAAAAATCGCAATGTGGTCAAATATGTGCAATGCATGCAAGTCAATGGAGCTCAGATATTCGACCGGGAGAATACCCGTCATTTCCGTTGAAAAAAATTGTATCGCGATTATATAATCAAGATGTATTGCAATTAATGGAATCGCAAAAACTCGCAATAAATCGTGGCGGATATCCGATGATATATTCGTGGAATGTCAAAATGGCGATATTCAAGTGAAATATTTGAAAATCGAATATTCAAGCTCAACATTAATCCTGTGTCTGCTATCAGCAGCTTCCAGCCAGTCTCACAACACCATCCCCATCAAACAGGAATTAATGTGCATAAGTGTTGCACATTGATTCCCGTTTGATTTACCCGTGATCGGTTGCACAGGTATCGACCCATGTATGGCTAGTATTAGTAATGTCACCACCGTTAGGGGTCTTCAAGTCTGCTATTCCCGATGGTGTAGGTGGGGAGTGATGGTTGATGAGTAAAGATTTGTAGAACATTCTACATTAACATGCAAAGTTCATGCAGACTGAAACTGAGCCAATAAAAACCCTGAGGCTGCTGTGATTGGTTAGGTTGCAGTCTGCATTACAGTTGCACGGTAATGTCAAAAATTCCTATTATTATTATTAACTTTTTTTTTATATAGAGCCAACATATTAAACATCTCTATTGAAGGATGCCACCCATCACTCCATGCCATAGTAGCGTGAAGATTATTGGTTTGCTGAGATGATTCCAGTCCGCCAGAGTATCGAGGAAGGTCTGTGGGACAATATTTGGCAGTGTAAACTTGGTTGATGACAAGTAGACTATGTACATGGTGTGCCTAGGCATACATGTCTATATCAGTGAACAAAGCTCAATGCCAACTCTGCTGCATTGCTAATAGTAGCCACTCATAATGCCCCCCATACACCTTTAGATGACTGCATACAATTTTCTTTAGATCTACCAACAACTATGTAGTCCCCCCTGATAGAATACATAGTGATTGGAAGGTTTAGAAAGGTCCTCATATTACATGGTTTTGGTAGAACAAAAGTGGATTGTACAGAAATTGTATGGTAAGATTGTAAATTGTATGGGGGCCTTAATACATTAGCTCTTCTACTGCTCCTTCTTCTAATGTTCCAGCTCTACTATACAAACACTCCATGTTACAACATGTTATCACACTGATTGCATTTAAAATACATTTGTATATCATATATGCTTTGACTTGGACAGCTAGAAAATGGCCCTAAAGAAGTGTATATCAGGTGTTTGGTGAGCCAAGCCCAGAGCCTTGTCTCCAGTCACTGCAGCACCTTTTAGCATACACTGATGACAGCAAGGCGGATTAGAACATGGATTAGAATGAATCAGCTGCCTTTCCATGGATTATTCTCTTGTATTTGGATGCTTAATAATGAATGTAATGGCAATTCATACTCAGGTACGCTTGATGGTAACTATACATTGCAGATCAGCTTTTACTTGAGGTGTGAAATATCCAGCAGATCAGATGATTTTGTATGGTAAATCTGTTTCCACAGAAGGCATTCAGATAAGGAAAGGATTATTGTGGTGACATTTCTGAGAACTCATAGTGAAGTAACATGCCCATCATTTTCTAAGTTGCTACTTAACTTGTATTGTGTATTTATGTGGCTTGAAACATATTTTAGAAGAAAATGGCAAATTACTGTACCAGTAATAAAAAAGAACCGCAGGAACTATTTTGTACAGTATACTTTTTAAACCAGAAATTTACTGCTATGTATGTCCCAAAAAGGTAATCAACATATAGAAGTTACATTGTTCTCACCACTTCCCCACTGCTCTCCTTAGAAATTACCAGCTGTCAAATTGGCAGCCAGGACTTTCTGAGTAAATGAGTGGTAGTTATAGTAATTGCTACAAATTATGACACTGCTTCACTGCTCTAGGCAATGAAATATTGTGTAACCTACAATGTTTTTCCTGACTAATAATTTACACCTGATTCCATTTGGTTGTAACTGGCCAACAATACCGCAGAACACCGATTCTGTTCTCTCCTCCATTCAGAAAGCTGTCAGTGCAGAGGCAGTGCATACATATATTTCAATGCTGGGCAATGTTCAACCTCAGTAAATAGCTAATGCTTACTCTTCCTGTAGTCCAATAGTAAGCCATGGGAAGTTTTGTCTAAGGATTAACATGACTTTGTACACTGCAACTGATACATATTCTTATTCCTCTGTAACGCTTTAAGTATGATGCTGATGCTTTAAAATAGTTAATGCTAACATGAGGTTACTACTTACCAAGATGGACATTCATGATTTTTGCACAGTATTTGCACATTGCATCCAAATCATTCAGCTGTCCTTGTAAGAATGAAATCTGGGCTTCAAGATCTTCTTCCTGCAAATAGAGTCATATTTTGGATAAATATTTGTCAATGGCAAGATAAAAATGGATAGATGTTAAAGTATATAGACCCAAAAAAACCCCAAAAACATTTTGTAGTAGCCTGAATTTAATGTGATTTGTCAGTACATGTCTAGATACTGCCAGAAGGAATCAGTCTTTTCAGCTTTGCAGCAAGTCATAATATGAAACGTAAGAGGAGGCTGACAGTGGATGATGTCTCGACAAAAATGGAACCTTTCCACAAATGCAATGAAAGGTGAAGGCAGAGTTAGAAAGTACATAACAAGTACAAATTATGACACATTGGAGAAGAAATCTCTGCACAACACCCTCTATTCCTATTCTAGAGGAATTTTGATATTCCTTCATTTCATGTTCAACAAAAAGTAATAGTGAATCATCCTAGCTTCCACCACTCTTTTCAAATCTTAAAAAATGTTGGATAATGTCCAACATTGTAAATGTCACAATGTCATAAAACTCTGAAATTAAAACTGAGCATAAGTGGTTCCCCCCTAGGTGGGCGCGAAGGTATTCCAGGGGGGCACAGGTCCTCATTCTTAACCTGTGTTTGAATAGGGAGGGGCTTCATCATGTTACTAAATAGAAAAGGGGGGCCCTGCAAGGAAAGTTTGGGAACCACTGGCATAAGAGATGGTAAATTCTTCTAGTAGAGGTTCTGCTGCAGGACACCTCATTGTGAAACATGTGATCAATTTATACTTACTCTAATTGTTAGATTATGATCATTTCAATATGTTTTCATGTCTCATTTCTACGCAATATGTACTTATACAGACACTGTGTGTTATGCATTGCGCATGGTATACAGGTTTCCTATGCATTTTTAATTAATTAGCGGTTCCAATAGACTTGTATTGAAAACCACAAAGGTCAATGTGCCGAAAAAAGGTATACAGTGGGTATGTATAATGACGCACACCGCTGCTGAACTGTGAAAGTGCTGAAAAACCATCTAATTTAGTAGAGCCTACCAACCCTACTGGGTATATCATAACCACAGGTAGATGTAAACTTTCTAGAAGCCAACATGGCAAATTATGAGCAGTTTGAGACATTAATAGGCACCTGAAGTTACCATATTTTTTTATATGACACTATAAGACGTACCCCAAAGTTTTGGAGAGAGAATTAGGAAAAAAATAACAAGAGAAAAAAAAACAAGAGACACAGCCATTCCGATATTAAGTTAATTTACAGCAAGTTTAAGCAAAGTAGGCATGACTGGACCATGCAGTATTCACTCTGTATTCCTGAGTGTGCAGGGCTTAAACTTTAGCATGTGTCTGTAGCAGTATCCGATCTCTGAAAACGTTAACCAACTTATGAAGAGACATATTTTACAAACTAGAACTGTGCGTCTTATAGCCTGAAAAATACAGTGTTTGCAAATCTGGTAATGGTAATGGTAGTAAGCATGGTCACTCATCATTAGGAATGAGGGGGTAAATTTTTATCCTTAACACTGTATATAAGTTTCTTTTTAAATATTTGCATTTACTAATCATCTTGGTATGGACCTCTGCTTGTATATGTTATCATTATACATTTTGGACATGTTTACAGCATGTTACAGCATACAATACTGGTGTCATGCCATTTGGTCCCTGTGAGGGCACAGGAAATAATTGGCGAACAGGGAGATATAGCAAGGTAACAGTCACTACCCAAGGGCATAATGCCAAGCATATGAGGAGGTAATGATGATGATGCAATTATAATAAACAGAGGTCCTCAGCCATTTACATCTGCCACTTGGCAAGAAATAGACATTTTTCACTATTTTTATTTTTTTAAATGTGATAACAAGTCTGATGTAAAAAACGATTTTTCTTTACTCTGCATATAAGGAGGAAAACATTCACAGTGCTCCGAGAATGTTCCAAACTAGGTATGGCATGCTATAAAAGAATAATTGCCATTGTCTAATGCCACCACGGTTTTACTCTAATGGAAGCCAACTGGAGATAAAGGTACTATTAATGCTTTTATTCCAAGCATTAGGAGCCGGGTTTATTCTTTATCAGAGTTCAGAGCCATTTCTGAAAGTCAGTAAATGTTAACTCAAAGCCTTTTAGTGGTTCGAGTAACAAAACAATGTCACTACATATGTGGGGTGTGCTGTGTGTTATAGAATGTCGGAAAGTATACTGAAAGCAATTCACGCTAATGAGTGTTCCAACCTCTGACAAAGTGACATACTTAAAATAAATAGGTCTGCATTAAAGAACACCAAAACATCTTCTGTGTGGCTTATAGAGCTTTACATTGAACCACAATGTAATTGCAGAAGAAAAGTAAATGGCATTGCTGGAAGTAATCTACACAACAAGGGAAGTTATAAAGAAACAACTACATCCTACAGTAAGAGCCCCTATTAGGGATCTGACTCGATCGAGAAAATTAGGTAGAATTAGACAATGAACAGCAATAGATTCTCCTAATGTACAGAATTATCTTCTAGTTTCCATCTTCTCCTAGGAACTTGAAAGTTTTTTCGGCTTGTTGGTACTCTTCACAAGTATACTTTACTGGGATAAAAGTACATTCAGCTATGTACTACCATTATCTGTTCCTCACGGCTATGCTTGATGTGACTATGACCATGGGCTGTCCAAGGCTCAAGAGCTCCATTCATTTTATATACATGTAATGATAGCAATCCATTAAATATTGTCATTATGAACACTGCCTATGTCTGTGCCAACATAAAATGAAACTCACACTCTTATATGTAATGTTTTCAAGATCTTCTTGCCAAGTAAGATATTTGTAATGTAGCCAATGCATATTTGAGAGATTGTTAAGGATCAGTTACAAAAAATCTACACCTAAATCTTGTGAGTATGAAGAGTTTAAACACAGGCATACTTTGCTATCAGCACTTTTGGTTCTCCTTTACTTGGCTCTTTGTTATAGTCTACAAAAGGCATCTAACTACTCCTTTTTTTTTTTTTTTACAAGACATGGCAACAGTCCACCGCTAAACGAACATCTTCCAAACTACTAATGTGTTAAATCAAGTTTTCTGCACTATATTGCCAAAAATGTAAATTCAACTGGAATAAAATTCTGTTTTCTTGCTTCTTGGAAAAAAAAGACGTTAACACTAAAAAATTGCATGGAGAACATCCCCCAGGAGATTTATAATGACTTTGGCACATGATAAGAAGAAGTACTTACATAAGAAAATGGTGCTATATACTTCTATGAAGGCAAATACACAAGTGATACACTGACAAGCTGGGTAATGGCTGCTATCCCACAGCCACGGATCAGCAGCCATCTTTCATGCTGATGAACTAATTTGCATCCATAGTTACTGCCCACTGATGCTCAGCAGTCTTGAGCTGGCCATACACCTTCAGATTTCTCTGTCAGATTTCCTTCAGATCAGATTTTGTTTTACCAAAACCATGTAATATGAGGACCTTTCTACACCTTCCAATCACTATGTATTCTATCAGGGAGGACACTATACTACATGGTTGTTGGTAGATCTGATCTGAAGGAAATCTGACAGAGAAATCTGAAGGTGTATGGCCAGCTTTGGAGAAAAGGTCTCACTGCCCATCATAATTCAGGCAAACAACTAAAAATACAATTAAAATGTGGAAATGTTTACTGTTCTGCTTGCCAAAAGATTTGTAATTTATTTTAGCCAGTTTCTTTAATTGCTCATCATCTGCCATAATATACAGAGGGGAATGTTACTCCATTATTATATATAGGTTTACCGTTACCAATTTGCCGTAAGCAGGCTGGAGCCAGTTGAGTGCCATACAAAACAGCATAGCTAAATGAGGTGAAGGAAATATTTTGTGAAAAATAAAAAGAAGGGAAATCCTAAAATGGACACACTTATTCTAAAGACAGACGCTATCCTGCGTTTCCCAAGAGGTCTGTTTAATGATAGAAAGTCTGCCTAAATATGACAATTAGGGGAACGTTAATAGAATCCTGCCCCCCCCCCTCAGGTTTTAAAATTATGTCATGCAATACTAGATTTTGAACACGTTATTTTGTAGGGCATATATAGTTATGAGATAAAGCCTACAAATAGGCAATGCCATCTTCTAACAGACAACATTGCCATGTAAAATGTATATGTTCCATTGATTATTGAGAACAGATTTAAAGGCCATCTAAACCCAAATCCATCAAACATGTTATATATCGCTGCCTATATACCCTTAGATAAAAAGCTTCAATTAAAACCAACAGAAATCAGAAACGGCTTGTCACTTCCGGTGAGCTGAACAGAACATTGCATTTCTTCTTAGCTATCATCTGTAAATTCCCTTGAACCCATGTAATGGAAATGAAAAGAGTACATGTTCATAATTCATTTCCAAACATTTGCTGTTTACATACTGTTAATTTAATATGGGCATCTAAACTGTGAATAGCTACCACCTGGGTAAAGTTTGAGCAAATCCTGGAGTTCAGCTGATTTTCTTATAATAAATTCTGATCAATTTCTACTATTGAACTTTTGCTATGAATTTTTTCTATTACTTCAGAGATTGTGTTATTTGATAAGTAATCTGTAAGACACTTAACTATTTTCATCCTCTTTTCTTAAGCCTTGATCTTTCATTCGCTTCCCAAAGATTGATCTCCATGTGCGTTAGCAGCAATTGATCGTTCAGGAATTGAGCGCAGCCCATCTGGTGTGATCGATCTGGCTCCAAGAAAATGTCTATCAAACAGGGGTCTGAAATGTTGGTATATCTCTGCTTGACCGGACAGAGGGTCCCCAGCCAAAGTAACGACCAGGGATCAATTTCCCCAGGTGGTGTGCAGTGATTCCTTGAACAATCGTAGTTTGATCGTTTGGCGATTCTTGTGTTCCCCCTTGCGAACGCCAGGGAATTGTGCCATGTATGATCGGCTTTACTAAAGCAAAGCTACCCTTAATGCTGGGCATATACGGGTCGATTCCTGTCAGACTGATGCCCAGCCGAGCACAGCAACGTCATCGCGCTGCGCTGGAGCTTCATTAATATCGAGGCGTAGCACTCCCCATCCACAGTAACTGAAACCAAACAGGGTTTTCCAATATGTTGGAACCCTGTTCAGCCGAGCTTTTTCGAGCGGGATGACTCAAATTTTGTAATACATTCAAACACAATTGAGCGCCGTGAAATTGTTCAGGAAATGAACAAAAAATCGATCCGTGTATGGAGACCTTTAGGCAACCCACGAAAAGTAGTAAATTAAGCATTTGGCATCCCACATGCAAAACAAAGCTCCGATGATCTTTGCAAATAACCAGAATCTTACAGTAAACTGGATTTTGGAACAAGCAGATGGGGGATTATGAAACACTGGGATATAAATGGAAAAGAAGGGATAAAAACTGAGTTTCTATTCAATAAGCTCATTTGTATTTATTATAAACCAAGAGTACAAGAGCAAAGCACTGTGTTTTATGGGGTGGGAGTGGGGTTAGTCTTTGGCAAGGAACAGCTAAAGCTCCCCATACACGTTCCGATTATTCTCCCGACCGATTTTTCGTCTGATCCTGTCACCCAATTTTCACCTAAAATGTTATGGTCGGTTGGTCGGCTGGCACAAAAAATCGGAATTCGAATTATCACCGATCCATCAGCCCGACCCTATTTATTAACAGCAGATCGTCCAAAAATTTACGGACAGGTCCGAAGCGGTCCCGATCGATTTTTCGGCCGATTTTGAGAAATCGGGATCGATACATAATTCCGAATCCGATTAATCTCCCGATCGATTAATCTCCCGACCCGATCGGTCGGGCAAAATTCGTACGAAAAATCGAAACGTGTATGGGGGGCTTAAGACGCACAAAAAATAAAATGCCACAGGCAGGAAACATTTATATTTTAACTGGCAAAACTAAAGCGTGCGGAAAGTAGAGCGGCGAGTTTTATTCAAATGTAACTGTGTACCGAAATGTCACCGTGTTTGGTCACTTTACTCTGGACTAAGGGAAACACAGCTAACAAGCACCATGGATGTGAAAGGCTTTCATATACAATGCTTAGGAACTGTAGGTAACGTTATATATCATGTAATATATCTCAGCTTGAATAAAAAATATTAGAGGGCATAGCTTAATTATTTATGCATCAGATATGACTTACATACACTGCTTTCCGTTTAAGTAAAAACAGACACAGTGTGATCTGAAACATGAGGTAAATATGATGATGTTTTACCTTCCCTGACTCCACCATTTACCCTCATTAATATAATGAAGACTTTTTAGGAAACCTTTCCAATTTGAGGACATCGTTCATTTTAAATCCAGAGCAGCATCTGATAAAACTTTAGTCTGGGCTCAATAAGCACTGTGGATTGATCCTTTTAAATTCTGTATCTTCTTTACACAAAGTTTCTGTAAGGACCATAGAACTAAAAGCTGCTTTTCAATATATCACTATCACTCTGAATGTAAAAATACAGACAGGGATATAGAGGTCTAGCACTTCAGGGATTTGACCTCACCACCCAGTTTCCACTATAACCTAGTATTCTGGACCAAGTAAAGCAAGGGGTGTCAGACTCAAATACACAGAGGGACATATGTAAAATGTTGGCCAACCCTTATTTAAAAATATAATTACACTGTAGGCCATTTTTGGCCCAAGGGTCGCACATATGGACAGCAAATGAACTGCACAGTTCATACAGTGTGTGTAGTCCATGTATGCCCCCATTCCTATCTGTATAGTTCTTGTAGTTGATCAATCCCGGTACTCCTCTCCACAGCAGTGCCTGCAGCCCCTCTACCAGCTGCACTCACCATGCCCCCTATCCTGGGAGTAGAGAACTAGAGATCCCAGCATATCCCAGGCAGTGGGTGCTCACTGTGCCATCACTCGAATGCTTCTTTGAGCTGACATAGTTCTCTAATCCCTGAGTGAGAGGGTGGAGGGGCAGTGAGTGAGTGCACTGGTAGGGGGTCCTATTAAGTCAGATCTGCGGTGGGCCAAAAATACTTGTTCGGCGGGCCAAATTTGGCCACAGCCAGAGCAACAAAAGAAAGGCAGAGTAACACTAAATCTTCCTAGTTTCCAATAGTCAGTTGACCTGGATATGAGTCTATGAAGACAATATCATACAAATTTTTAAAGAACAGTGTAAAAAGGCTTCCAATATGATCATTTCTGTCCACGCAAAGTCACAAAATGAATTTTTGGCAGGCATTTGATAAAGTAATATTCCAAAAACTTTGCCACTTGCCCAGAATTTGAACTTCACTGGTTTATGGTTCATGTGGCATTTAAATTTGAAATTGAATTGGCCATATAAAGGCTGATACTTCTATTACATAGCAGTCATTCTCATGTAAAGATTATATAACTTTTCTCCATGTTTACAGGGACTTATTGACACTTAATCCCTTAAAGCCCCGGTAGGGCTGGAGAACTGATACATTTGCATAATGTTTGCCAGAAGTAACATTTCAATTAGTTGTCAAGGTGATTCAATGCTGGTATTAAAGACTTATGATAGGTCACTCTTCTTTCGTCATATAGCGTTTTGCAGTCATTGATATCTATGTACAGGGAGTGCAGAATTATTAGGCAAGTGGTATTTTTGAGGAATAATTTTATTTTTTTTTTTTCACTTCGCACGAGTTATGCGGAAATTTTGATTAATATGTTCGCATATTCATATACGCGTATATACCCATAGGGGCTTTGATAGCTGTTTTTTTGGAGAGAGGTGAGCGAACCAAGAGTATGAGGAAGAAGTGGACATATTCGGGGTAGCGCGGAGGTGTGGGGTTGGAATAGTAATAGAGCTACCGGCAACATCATTACAGTAGCTTTAGGATAGGCAGGCTTGAGCCTATACAGCTTGGAGTAAAGTGCAACC
>CM070036.1:119710867-119726161 GCA_036250615.1 Ptychadena robeensis
AAAGAGGATGATGTGGTCAAAATACTCATTTGCCTAATAATTCTGAACTCCCTGTATTGACACAGTGTTGGTTTCTCTCTGGAGGTAAGCGGTCTGTTCACTGATAATCCTAGAATAACATTTATGTCACTGATCATTCCCTCATGTACTGTACCTACATTCCTTATTCTTTACCTAATCGGATGAAATATTATGTAAATTGCAAAAAAAAAACTGCATATTATTAAAGCAAATGTAAGCAAGCAGAGAAGATTACAGACCCTCTCTGTAAATTCTCAATTGAAGCTAAGTACAAAACGTGTCAATCGCTGGCCTATTTATTTTTTTACTTAAAGCTTATATGACCCCAATAGATTTCTCTGTGCTGAATTACACACATGTCCAAAGGTTGCCAGAGGAGGGAAATAAAATAACAGTAATGAATAATAGTTTTTTAGTAATTTAAGAAGGCTGCTGATTTATAGACCAATTAATAATAGAATGTTGTACTGTATTAGCCCGAAGAATGGATCTGAGACATCAGGAAAGCTTGCTATCTCAATGACGTTAGTTAGCCAATAAAGGGGAGCACTTGAACTTCAAACCTTCTGTATTCATGGATGGTTGCCCAATTGGTGAAATGAGTAAAAATATAGCACAAAGATCAGATACAAATACAAAATATGGCTTTCGGTAAACCTACATGAGTACTGGCTTACTTACCTGATATTATGGATTTCCAGTGTAATACCTGACATCAGCAAAAGTACTAAAAACTGTCAAAGACGCTGGGCTCTCATCCTCCCCCTAACTCCCTATGCTGAGTATATATCTACTCTTGGCAGAGATGGGAGTCTCCCCCGATAAGAGGGGCCCACCAGAAAAGTGAAAAAGTAGAGAAGGGAGGAAAAAACACACAAAAAAATTGTGTAAGTTATAGGAACCACTGAGGAGTTGGATAAAGGAAAATGATATATTGTAAGCCCCTATGTGGTGACTCAATTGAACTCATAGTTGATCACTTACTTTTGGGGTTGGTGGTTGTAAACTGACCCTGGTGTTGGATTAGCATTTTTGGCCAGCAACCTTTAGAGATGAGATGGAGATAATTGTACCACTGTCCCCACGTAATATTAAGGTGGTCGCTCTCACATCTGCAGATATCCAATTTGATGGATGCCTGGTCCAAAAAACTTTTGGAAATAATATTCTGGTTGGTCACTTAAAAAATAGGCTCGATGGAGGAGCCCAAAAAGATGTTTGTACATTACTCAATAAAACGTATATAAAACAGGTTAACATTTAGATGTAAACCTGTTTTGTATATGTTTTACTGAATAAAGGACAAATATCTTTACAGACTCCTCCATCGAACCTGAGTATGTATCTAGGTCCTTCACCTCTACCTTCTCATGATGCTTGAAATGTTTATATTACAAATTATATATTCATTCAAATCCAGCATCCTCCCTTACTAAAGCAATTTCTGTAGATCTGTAATATGTATAGGAATCATACCTCAATATTGTAAAGTGTAAATCCCAGAGAATGTTTATATAGTATAGGATGTTCATAAATGTTTTTACAAATATGTTTCATTTTTATAAATTTTGTGCTTTATTAAAGTTGACACGTTGTATGCATTGATGGCTGGAGTTTACGCTTTATCTAATCATGATATATTAGAAAAGATAGACTAAAGTAATATATATATATATATATATATATATATATATATATATATACACACACACACACTTATGGTAAGTTTGGTAAGTTACCAATTAAGGTAGGGAAAACAATAACTTTTGTCTATAGGGACCCTTTTACTTAAAAGACATGATAGCTTCCCTTTAAATACTAACATCATAAGTACATGTTACTGTTTGGCAAATAAAGTGAAAAACCTAAAGCAACAGAAGAGCTCGGAGCGCTTTGAGAAAAACTTACAGATTCTTTTTTCCCTTGAGATTTGCTGTGAGAACGAGAACGGGAGATGTTGCTGAAAAAGGAATCCTTCTTCCCGGCTGATAGCGGAGGGGAGTCTGTGTGGTCGCGGCCTCCAGGCAAACTCTCAATGCTGGGAGATGAAGTGACGTTTTTGGAGCTCTGGCCTAGAAAGAAACACACAGCAAACAGCTTCAGAACTGAAACTTGCTAGAAAGGTTGAGCATATGTACTGCTTTGGGGAGAATTTTATGTAATACAAACGCTTAAGGAGAAAAAGATAACGTGAGCAGAGAAGAAAAATTGGAAATCTGGAACTTGTGACAGCAGCAGCCTTATTGATTACACATTGCAGGATCATTATACAAATATCATTGACACACTTATGCAATAGGCCTGATCTAATGAAGAAAGGAAAGTAGCCAATCATGCGTAAAAAAAATTTTTGTGCAATCTGCCATTCAAATACAAATGTTTGGTTCTTTCATTCAAATAAAATTATTGGTTCTTTCATTCTAATAAAAATACATGGTATTTTCGAGCATAAAAAGTCCTCACTGCATTATGGGCAGTGGTTGTTGATCTGATATTAATTTGGTTAGGGGTAAAAAGGAACCCTGGGATGGTTTGGTGGGCAGTAAATGTTATGGCACCTTAAAATAATAAACTGACTCATTCCTGCTGTATGGTAGTACTTCATTTACCACCAGTATTGTCCTGGTAAATTGGTATAGTTTACATTGTTTACAACATAACTTTTAACATAAGTTTTACATAAGTTTTAAAATGACAGTATATAAACCCTATCATTCTCTGCATCTAGAGATTCAATGTAAAGCAAGCTAATGACATAACATACATAAATATAATAAGAAACACCACCATCTCCTCTGCCCTCATTAAAGATAGACTGAAGTGAGGTGGAAAATTGGCTTATGGCAAGATGGATCAAATTTTGACTTTTCCAAAGTCATGGATTTTGCATCCTCTAGACCAGTGGTTCTCAACCTGTAGGCCAGGACCCCCTTGGGTATCAAATGACCATTTCACAGGGGCTGCCAAGTTAACTGAAAGCATCAGAGGTACTAATAACAAGCAGTTTTTTCCACAGGCAGGGTGGAAAGATAGGAGGGAAAATGGAGTAGGAATTTAGAAGGGAGGAGACATTGCACTTACCTGATCGTGCCAGAAGTGATGTCACTGCGTGTCATTTCCGGTATTTGTAAAGCAGAAGTGACACTCAGCAGCAAAAACATGAAAAACGCCACTTCCGGGGTCATAGATCTAAAAAGGTTGAGAACCGATGCTCTAGACTAAAATGAAGAAGGTCACTACGGCTTGTTATAAGCACACAGTTTAACCTTTTTTCTTTTTTTTTTTAACCAGGTTCATCGTGAGCAGCTAAGCTACCCTTAGACGGAGACTCCACTGCTGCGAACAGAAAACACATGCAAAAAAGCAGATTTTCGCAGCTTTTTTTAGTCCATTGATTTTAATTTGCCTAAAAAATGCGCCAGAACCGCATCCGATCCACGTCCATTGATTTCAGGTGCTAGCATACAACTGGATGAGGTTGCAGTGTGGTTTTCAAAATGATGTAAACTGTGTTTTTTTTATGCGGCCGCACCACGTCTGTGGAGAATGAATAGGAGCGTCTAAAAAATGCCCCAGAGCTGCTCCCAAAACGGCCCCCAAACAACCCCAGTGGAGCCTCAGCCTTAGAATAGCTTGAGGTTACCGATATTAGTAATTACAATCTATAATCGTGCTGCCTCAGTAGCACATCTGGGAAGGCATCATTAATGCTGAAAGATAAATACAGCCAGGCATTCATCTCTTTCATGAAAGGTGTTATTTCAGCAAAACCCGGCTAAAATGGTATATCAGCCAAGAAGTGAACATTTCACCTTAGCAACATGGTCCTGTCCCAAATTTTTTGGGGACATGTTGCAAACCATTTTACATTTGAATGTTTTGCAAAGTTCAAAGCTGTGATAAAAGGAAGAAACACTGTCTCCACTTAGAGCAATAATAATTGAAAATAATGATTTTCCTTCACTTGCTGCAACAAACATAATAATTCAAGAAAGTGTTGAAAGCTAAAAAAACTTTAGACTGCAACACGATCTGCGGTCCTGTTGAGCAGATGTGTCCTTACTTTCTATATTAAAGTAGGCATAATCAGGACAGGAAGTGAGGGGAAATCGGCAAAGAAAAGAAACAGATGGCCATACAGTTTTAAATCCAAAAAATGAAGAAAATGCTTTGGCTGGAGTTAAATAAAAAAAAAAAACAGAACCTGCAGGTATCAATGAATTTATAGATTTATACATGTATGTTACTTCAATTCAATAAGTTGAATGGAATTAAAATATAAATACTAAGCACGCATAAATACTAACCCCATAAATGTCATGTGTGTAGGTTGCATTGAAGGTGGAAGCACACATTTTAAATGTTTAACAGAAGTCCTTATATATAAACCCCAGTGCCAATCAACAAAATATATAGGATCCGATCATGGATTTGGATTTTCCCCAAAAATTACGTTCTGCTGCACTACTTTTGCAACCTTCACTAAAAAATGTAAGCCACTATCTGTAGGCAAGTGAGACTTCACTAGGTCCCCGATCCCCAATCTAAATGGCTTAGTTTTTCTAGGATCCAGAAGACTAAGTCATGGGAAGTCTACCTTTTTAACCCTTTACTTAAAACTAAATGTAGGGATTGTGCCACAGGTTGCAGTGTCGCTCAGCGATCTGTAACTTCAACTGTGCCCTCTACCTGTTCTGCTGGGTCACTTTCCAAATCTCAGAGGACCAAGACCTTTCCTAGGTCAGCACCCGCTGCTGGTGGTAGGAATTGTGCCATTTGATGTGACTCCTGCTCTCTCTTCTGGGTGATACCTGCTAGAACTCCTTATCATGCACCTGAAATCCTGTCCAATCAAGACACATGACCAGGTATTAAAGGAAGCCTCAGTCAACAGGAATTTGCTTGAGCAAAGAGGTCTTCCAGTCTATGTTCATAGGCTCTGATTGCATCTGCTATATTGTTACCAACCCCTGGACCATCATGACTACTCTGTTTGCCTCCTGCCCTGACTCATCACCTGCCTGTCTCTCTTTGCAGAATCTGTACCTTGCCTTGGAATTTCTGCTGTCAGCCACTGCCAGTTAGTGTAGCTAGGGACCACAACCTGGGTGTCTCCCACAGCAAAACCCATCACTCCTCGCAAGGTGCTATGGGGACTACTGGGGGCTCCTTACACTCTGCGCCTTGGCTTACACTTGTCTTGTGGCATGGTGGGCCCACTGCTCCAGTGTTTCAAGGGAGTTCAGGGACTTGAAAATCTGTTATCTACATTTGGTATTGAGAAAATGAAAAAGTCTTGAGAAAATCCAGGCAACCATGGAGAGAACTTATTCATAAAAATTTGTAAAGAAGAGTTTTTTTTAATTTTAATTTCTCTAATCAACGTTTCTGTGAAACCCACATTGACGTCAGGGAGTTTAGAAATGTATGAAAACACATATGAAGAACATCTGCAAACAAACTTTTATTTTATTTTCGGTTTTATCTGCAGATTTTCTAAATACCATGTTATTGGACAATTACAATTCTGCCTTTAAGCAATGTACAATGGAGACTGAAACTGATCACGGGTCAGGGAGCTGCGCTGGAAAGAGATTTAGAATGAGACTGAAAATGACAAAACAGAGTCTTTCCGGATTATGGACGTACATTGTTTCCTGGCCTTAGGACAAACACAGACGGGAAACAGTTGCTGAACACAAAGATCAGCTGTCTGCTGACGCTGCAATCTACCAGGTCCAGAGATCCATGAACGGGCATCTGGTCATAGGGAATATGATACACAACTTGTGATCCATTGCTTTTCACTTACTTAGTATAATTTAGTCACACAGAAGCAATAAGCAATCCTTAATGTGTCTTTTCCTCTCCATTAATATCCCAACTTATATATAACTTTTAAATAACTACTAATCTCTACCTGAACAGTTTGTTGACCACTTTCAACTAGATTGGGACGCAGATTTTGATTTTGATTGAGTAAAATCAATGGAGATGGTGTTCTTGACGGTAAGTGAACCATGGGATCTTCTGCTGTTACAAAATATAACAACACCCCCTAGCCAACATGTCTTAAAATGTACTACGGTATAAGCTCATTCAGCGTAAAGATTAATATGCATGATTTACTGTTCTTTGTAAGGGAATATGCTGGCACTAAAAGAATAAACACAGAAAGTTTGCAGGCCTATAAAATAATGAAATCTGACATCTAAATGAAATATGAAGTAGGCTGGCAAGCATCTAAAACATATACTAAGCCTAGGCAAATATGGCCTCTGCACAAACTGGACCAGCGTTTAAATTTTTATTCTATGTTTATTAGTCAGGGTTATTGAAAAGTCGTTTATTAGTAAATTATTCCAGTCAGCGACTTAACTTCCTGGGAGGTCATCCCGAGTTAGTTCAAGGTGATTTTCTTTACTAACAATACCTGTCCAGAGGGAGTTAAGGCGTCCCTCTGTGTCGCCATCCCCATGATCTTTCCGGGTCCGTCTCTCTGGCATCATCGATGATGCTGGGGGGAAGCAGAGGGGATAATGTTGTAATCTGCCGTGATTGCCTGTAGCGCAAAACCAAGGAGGTTGCACAGTATTGAAGCTGTAGATGTGCACAGTAATGAAATTCAACATCCAAAATGCAGGGATTCTTATATTTGTAGGGTTAGCTCTGTTAAGCATGGGGCTTCCCCATCAAATCAGGTGCCATAGGCATAACACATCTCTACTAGAGCTAGTAGAAATGTTATCGGTTAATTTCAATTCGATGAATTTGTGAGTTAATATTCAGAGTCAAAACCTCTGAACATGGCATCATCATCTAAATTTCTGGAAAAGTAGAAAAGGGTTAGGGAACATTAAAGCTGACCTACCACGTGGTAGATCCCTTTGCCCTATCGGCAGCTCTGCTGCAGGTAATTAGGAAAATTCCTGCCCCAAAATAAAAAACAAAAATTCTGAGAGCAGGAGGGGTCGATTTTTCCTGACATTGCACCGTGGTGTGACATCATTCAGCCGAAAGTACACCTGGAACATCTGTACCAAGTGCCCCTGGGGCTGTATGACTTCTACACCTGATGAGTGAGGGGGGGGGGGCATTTTGGCATGTGGTGGATGGTGTCTGATGGATCTTTTTTTTACCTTTAGAATTCTAATTCATCTTTAGAATTCTTCCTAATTCATCTTGGCATAGGTTAAACAATGTATGCCAAGAAGTCCTGCAGGATTGCGACATCAGCATCACAGCCACGGGAGAGGTGTTCCTATCATCACTGCAAAAAACCCCCCATCCCCCGTCTCTGGCAGCTCTGGCTCTAAGATGTTGGCCCAGGGCTTGGACGGGATAGGACAGCCCCTGCTGGGATTGGGACCTAGTAAGTGGCTTCAGTTCGGCGGTACTAAACATGATGGCGCCAGGAATGAAAACGTAAGGAAGGTTAGTATTTTTTTTTTTTGCATTTTCCCCAGATGTTAAATGCTTATAGGTAAGTAATATGTCTATGTAATGTATGTGTCACTTTTTATTTTGAGTTTATAACTGCTTTAAGTTCAAAGTCTCAATCTTAGTCTCTTAATTTTTGCAAAGAGCAGTATTTTTTGAATTGTTTTGTAATATTCCCAAAACCTTATTCTGGGGCTTTGCAATCAAGTTTTAAATATTACCACAATCTCAAATCTCTATTCAATTATTGATGGGTATGTGTACCTATGAGGTGTTAGGGTCAGGGTACTTTTTTTGAATAGTGATTAAGTGTTGCGCTTACTTGTTTTCAGCTATCTATGACCTTTTATGAGACTTCTAGCAGCTTGGAGGAAAATATGACTCATACAACTATGGCCAGTTGTTGTTGTTGCACATAAGTGGTTTGTAGGTATGCAAAAGGAGCAAAACTATTTGCGTACTAACAACTTAGAGGTATTCAGGGTCCGAGCGGCAGCAGCTATCAGGTGTACCCAAGGAGTCTGGCTGTTAGCCATAGAGGCAGCACGCAGCATGTGACGGTGATGTGACAGAAGTGCTCTCTAGGGGCATCTCGTGGCTTAACATGGTATTATAGGGAGATTGAGATTAAAGCTTGAACACATTAAATAGCTGTCCAAAAACTTTACACTACTGCAAAAGTGAGAAAAAATATCAGTTTTTATTGTTACATTTATACAATTTATGTCAGTTAGATAACCGCAGGGAAATGTGAATAATTATGAGAGGGGTGTAAAATTAGAAATGTAAATTACTAAAGATTGGACTTCTAAGGGTGTTGGAGGTCTGGGGGTTGAAACTCAGAGTAGTCATATGTTTTTTGTTTTTTTTCTCCAATAACTTTTATTGAAGAAAGTATTTATTCCAGAAATTACAGAACAATAATGTACATAAAATACATAGTACAGGGAAATAGTGGGGAAAGGGACTGGAAGTAAATAAACCATAAAGGCCAAAGAGGAAAACCCCTGATAATGAGACTGCAAATCAAAGCAAATCGTGTACATAACAGATAAGCATAAAGCATATGCATGAAAACGCAGACACAATAATGTATCAGAGTAGCTTGATCTGCTGGAATTCCACTGAATCTTCAAAGAGGTGCCAGCGCAACCACATCTTATTGAAAAACTTCAACCGATCTTTTTTACTATAAAGCAATTGTTCGATTTCGTGCACAAACTGCAATTGTCTAACCCATTCTCCCAATGTAGGGGGTGAGGGAGTGGCCCATTTGCGGGGGATTAGAGTTCTAGCTGCGTTAATCATATGCCGCTCAAGCGACTTAAACTTCAGAGTAATCTGCTGTTCCCGACAGTGTAGAAGGGACAGTGGGGGTAAATGGGAGGTCCTTTTCGAGAATATGTGACATCCACCAGAAACCAGCGATATGTCTACAGGTCCAAAAAATATGTAGGAGCGTACAGGAGGGGTCATTACACCTCCAACATGTGGAGGGGGTTCTCGGAAAGAGTTTATGCAAGAGGGCTGGAGTGCGATACCAATAGAGCAACTTATAATTCGTCTCCTGTTGACGAACACTATAAGAGCTTTTGTGGCCCGACAACAAAATAGATTCCCACTGGGTAAATGGGATCCGGACTCCAATATCCTATTCCCACCGAGCTTGGAGAATGGCAGTTCTGGGATGCAAAACCGGTTCGAGCAACCTATACAAAATTGAGACAAGGTGTTTCTCTAAGCAGATGGACTCAAAACAAGAAAGGTCGCTAGTGTACTCCTCCCTCTGTGGTGTGCGTTTAAGCCAGTGTCATTGAAAATATAACCACCAGGGGATCGAACTGGAAAGGGATAAATCTGTTAGGTCCGAGCACTGAACAAAGTTGTCATTGGGGAAAAAGTCACATATTCTCAGTTGAGAGGAGTCCTTCCAGATTTTCTGAAACTCCCAAGAGTTCCCCAGGGGGAATATAGGGGAGAGAGGACTCAGAGAGGAAGTAAGGGCTGAGCGTTTTCGAGTAACGTGGAATACTTTAAAAGTAGCACAGATCAAGGGATGGGAGGCAAATACTCTTGGAGGGGTCGCCGAATGTAACCATACCAAACCAGACAACGGTACTGGTGATCGTTGTGACTCATAGAGTAGTCATATGTAAGAGTAAAATCTGACAAGAGAAAAGCACTATTCAACAGTTAGAATATAACTATGACTGCAGGTAGTCTCATTGGTTAGTTACAAACCCAGAAAAAAACATGGTTGCACTATTGAGATATGAGATCTGGGGGTTCAAACAGTGTTGTGTGAGTGTTATATTCAACCAAAAAGCCAGCTGCTAACCTGTGGATGGAGACAGCTAATCGGAGGATCAATCAGGAACAGGGAGGTCCATCTGCAGCAGAATGATGCAGAGGGCAGTGAGGGAGACAGTGACGAAGACCACATACATATGGAGTGATTACCAAACACCATCTCCTGGTACTCATCTAAGGAGCTCACTAAAAAGTTATGCGCACCCTTAGTTATGACAATGCAACAGCAGAATCAGTTGATTTCTATTAGAAATATTAACCTATTTTATGATTCTTTACAGCAAAGCTCAATTAGTATTCCAGTAAGATCATGTGTGACGATAACACATATTTTTATAGGAGATGGAAAATGACTTGGGGATCCTTACTTGGTTTATTTTTTAATGTACAAATGCTTTATTAGAATACACTCAGAGGATGTAATGTATGTATTTTATGTTCAAGTCATATTACTAATACTCTTAGTGAATATCTCTGATTCATTCACTGCATTTAAAATATTGAAATGAAAGAATACTTGTTGCTGTCGGGAAGAGAAATCCTCAGATCTCAGTAAATAAGAAGTATTTTGTCACAATCATTTCTCAAACAATGCTGCCCCTTTGTGGGTAGATAGCAAATTGACAGCCGAACATGTCCAAGCCTGATTTACTGAATAGAAATATATATCACTGCAAATGGAATTCATTTTATGGAATTATTGCTAAATACAAGGTACATGGTTGCATTTTGGGTTACCATTTTATAAATGATGAAGTATGTTGATATTGCTATGTTATAGATACAGAATTATGGATATATTTCTCTATACAAATTGATCAGAGTCCATCATCTTGTACTTGTATAGTTAAATATTACATAGATATATCTATAGATCTTTAGATATATACATAGATTGAGATAGATCATTTTTCTGTGAATATTGGTGTGAATATTGGTGTGAATATTGTTTTGAGGGAACCTTGGAGTTTTTATTGGAAGTTTACAAAGGGAGAATAGTAAATTGATATGGATAATACATTGGTATGCAGGGTATTGTAAATTGGCCACTAGGTTGTATAGTTTAAGAATTTTGACCATTTTACAAAAATGTACATGCATGTTATTGCAGGACATGGGTAAAGGCCCCTATACACCTTACCATACAATTTTTGTACAATCCCCTTTTGTTATACCAAAACCATGTAATATGAGGACCTTTCTAAACCTTCCAATCACTATGTATTCTGTCAGGGAGGCTACTATACTACACAGTTGTTGGTAGATCTAAAGGAAATTGTATGGACGGATCTAAAGATGTATGAGGGGTGGGGGCTTTATTTGTCAAATTGTAATGATGTGAATAAATACTAATTTTAGGTATTATACTTTTTGGTATTAAATATTGTGGACAACACATGAGGACAGCTAGAAGAGCTGTCATCCCATAGTGCAGGGATGGCGAACCTATGGCATGCGTGCCAGAGGTGGCACTCGGAGCCATTTGGGCTGTCAGCCAGCACAGAAGAGAAACTGCAGCCTATAAGTTCTCAATGCTGTCAGTTCTCTTTTGATTGCATACAGCAGCCCATACCCTCCCCTATTAAATCTTATAATAAGGTACATCAACCTTCATGAAAGGATCCCAAGTTTTGATGATGACCCGATGATCACCATTTATGCTTGTTGCTCTTCTGTAGTACAGATGAATTATTCAGATTGGGACGTAGAGGGTTAAGTGGGTATCTACATTTTTGGGCCTATTTGTAATTCATACAATTTTGAAATGAGCAATTACAGCAAGTTTGAAGTTCAAGTGATACCGTTTATTGGCTAACTGAAGTCATTAGAGAAGCAAGCTTTTGGGATATCGCAGATCCCTTCTTCAGGCTGAGCAATGTAACTTCCTACTGATTCGTAACTGTTACCAAACCTTGAAAAAATACTATTGCTGGTAACTAAACAACACAACATGGTGTATGTGTGTATTATACTGCACCATAAGTCCCAGTGGAGTGGTAACACACCAAAGCTCAGCTTTTAATATGTGCTTATAAACACACCCTTATTTTGAACCTGTACTACCTCAAAAAAACAAAAAAACAGATGTCAATAAAAACAAATATAAAAATCAGCCGGTCAATATTACTTTAGCATCACAAGGGGGAATTCCAAAGACGGGTTAAAAAAGGTAAAATTGCACCATCCTAATTCAATAAAAATGTCTTAATTTATATATAATGAGAATGTATGAAATAATAAACAACAAATGAAGGATCACTCACAAATGGCCGACTAATAATTTTACAGGCTCGCTTGGCTGTAAATCTTAGGCTATGTCTCCACAGCGTTTTGTGATCTGTCAGGACCCCCTACGTTAAGCGCAGTGCGTGGCGGCAGTCCCGATGGATCACATACACTTTAGTGTAGTACGTTAATCCCAGTATCGGCGGATGTCTGGACAGAACATCTGTCGGGCAGGTACAGTGTATGCGATTAACGTAGGTGGTCGCGACTGATCACAAAATGCTGTGGAGATTGTCCATTGTGAGTATGTAGTAATTATGTGAATGTACTGTTGCATAATACAAAAAAAAAAGAATAAAAGTGCTACAAAGTCATATTTTATTTCTGTGCTGATAACATGGGGTAATTGAGGTTACAGCTACAGCCAGTTGCTTCTACAGTGATTTACTGTAGAATTGTCAGCGTGTCAAAATCAACAGTTGCCCCGCTGTTCTTTAAATAACTGATGGAGGCTTTGGCAGGATTTCATACTCCTGCTGCACTTTCAATCTGTCTTTGAGATATGAAACCACTTGTTTGTATAGTTAGCTGAATTTCAGGTACCTAGGCAAAGAAAAACTACCAGGACAAAAATAGGATACCGAGCTAATATGAAGCTTTAGTATTGTAGGAAGAGTGGAATAACACATCTGGACGAGTGCAACTACACATCGTACATTGTAGGGTTAAGTGTGATTTATTGCTATAACTTTAACTTACTTTAAAAATGCTCATTTGTCCATCTCTAGTTATTGAACTTTGGGACAAGTAAATATTGTAAAAGAGGCT
Organism: Ptychadena robeensis; assembly: GCA_036250615.1. NCBI lineage: Eukaryota > Metazoa > Chordata > Amphibia > Anura > Ptychadenidae > Ptychadena > Ptychadena robeensis. Next base: position 119,723,693 of record CM070036.1, read on the forward strand.
TGTGTGTTTTCACTTGGATCTTGGTGTGCTCCAGAGCTACACTGTCATTCATGGGAAAGACACAGTCTCTGTGCAGGAGATAAAGCTATCTGCCCCCCCCCCCTTCTTATAATTCGGCAAGTAGAGTTTAGTACTTGGATCTGCAGGGGTGCGTTCACATACCCACTACGCGAATAGACAGTTAAGACACTAGTCACTACTGCATTTATGTGCATTTAATGCACATTTGTATCCTGAATGCTTACTGCAAATTATATTAAATTAGGAGTTTTCATTCTTATGTTCAAACTGAATTGAATAGGCATTGTAGTACACAGGCAGATTATCCCTCGATAGATGAGGGGCAGGCTGCAGTGTGATGACGTCATTACTTTGGATGGGGACGGCAGAGTCCATAGCAATGTACATTGACCGTGATTTACGATCATGTCCGATAATCTTGTTTTCGAGCGGGATTGGTCCAGCTCGAAAACAGGGTTGGCCACATTAGATATGCGCCAGATAGATGGCCATGAGCATGCACGGTGCTCAAAATGGCCATCAATCTATCCCATATCTATGGGTGTCTGGGCACCTTAAGTGTGCCCGTATCTGCACCCTTGGAGTAGGAAAGGTTTAGTAGGATTAATCCATTGACAAACAGAGCCTGCTAAGAGGAAGGGGGAATGTTCTTTCTATTGGCCACCAATGGTTTGTAAGGGTAGCCATACGAGAATCGATTCCTGCTCACTTGGGTTGTTCGACCACAAGAGACTGAAATCTAATAATAAATCAATTGAGCCGTGATTGGACACAGCAGTAATTTCTTGTATAGCTGACCTGTACATGTAGTTGTTTTTTGGTTTACAAGCGCCTAATGCCGCTTTACAATTAAGAAATGACTGTCTGTGAATCTATAACACAATGTGGCGGTACAATCTAAAGATCTAAAGGAAAATCTCACATAGAAATCTAAAGCTTCACAGGGCCGTGAAAGGTGCCCAACCCATCAGCAGGATCTATATCTGCTCCTTTGTGCAAAAAAGAGCAGGATGGGTTTTGGCAGAGCCCTACAAAGTGACTTCCCACAGAACACTGGTGTGAATGTCTGTGACCAAACCATTACAAACAGACTTTATGAGGGTGACTTGATGGTCGGACATCCTCCTCTAGAGAGAGAAAAGCCAGCATAATCCCCTGTGTAGTCCGAGGTACAGACTGTGCAATCTCTGTCTCTGATTGGTGGGGAGGGGATGTTTTTAGCTCAGGGTGACATTGTATTCCTGAGCTGCACTCATCAGGTGAAATGTAATTAAACAGCGGCAACACCATCTTGTGGGCATTCTGTTTTTTGTAAAGATGATGTAATCTCCTTTTCCTATCTGACTTTGTGAGTTAATTACACTATGTACCTCTTTTGGTATAGAAATCTGGATTTCAGTGGACCACCAGGGTGGTTACAATTTTCGGCCCACGTCTTTGATTTTTGTGACACACACAGACACACACACACACACTATTGTTATCATTGCGAGGGGTCAGGAGGGGGAGCTTCTGTTTAGGTGACCATACACAGTTTGATTTTTCTGTCTGCTTAAAAAACCCCAATTGTTTTAGTCGCTATTACAGTTGACCAAGCAAGATGAATGTGTATATGGCCACCTTAATGTGTCCTAAATTACTTATTTTCATTAAATACCATATGTTTTACACTAACAGCAGATCAAAGTTTTGGAGGGAAAAAAAGAGAGACACAGCCATTCACATATAAAGTTAAAATACAGCTAATTCCAGTAAAGTGGGTAAGGCTGGACTATGCAGTATACAACCAATACCTCCAGCAAATCTAAAATGCCAGTACCAGGAGGCAGCAATTAGTTCCAGCAGAGTGTGCAGTGATGTAACTGTAGAATGCCTATACACCAGCAGTACCTATTTTCTGAACTCACTGACCAACTTGGAGAGACCCAGTTTACAATCTGCCGCTCACAACATACCCATGGGCACCTATTTACATAAGAGAGAAGAGATAAGTCAGTGTCACATCATTTTTGGATTGCAATGCAAATGTAAATAGCTCCTCATGGGTAAGTTGTTAATGACAGATTGTAAAATGTGTCTCTCCATAAGTTGCTCAGTGTGTTCAGAGAATGGGTACTGCTAGTGCTAATACAGCTAAGATCCCCCTCTTGGAAATGGCCTTTTGGCTTGGGTGGAGGAGATGGAATAAATTCCTTTCCTTTGGGATGCAGAGCTATTGCTGCCAAGATGTTTGGAACTCAAAATATATATATATATTTTTTTTATTTGACATATTAGGACCATAAGACATAGACATTCCCCCATTGGTTTAAAAAAGAAAAGTGTGTCCAAAAATATGGTGTGTGATTTTAAAGAATAAAAAGTCGGGACCTTCCCTTTTAGTGCCCAGTGAGCGCCCGCCGTCTGTCTCGGCTGCTTGATCTCCCCTTTTTTCTGAGGGGGGGGGGG
>CM070036.1:119726261-119753145 GCA_036250615.1 Ptychadena robeensis
GCTTGTTTCTCTCGCAAGCTGTATCATCTGGGATGTTGGTGTTCATGTTGATAATGTGGAACCTTTAGGTTCGATCTACCTTAGTTTAGTGCAGGGGTGGGCAACTGAGTTGATATGGAGGGCCACAAGTGCGGCCCTCAGCATTACTAGAGGGCCGCACATAACATCGATCCAGACCCTCCCCCCTGTCGACATATCTCAGCAGGTGGTGACCCGATCCCGACAGGCAGTCAAAACCCGACAGCACCCACCCCCCCCCTCCTGCCCCTGGGTGCAGCGCTCATATGTAGGTTTACCTGGCCATACCTGGTTTCCCTGATCAACATTGCCAATTTTATTGCTGTAGGAGTGCCAAAGTTGATTAGGAAAGCTGGGTCAGCGTGTGACCACTTCACAGGTGAGTTGCTTTGCCCTATGTATTAACAGTTCGGTTTTGGGGGCCGCAAATGGAGGACCAAGGAGGGCAGCCGAACAACGCCCAAAGGGCCGCATGCGGCCCCCGGGCCGCAGGTTGGGCACCTAGGGTTTAGTGGGTTGTTATTTATTATTGACTTATTAGTGATATATGTTAATTATTAATTTTTTGTTTTTATTTCACTGATTTGTATCATTGTTGCATTGCTTACCCGTCTTTATCCTATATGGATTTTTTGTTGCTTTTTGTATTTATAGCAAAAATGTCTTCAATAAATATACAGTTTAACAAAAAAAAGAATAAAAAGTCAGGAATAAAAGTAAAAAACTAATTTTAAATGACATCTATGATGTAATCTGTTTCTGGCATTAACAAAGTTGGAGTTTTTCTGAGCTCCCCCTGAAACATAATTATATCACATTTTAATGTTTCCCAATTTATTTTGCTTTTAACTGCTTAATTGGTTAGCTGGATTTCGGCTTTGTTTATTCAATCTAAATGTAGCCCATTGAGCACTATTCTATCCACAGGCTGATAACACTACCGTCCAAGGGTTGAGAGCAGCAAAGATAGAGTGGAGAGATTGTTGCCACCTTAAGGCTGGGTGTGTGTTACCAAATCTCTCTCCAGCGGAAAATAAGAAAAAGCAGAAAAAATAAAAAATAAATGCAGACACTAACATTTAGAAATATGCACATTTTGTTTTGTTTTATTTGAATCTAGTTTTGGAATGGTTTGAACAACAATGGGTTTATCAATAATCTCATGTCAACTGGCAAGAATCCTTTAAAATGTAATAAATCTACTATGCAATAGGACTAGAATCCCTGTCAATGGCTGTAGATCTTTATCTTTAAACATTGGCCTCAGGTAACAGATTGGACATGTGAAGTAGCATGGGAAAATTTCCCATGCTACTGTGCATGCCCTATGAAAAACTTGAGGGTGTGCCATCATTCTGTAGGCCAGGGGAGCAAGTGCTATTGCCCCGCTGTGCACCAGAGAAAAATTCAACACAAGACAATTTAAAGATTATGAGGAGACTACAAGGATTTTCCTTGACATTGGCCATATATGTATGTATCTTCTTTATGTTATATAATTATAAAATGTAGTGGCTTTTAACTGCATGCACAAAGCACTTTCTTGGCCAAATTGCACAAACTTTGACATGGACTAAACCAGAGGAAGGCCTTTTGTATGGGAAAAATCGAGAGCCAATAAGGGACCATCAACCTACTCACAGGCCAGAACTGCATAGCATCCAGTGTAATCTTTTACTTGTATAACACTACATAATGTATTGCATTTTAATCATTGGTTACGGATAATGACTGTATTTTTTATATAGAATAAATAAACAATTTCCTAACTGACTTTATGGACCCAAACCATTAATAATTTTTAACTTGTCGTTAAAGTTTCTGAGGCTAGCTTCCTCGATTTGTTGGTGTGGTCTACCAACCCTGTTTTTCTTCAATCTGTATATATGTGGGATGTTGGCAAAATCACTTGCTAAGATTTTTCACCCAAATACTATTATTTAATATAATAATAAAATGGGTTTAGTTTGTTTTTGCAGCAATTGTTAGGGTTTAACCCTTTGGAAATGAATATAGGGGTCAATACTCCTATATTGTTTGCTTAATTTGTTTCATAAATATTACTGTATTTTCCAGCGTATAAGACGACTTGTGTGAAAAAGGTCTTCAGCGTCCCCCTTGCCCCCTACTCCTCTATGTGTGTGAAAGTAGTCGCCTGCTACTGACCAGCATCATTTTTCGCTGAAATTGCTATTGCAGGAAGATTAAAGACATTTTATTGTTAAATGTATAAAATTTATGTCCCATTGATAACCGCAGGGAAACATTAATAACTATGAAAGGTTGCAGATAGGGGTGTCAAATGTGAATTACTAATCCTAGAAGAAGGTTGGACTTCTAAGGGTATTGGAGATCAGGGGTTGAAAGTCAGAATAGACATAAAAACATTTATTTGGTGTGCGTTGAAAGAGAGGTAGTATATCCCAAACTCTATATTTTAACTGGAAATGTTGGGGGTCGTCTTATACTCCCAGTCGTCTTATACGCCGGAAAATACTGTATATATAAATGTTTTGGGGGTGTTTTTTAAAAGTATACTTTTTAATAAGTAGCTATTATTGGGTATGTTTTAACCCTTTGGGAATGAATAAGGGGTCAATACGATCCCTATATTCATTCAAATTTATATAATTATTTAGTTAATTTTTACATGTAAAAGTTTCATCATTTCTTTTCCATTGGATAGAAAACTATTGGAATACCTAAAAAACCCATAAGATACTTTTACAATGCAAGATTTTCAACCACTTCTGGGCCAGATCGATCCCGCTCGAAAACAGTCATATCGGACATGAACGTTAAATAAGGCCAATGTCCGTTACTTTGCATGGAAACCGTGGGTCTCCATGCAAAGCATCGGCTGAGCTGGAGAAATGTCAGAGCTGTCTTCCCAGCTCCGCCAAAATCTGACAGCAGCGTGATGACGTCATCACGCTGCTGGAGGGAACATCGGATGGTTCAAATATCGAGCCGTCTGTACCCTGCTTAAGTGATTTCCATCAGATCAATGTAACCAAAAAATATTTTATGTTGATCAAAAGGAAAAATTGTATGTGTGGCCAGCTTTTATCAAGTGGCCATTAGGAGCACAGAGTTTGGGAAGCTGCACTAAGTTTGGGTTCTTTTTAGGAACAAATATAGCAGACAGGCCTGTTGGACTAAGGTTCAGCTGTGCAGCATAACATACATGGTAACCCCATGGTAAGACCCTTATTTCCTGGCTTTACATAAAAGGCATAAGGTGAAAATTTGGTAACTTACCATTCTTGCACTGGATTTTGAAATGATCATGGAGATTGTTTGAATATAAGGAGGACTGCACAGTGATATATTCTATGAAACTGGCCTAAAAAGGAAAATGGTATTCCTCCTGTAATAGACATGGAACCCATGAACATTTTTCATCTGTGAGGCTCCTACAATCCATTGACTGAGTGGAGGGGAGCTACCTTTCCCATCCATTAAAGCGAAAAAACCCAAATAAAACACATTTCTTCACTTCTGAAACATCTGCAGATTTTATGCTTACGCCAAGAATGGGTTCAATCCTCGGGCACGTTGTAAGCAAAACATCTGCTGGCATTAATACAGAGGTAGGATGTATGAGGCTGCTCTATCTTGCTGTAAGGAGATTCACAACATAATTAAATCTCAAGTCATTTTAGTTAACTATAAAATATCAAACTATGATTTTAATACCTCGTGTAAAATTAACTACAAGCACAATTTATTCCATAAGAACAGACAGTATAGTTTACACCTTCAGGGTATAAAAACTTTTATCCATATTCTTAAGAGTTTGTCTGAAATCTTGAGCAACCAAAATGAACTCTCCTAAAGCATAGGAAAACAATGTGCGTTTTCTTTTGTTCCCGGTTCTCTCCCTTAAAGTGTACATGTGTCCAGACATAACCCAGAAAGTAACCCAATGGCTGATGCCATTCACTGCCCGGGAAATATAAATACATATATATTCTAATTTCCAGGTTTAGCACATTGTTTATAGGTAGTAAAACATTGTGTTTATCTTGACAATAAAGGAATGAAGTTTTTTTTTTTTTAACTTTCCACCCTCTACTTTCTGCTATGGAGATAGAACACTTCTGTTGTCATGTCCTAGGGTTATAATAAAGTCATAAACAGTTTGATTTTGCCCATTAAACAACTTTAAAAAACCTAATTGCTAAGGCCATGTCTCCACAGCGTTGTGTGTTCCATCGGGACCCCTACGTTAAGCGCAGTGCTTGGCGGGGGGTCCCAGCCAATCACATACACTTCATCTGCTCGGCGGATGCTCTGTTCTTACGACACTGAGCCTCTCCGCCGATGCAGGGGTTACCGTAGTGCAGCAGGTAAAGTGTATGTTATCCCTTAATGTAAGGGTCCCAAAGGATCACCCAACGCTGTGAAAACATGCCCTAAGAAATCGATTCTTACTTACTGAATTGATCAAAAGTGTAATGAAATGGAAAGAGCCATGGTCGGTCATAACACAGGACACAAGGCGCACAACCTAGTCCAACAGTAAAGTAAAGTAAAGCAGCGTACATGATAAAAAAAAGTAAAACAACATATAAAATACTCACATTAAAGAAGGCAGTTTGCAGGCTTGATCTCTCTGAGCTGTGATGTCACTTCCTGGTTATAGATGAGATTACTTTGTGGTTACAGATGCTGGAGGGCTCAGTAGGATCAATGGGACGCTTTCAAGTGGAAGCTCTTTGTCAACCATCAAACTATCTTCTTAGATGTGAGTATTTTATCTTTTATTTAATAATTTACAGTACTTTACTTTGTTTCACTGGGTTGTGCCTTGATCTTATTTGTCTGTTACAGGGGGGCCAAACCCCTTCATTTTGAGAGCTGCACACCTATACGCAACTTAAACACCTAGATTTACTTGGTCGTTCCCTAGGCTGATAGAAGCCTGTCTGCGAGTGACTGCAAACTTGTGCAGGCACTCAGGGGGTATTAATATAATGCCCGCATGGCAGGTTTATCAGGCGAAAGCATGAAAACCGACCAGTAAACACCTCATGTCGCGTTCAAGCGGCGGTTACGGTAATTGCTCCTTTAACGATGGGTAAACACCCATGTAAAGGAGCCCTAACCTAATTAGCTGGTTGATTTGTTAATCTCTCAGCAGAAGGTCAGGTCATTTGATCCCGCAAAATATCTGCTCCCTGTGTAGATTAAAGCGGGCCTAACACCCGCTTCTGTACTTGGTGTGAACTGCATCAGAGGTAAAGGTAATAGGGTAGAACCCAGATTTTAAAAAAAATCACATGTAAGGAATAAACACAATTGTCACTTGTTGCCTCTCTCCTCTGGGATGATGCAGCCCTGTGGCAAGGAAAAAATCCACTGGAAGCCGAGATAATACATAATCTTCCTTGGTGTATACAATGCATCTCCATTGAAAACCATTATATGGTGCCCGCAGTGGACATTCCCAAAATTTCACAAACCCCAGGAAGACTGGCAGATAAATGTGGAATCTCTCACATGATTCTAAAATACAGCAGATAAGTATATTTTGTTAGGATTGATGCTTCTCCACAAGTTATCCAGCAGTAGATCTCTTCATCAGTGATACAGAAGTAAATGTACTGCTTAAATTGAGTACCAGCATATCAATCTTTTTCACAGTTCTCCTTTACACTAATGTAACAAAATCCACGTTTGCAAAGTTATTACCATCTGCACCCTCACCTGCACCACCTCCAGAACTTTGTCTAAACAATGGCATATTATTACTCTTAGACTATAGCATTACCTATGGTACACAAACACAAAGGCAGTTTTATAAAGCTGACTAATAGGCAAAATAAATCCAGGCTGATTTATGCACACTCCGAGAGAGAGATAATAAGAATCCCCTTGCAGCTCATAACAGAGGCTGTGCTTGGTTAGTCATGCACTATTCCCTGCAGACCACATAATCTGTGTGAATTCCTGCCTGCAAGGGATCAGTTAACCACATGAACAGGAAGCAAGTCTTAATTATTTGTTTAAATCTGCATATTAAACATGGAACCCACTATCTTATCTACTGCTATGCCTTTTATTTTTTTACAGATTTAAAAACAAATAATGATTCCGCCTATACAAAAATCGGAATTTCTTGGCTGATTTAATAAGATTTAATTTAATAAGAACATTGAGGATCGTTTTGTGAATATTTAACTTAATATTTAAAATCATATGAAAAGGACGTGCACATATTTGGGTATTTGAAGGTCAAGCGGAAGAAAACGTTAAATATTGGTGGTAGGCAGGTTTTTTTAATTTTTGGTTTTTAAATGTACACTGAGTCATGTATGTGCAACCCACTGAACAATTCTAGCATCTACTGAGTGCCGGGATGAAGTAACCATCTATAGCATACACAGGGCTGCTTCGGTGTCTGACTGCAGCTCTGCCTGCTGAGCCCTCTGAATGTTTGTTTTAGTACCTTGATGGATACCACGTACAAAGACACCTAAACCCTTGGCCCCTCCCATGTACTTCCTATAAAAGCCATGTCCTTGCTCTGCTTCATTGCCAGATTATTGTGCTCCCCGACAATAAATTGCTACTTTCTGCTTCCTGTGTTATTGATATTATCATCTGTGTACTGACCCTTATCTGACTACGCTTGCTCTTGCTCCCTTTCTTGCCCGACAACATTGGCTATTGACCTACACTTGTTCCTGACTACTCTTCTGCTTGCTGCCTCTCAACTTCCACTGTTCATTTAACCAGCCTGCATCTACGTTGCAGTTTTCAGCTATTGGAGCACTAATATAGCCAGGAGGGAGCGTTCCTCAAACAGAAAGTTTAGGGCAGCACTAGAGCAGGAAGACAGAAATGGAAATAAAATAAAAGTAATAAAGTAATAAATGCACTTTTTTAAGCGTTTTGGGTGCATTTTAGTATGCAGCTTTCACAGGAAGCCAGGGAATTGTGGGCAGATGTGAAAACTTTTCGATTTAGTTTTCAGTGAGCTGTGCTTGCTTCTCCCATATAAGTGTATAGGAGATGCTTGTGCTGCCCTGCAAAATGCATGCTGCAGGGCATAAATGGAGCGCAGTACTGGAAACACAAATGCAAGACTAGTGTGTGTCACACTAGCCTCCAAGCTAGTCCAATGCAGCGCGACTAGGGTTACAAAACCACCTTTTACACTAGCCCTCGTTTCAGGTGAAGTGCAATGGCACACTTTACCGAAAATGCCATGCTGAAGCATTATTGCAGGTGCAGCACAAGCAGCTCCCATACATTTGTATGGAAGACACAAATGCAGTGCAATGTGTTTTTATTTTATTTTGTTTCAAAGGGGTAACGCCACCGTGCCGTGTTATCAGCACTCTATCGTCTATCCATTAACAATTTATGGGAGACGCTTGTTTTGCAATCCATTGCAAACCTGTGACCATTTGCACTAGCCCTGCGCTCAGCAAAATTTATTTATCTCTTGGTAACGGGCACAGTTAGCGGATGCAGCAGCATTAGCGCTATCACGTCCATTATCAGCCAAAAATGCAACCCCAGGCGTAGAGCACATAGTGTGAAAGGGCTCTAAAAGATACAGCACATAGTGTGAGAGAGCCCTGAAATGTACACGGCGTTAACGCCATCTGCACTGCGTTGTTGTACTGCAGCACAGCTAGTGTGAAAGTGTCCTGAAGAAGCTAATCAGTTTCAATTAAAAGAAGTGTATTTACGGTACATACCGTATTGAAGAATCATCCATTAACATGTGCAAGGCTTGGCGTTTTCAAAAACGAGCCCAGTCCCGCCCTAAACGTACCTAGATACCCCAATGTAAACAGTCCTATTCAATTATATATATATATATATATATATATACATTATATATATATATATATATATATATATATATATATATATATATATATATATATATATATATATATATATATATATACATATATGTATATATATACATATATATATATATATATATATATACATATATGTATATACATATACATATATTGTTTTCCACGCAGAAAACATAAAAACAATGCACCGATAGCCTTGACACAAGATGGTTTTTTTTGGGTATTGGAAAAATGATTGTCCTTTAAATATTAAATTAAGTTTTGCTTGTAGGGTGGAATACATGTAATATTAAATAGTTACATTTTACATACAGGTTTAATAACCATGTAATGCTTTATCTTGAAGTCCCCTTTTGCTAGTTTTTAAAGAGTCGATGCCATACTCATAAAAGACACTCATCCTGTAATTTCATGTTACTTAAGGATGCTAGTTATGTGTAAAAATCATCATTTGTATCAGTCATTTTTGTACCTTCTTATTGAAATGTAAGAGAACAGCAAATGTGCTGCTTAGGGATATCAACATTTAAACTAGCCAATTTGTGAGTTAATTTCAAAGCCCCTGAATTCATCACCAAAATTTCTGGAGGTGTGGTTGTGTCATTATTGCATTATTCATTATTGTTTTAGCATCAATTAAGTTCAAAGTTAAGTCAACTTGACTTAGAACACAATTTATGCTATAATTACATGTGCAATATTTTTTTCCCAAGTGTTGCTACTTCTTCAGCAAATCTGGCGGTGATGATTCCTGGGAAATGCTATGTTTTTCATCTCTTGAACCAAATATAGGCCGAATTTCATTTGTTCAGCACATTTTTGAAGCTAAAAAAACCCAGCTTACATTCAAATTCTTGCACTATAAGACCCCACCCCCCCCCCATCAATGGGAAAAAAATCAATGCATCTTATATTGGGAACCTTCACACTCTGGAGGTGGAGGATCCGCCCGTGAATGGATCATCTGTCTGCAGATCCGCCGGCGGATCTTTTCCTGTGCAGAAACTTTGTGTAAGCTGGGTGAATCAGCTGTTCAGATACAGATGTGTAGATCCTCCACAGACAGATGGTCCACCTCCAGAGTGTGAAGGTGAGAGTCTCTGCACTAGGAAAAATCTGAGTGCGAGAGAGAGTGTGTATGTGAGCGGCTGCTTCGCCCAGCTTACATAAAGTCTCTGCACAGGGCAAGATTCGCCCGTTGGATGTGGGCGGGTTGAAGCTCACATACAGAGATCTGAGGGACCAGGAGGTCATATAACAGAATATATATATAAACTATAATCTAACATATGAGTATAGAAGTTGGGAATAAAATCCACATATATTGGCCAAAATTCATGTTCATTCCATGGATATTTGACATGTTGCGCAGATAGATATGATTCCTCAGGAAGTGAGAAGAATCAGCAGCATTATATGTAGGCTCATCTAATATTAAATATAACTGGCAAGAATATTGACAGCCATCAAATTATCCAGATCCAACAACGGAGGACTGACAAACAGAACACAGAATATGCTACCTCTATGGTGAAACTTTCCCATTTAATGGGGGTCCTTACCATGTCTATATAGCCTGTCTGAGGACTAAGTGTTCACCTACACCACAAATTCCCTTTGAAACTGATAACATTTGATTTTATATAATTATTTATTGGCTTTTACTAGTTTTACTAAACATAAATAGTATACTATTGCTATTAAGTAGATAAGCATACTACATAATAGCAAATAGAAAAGGCTTTAGGCATATGGTAAGTGGTATGGTGGTCTCTGGAGGCTCTCAATTTATGTACATTAAACATTAGATTCGCTGTCTACTCACAATGAATTCTCATTGTTGTCATATCATTGCTGTCCAATGTTTTTCTCTCCCAAACACACATTATTATGTTTCTTTCTACAACTTTGCAGATATAACATTGTCACTTTAGAACCCAAGACACATCAGCAAATGAAACAGAAGTATCTTTGTAATTTTCTCATCACACAGCGTCCCTGTTGACTTCTGAACATAACAATCTAGCAAACAACTTTTATGGATTATGTAATAAAATAACTTCCCCGATGTGCAGCAGGTGTCAGTTATAAGCCCATGGAACCAAAGCCGCATATCACCGAATGTGGAGGATAATAAGACTGTTCTAGGACAACATGCCACTAGATGACTAGACATCACAGGATGTTGGGACTTGTAGGTTTGATCAAGCAAGCTTATTCATGGTAGAAAGATGTAAACACACACTCTACTTTCTTATATGATAGAATAGGAAAAGGTATAGTGCGCTGTGTGCAATTGAAAGAAAGGGGAAGAGAACCAACAGCATTGAGAACTAGTAGGCTGTAGTTCTTTCCTCCGTGCTGGCTGACAGCTCAGGTGGCAACAGAGAGGGCTCCGTGTGCCATAGGTTCCCCATCACTGCCCTGGAGACACCTCTAACACTGGCTTATAGAAATAATACTAAATTGACACACATGTTTTTAAGATTACAATTATACCAAAGCAGGTATTAAACCTGTTATTGAAAGCACACCTAAACTCGCCTGATGCACTTTGTGTCCCTCGCTGGCAAACTCCCTATCGTTTACAAAAAACAGATAACTTTCCTGTAATGACATAATCCTGAATGTCCCCGTCGACCCCTCCTCTCTTCTCTCTGCAACACCACCACGGCTGTCATCGCAAATGTCAGTCAGGATGTAGCAGACACGTCACCACATCTCTATATAAAAGTCTATGGGCTTTCTTCTTCTTCTATTGTAAACAATTGTATATCATATATAGAGCTCCCCTGGTGGCTGTACGCATTACTGCAGATTTTTACCCCTGAAAGACTGAAAGCTTCACAGCTGACTTTCACAGACAAGAGCAGAGCAGGTAAGTATATTGTTTTAGGATTTTGGAGATACTTTGAGCCATTTGGACAGTTAAGAGATTAATAAAAATGTTATTAATTTATTTGTTTTTTTTTATGTTTGAGGTGATTTTAGGTGCGCTTACAGTTGCAAAGCGGTCTACATAACCTATGACCTTGTTTCAGTAAGGTTAGCACAGGGATAGGTTCTACACAATCTGTTGAGGGGCAGAAGGGGAAGAAGTTGTTTAGGACTACAGAACACCTCCTCATCTTCATTACATCAAGGGTTAGTAAGTTAGTTTCTCAGTTGAGCTGAGATCAATGCTAGCTATTAAAGATGTACTTTCTATTGTATATTTACCAGACTTATTTGGAGGAAATAAGAACAATTCATTGTTTGGGTTTACATATGCTGCTAAAGTACATCTGGAGATGTTCTTAATTCTGATTCTTTTATGGTTCTAACATTTCCTAATAGTCCCCATATGAACCACTGTTAACATGTGTTTGGGAGTGACACTGCCCCTAGGCCCTAACACTGTATCATGGGAGGAGATCACATGCTCCCAGACACTTAGAAGAGGCTATTCTGCCAACACCATGGCAGGGGGCAGAGAAGTAGGGTCTTATTGGGGAAATGTCTCTTTTCCAGAGATACTAAAATGGAAAGGAGCCCCACTGGTCAATCATCACTAAAATACTTTTTCTTAAGATAGGCTTATACGGCTCGATTTTCTATTTGATCGACTTAAAAAACGATAGCTTTAAACCAATTGATTTGGAACACATAATGTGATTTATTTACTTAGCCTTGTGCATATGCTCCACATAACGATCGCATACAAATCAATTGCCAATGCCAAGAAAATCCGTCAGAAACTTTAACGATTGACTGAAATTTACCAACATTCACCAACATGATCACCAACATGATCACTTTTCAATCAATTTTTTTCAATCACCTTCAGTGATTTTAGGAATCGATTTTAAAATGATTAACTTAAAATGATGGCTTTTTAAGTAGATTGAATGGAAAAATGTAAACGTGTATGTCCACCTTTATTGTTATTTTGTTATTCCTTGTTCCCCAACCTATAAGATTGTAAGCCCGTCCGGGCAGGGTCCTCTACTCCTCCTGTGTCATTACCTGTACCTGTGTGTTATACTGTGTTGTATCTCCACTCTAATGTATTGTACAGCGCTGCTTAATATGCTGGCGCTATATAAATAAATGTTAATAATAATAATAATATTCCATTTTAGTTACAGCAGCAACTGCAAATATTTCAAAACATTTTGTTGCAACTGGTCACTGAGCTAAAGTGGGTGACAGTGGGAGGTAGACAGCAAAAGAAACCCAGCAGATCATATATACAATAGTAAGCAAATTTTACGTGATTGAATACATTCAAAATAAGTTGGGCTTCTCCTACAGGTCACAGAAGCTTTACCATTTATTTCTATTTGTGTGATGATAAAACAAGTACTAACCTTAAAATGTGTAATATCAGCTAGAAAGTTTTCAGAAGACACATACCTTTACTGAGGTGCACAGGCATGCTCTCAGATTTCATCATACGCTGGTTTTGTGGCATCTGCAGTGGTGGCGGTGGTGGAGCATGACGTGGTGTAGATTCAATAACAGGTGGGTTTGGAGGAACTTCAGAAAAACTCCCTCTCCCAACACTATGACTTATATTGGTATTTGGAGGAAGCGTCATTGGGTTCATTGTTCCTCCAGTTGGAATTGCTGGACTTATTAGTTTCCGTCCAAGATTTATCAGACTGCTAGAAACTTTAGTTATATTTATGGGGGCAGCCTTGGCATTTGCCCTAAAATCAAAGAAATGCAATTATTACCACAAACCATACGATCTGGACATATATTTTAGTCTTAAAACATGTATGGGCAAAATATGAAAATAACTATAGGAGATTGCAAATGGTTAGTGCTCATTTTTCACTGCTTAGATATTCCTTAGTTATAATGGAGGCAGCTAAATCTTTAAGTTAAGTTACATAAGCACGATTTCAGAGCTTGCTTGAGAGTATTATTGTTTGAGTATATTTGTTTGAGTATAATTTGTTGAGCTTTTTGCTTCAAAAAGAGTTTCCAGAAAGTACCGTATTTTTCAGACTATAAGACGAACTTTTCACCCCCAAAATTGGGGGCAAAAAGTTCCTGTGTCTTATGGTCCGAATGTGCGACCCCCGCGGCCGAGTGGCTGCGCCTTGGCTTCCCACCAGCTCTCCTGGCACGGAGATTAGCCAGGGAGCTGGAGGAGCTGTCAGTTGAGAGATGCCGGATGGTGTCCGGCTCTCCCATCTTTACTGTATAATTGCCTATGCCAGCAGAGCTCAGTGCGCAATGAAGAGAGAGAGATAGATGAACTGCCATCTATACTTCTCTCCTGTCTGTGGGAACTGCAATGACTCTGCAGCTTCCCCGGACACAGTAACGGCAGAGGAGAGGAGAGACTCTGTAGCTGTCGCCCCCCCCCCTCCTCCCGATCAGTGTGGAGAATGACGTTGTGCTTAGAGTGTACTGCTACTGCTAGTGACACCTACTGGCTGAATTAAATATTGCATTCATTGAATTCATTGCATTAACCCAATTGATGTGAAAACGTATTAAATCTTTTTTTTCCGGTTTTCCTGCCCTAAAAACTGGGTGCGTCTTATGGTCTTGTGCGTCCTATAGTCCGAAAATACAGTATCTCCCGCCAACTCTGGCCTCCCCTCACACGTTCCCAGCATCATCAACTATGCCGGAATGTGAGTTTCTGGGACACCTATGCTTGTATTTCCATAAAAGAGAATGGCAAGGGGCCAGCTCTATGTCCCCAGCATCCTCACTGATGTCAGATGAGAAAGTCACCAATGCTGCAGGAATGGGCAGAAGAGACATGACAAAGGCAGGGAAAAATATCATGGAAAGTGTGACATGAAGTCTGCTGCTTCATGCTGTCACATGAAGGCGAGACGCAGTGCTTTTCTAAGCTAGACTTCGACCAGTATACATACAAACCTTACGGAAAGCCAAGGATGTGCGGATAAGAATTTATCACCAGGAGCGGAATAGAAGCAGTGAATTGGGTGGGAAAATGAGTGGTATGTTCACAAACTTGTCGACTAGTCAACTCGGCAACCTCACGCGGACAGTGGACAGCTCCTGAGAGGAGCCAGTCAGCACGCATACAGAGAGAGAAGCGGCGACCTGTGCGGTGACCAGCATAATCCCATGTAGTCAGAGACTGGTGATAAAACTTCCTGACATCATATTCCTGAGCTGATAAAATGTAAAAAACTGGTGGCAGCACCATCATGTGGACATTCTGCTAATTTTTTTCTAGAGATGGTGGAACTTCATTTTGAATATTCCACTATCTGACTTTACAAGTTAATTAACCTATGTAACTTTATTGCCACAGAAATCTAGATCTCATTGGACCGCCAGGGTGGTGACATTTTTCATACAGCTTTTGGCAGAGAAAACTGGACTGAATCAGACTGGACTGAAGCATGCAAGCCAGTTAATGTGTTCTATTTATTTTATAATGAGCCACAGCCAAGTTGACTCATTCTGTGAGCATTGGCTGCCACAGTTTAAACTGCACCCACTTTCTGTTTTGCATTTAAATTTACCAGGAAATTTGAGCTCTGTGCTTATTTTTTTAATCTTTTGTTTTATTGTCTTGTTGACTATTAATGTTACAGAACTAAATAAACGTGATTTATTAATGGACACTTGTGTTCCCCACTGTGTCTGTGATCTGTAATGGCTTCATCACAACTAATTGACTTGATTACGATTTTAGTGACAGGTGCCTCAACTTTATAAGATCTTAAGCCATTAATAAACTACCCAGTATGGGCCACATGCCCTGCACCAGTGCCCCCCTATTAAATCAATATTACTAGGAAGAACATTTTAAAGGAATCAGAGTACAATATGCAAAATACATCTTATCCCATTTACCAACAAACATATAAAAAAAATGCTGAATGTACTCACCGCGACCTATTCATCAAATCTACTCCTCGTGCCCTGTAGAAATCTAAATTTTGATGGAACTGATAGCTCACAGGTCTTGGGTTTTTCTGTAAAAAAAAAAACAAAAAAATTACATCTGTAAATCTATTGAGAATTTATATGTCAACAAGACCATACATAAGCAGAGATGCTGACAATAAGCATGCAAGTTGCATGCAGGCTGAAGATTGACATCAAACGCTACTGATGGACTTGTTTGGCTCAATATTAATCTGGAACTTGCATTCTATTTGAACATTTTTGGCATCTTATTTAATAACTTTTTATTATGCTAATTTCTAATACTTTTTTGTATAGAACATGTATTGGCTTCGAATATTTCTGCGTTTTTTTTCCGTTGGGGACATTTCTTTTTACTTCCTGTGATGCACAGTAAAGTGAAAGGAAATTTCTTGAAACTGAGCAGAATTCCTACCTTTAACAATTACCTTCACCTTTTGGGGGTGATGACAATCTTGACAATCAATACATTTTACATTTTTGATTTTCATTCCTTGAGACTACCATTTTGTCCAATAAAACCCCAGTTCGGGATAGGGGTCTCTCTTGGACCCTTTCAGTGCTTTTCTTCTGAACTTGTCATCTAGACAAGAATGGAGGGGAAATCTCCTGAACAGGTCAACCGATATTTTAAGTAGACCCTAGCCGCTAACTTTAAATCTTGGTTCAGGTTAACTCCGACCTCCATCACAGACACATAAATAAACATCACCCGAGACAAGCAAGGTGCCTTGACATCTGGGAAAACAGTAGCATTTAATAACTAATGCAATGTTGAAGAACGGCATATTACAGGGTATATTTATCTTGCGGATCCAGCATTTCACTTAGGTTTGAGATATGAATTGCATAGCATGCTAAACCTTAATAAAGCTGAACCTTTTAAGACATCAATCATGCATTCATTTTCAAGATCTACATATAATTAAGGCAACCTGAGCGCTTGTCAGTAAATAACAACATTATTGACTGATTACAGATTAGAAGGTATTGGGAAATACCAGCCGTGTAGTTAGACAGAGCAGCCACAAGATGGCAGGCTCAGCCTTCATCTCCTCCATAGTCACAATGAGATTACAGATCTTCCGAAGGAACAAAACATTTGCGGATTCATAAATCTGTCAAAAACTACAGTACACAGTTGTTTAAAAGGCATAAAACATACAAATGCCCGCTATTCAAAGCTTTCATGGTTGTGATATGACATACAGTGGGAGTCATTTAAAACTGGCCTGTGCATGGCAAATTATTGCTTAGTCTCATGCATATTTACAATGAAGTTCATACTCCAAATAGTCTGCAAATGTATTCCATATTATGAAGCTATAGCTGCCTGACTGCTTGCCAGGTAGACTATGAGCGGAGCTGACTTATTACAACTGTTATAAGTCCAACCGAGTTAATTTGCAGTCCAGGTAAAAACAAAAAAAATCTGACATTTTGCCTTAATATCATTAAAAAATTTAAATACTTGGATACTGAACTTTTCATATAATAATTTTTATATTTTATTAAAATATTTTAAAGTTATTTTATTTCTGCTATGTTTCAATAGAATGTGTGGTTATATAAAACTTTTTCACTTTACTTTTAAATTCCATGAACTGACTCACATATCTGTGCTGCAGTTACATAGCTGCAACATACTGGTACCGTGTAGTACCAGGGCTGCCATCAGAAATTTTATGGCCTAATACTTGGTAACTTTTTGGGCACCACCTCCCTGCTTGAGCACCTGGCCACCCTGCTGAAGGCTCCTGAGAATGCTTACTATTAAAAACCACACCCAAACCCCTACCCCCATGAGGTCTGCTAAGGATGCTTACTACAAACCATAGCTCCCCCACAAACCCCAACCACGCTGAGGGCTGCTGAGGATGCTTAATGCTAATCTAGCCCCCCACCTACCCTCTGTCTGAGGGTCATTACCAGCTGTGGTCTCAGCCATGGGGACCGTCAGCAGCACATCTTGACAGTAGCATCGAGGCTGCTGTCAGAATACAGTGCGCAGTACGAGGTGCCACCGACCGGGAAGCAGACTGTCAGGCCCCCTAGATGGTCAGGCCCGGGATAGAAGTCCCTGCCTGACCAGTATCCTAGTTGTGGATATGTGAAACAATGCGCCACAATAAAAAAGTACCATTTACTGTCCCCTCTTTACAATAAGGGCCCTGGTGAAGGTCTAGTATACCCTAGTATAGCCCTAGATACCCTAGTAACTTTAAAATAATTATCTATATGGTTATTTGAACATACAGATTTTAAATAACTCTACATGTGCTGTAGCGATTATAAAACATAATTTTCCTGTGATTTGTACACAACCAAAATAAAGTGAATAATATATTTTGTTAATATTATAAAGTTAGTATAGTATACAGTCACCAACTACAACTTGATGCTGAATACACGAATGCAGGAAATCTTGCTTTGGACTTTATTTAGAATGCAGGTGGGGTGGACTATTCTGATAGTTCTCTACAAGTCTATATTCTGGAACACAACCTCTGTAGCGGAAAGACAAGTGTCATTCTGTCTCAACTGACAAGTGTCAATTGTGATATAAATACTTGGATGATTCAGATGGCAATATGAATAAAATACACTTAGCAGACAGACCATTACCCTGCTCCCAGGGCGTCGATAAACCATATGCTGACGGTATCATAAATATAAATATTTGATTGAAAATTCTAAAAATGTTGCAATTTGAACTGAACCTCAGCTGCTGCCTTTAGTATAACCTGCCCCCTTTTCCATAAATATAATTAGCCAAGAGTTTCAGTGTATACGGTTTTTATTTTATAGTCTCCTGTGTTCCAGGTTTGTTGTCATTGTTTCTTAATCTTAATGTATGTTTTCCTTTAAATATCACAATGCTGCGTTGGGTTGAATTTTTGTACACATACTGCTTTGTGATTGAAAATAAAGTCCAGCCTTTCCTTTTCCCCTTTGTTATCTAAACATTAACAAAGTGTTGAGGACGTTTGCTGTAAACATAATTCTAGTGGTAACTAGTGCCTAGTGGTGCCTTGTCTCTAATGGTGGCTTGTACTGTAGCTCATAGCATTGCTTTCTGCAGAAAGACAGCTGCTGTAGGTAGGGTTCCATAACATGACCTGATAGAATAATTGTTACTAGAGCAGTAAACTCAGTAATTTTTAAACTGATGAGGAGCCTGTGTAACATTATGACAGAAGGTTTTTTCTGCCTACTATCAAGCATCATTAGACTGTATTCTGAGCTGCGGATCAGTGCTAGGCCTGGAGTGAGGGGGTGAACTTCCATGTGCAGTAACACATTTCTTCCAGGCTGGCTATACAAGATGACATGGTAAAGTTCTCAAGATGTAGGGGAGTTAGTCCAGCCAACTTCATACAATATGCATTGAAATCCAAAGTAAATCAGAAAAAGCCACCTAATTTTCTGTGTGTGGGTATCCCTGGCTCACCACTATTATTCATTGGATTCAGTCCTTTCATCAATGGAGGCTCAGCATAACCAAAACTACTATTAAAGACCATGTACAGCACCTAGCCAGCCCATTCCATCAGAAAAACCTTCTTGAAACCACAAGAAAAGATGCTGGAAACTCACACCCAGAGAATGGCAATTTAGGACTATTGATGATTTGTAGACCACACCAAATTTACAGATGGCCTTTTAGTTCTAACTTACAACTGAATGTAGAACTTTTAAGAAGCCACAAAAATGGTAAAATATTACCAGGAGGTAAGTGCAATAACAGACCACTTTTATGTCAGCTGGTGTTGGAAAGTGTATAAAGGTAAAGACAGAGTATGATGGGCAAAGGTAGGGAATAAATGAAACTAAATAGACTTAAGAACAACACAGCACATTTTAAATAAAGATAGACAAAGATGAAGGCAGTAAGAATTTAGAGTGATGAACACAGACACGTCTGCGTAGGGTTGCAACCTTTCAAATTGTGAGCAAATGGAATAAACATAATTTTTTACTGTTCAATGTGGAGTAATGGAGAATATTGAGAGTTAGATGATGCATAGCAGCATAGTAGTATATTAATGGAATTGATGAGTGGAGTAACAAAGAATATCATGAATGGTTTAGATATATGGAGTAGTAGAGAATATCACATGAATTGGTTAGATGTGTGGAGAAGTGGAGAGTATGACACAAATAAGTTTGATATATGGAGTAGAACACAAGAATAGGTAAGATATTAGGATTAATGAAGAGTATCATATGAGTGGGTTGGATATGGGTATTAATGGAGAGTATGCCATGAGTGGTGAAGAGTATCACATGAGTGGGATAGATGTGTAAAGAAGAAGTGGAGAGTATTACAAGAATGAGTTAGATGTTTGGAGTAGTGGTTAAGTGTACCAAGAAGTGGGGGGCCTCATGAGAATGAGTGGCATCTGTGTCAGTATTTCATCTGTATGATTAAGCTGAAGAAGGCATCTGAGATATCTGATATCTTGCTTTTTCAATTACTTCAGTTGGCCAATGAAGGGTATCACTTAAACTCCAAACTCTCTGTATTTACCCTAGTCATACTATAGCAGACTATATTCTAGAGCAGGGGTGGGCAAACCTTTTGACTGGTGGGCCACATTCAATTTAAAAAATTGATAAAGGGGCCGGACCAAGAGCCTGTAATGGCCAACACCCCATAGGTAAGCCAATTCCTTGCATCGCTGGCATCACTTATGATGGCGGTGATGTGTAATTGGTTATGTGTGACAGTGACATTGTTATCTTTTAAAATTTATTTCACTTAGAGAAAAAAAAAACTTGATCATTGCAATGAGCAGAGATAATGCCTAGAGGCTGCCTGGTGTCACCATGAGAATGCGCCCACAGTGTCATCACATGATCATACTATTCACATTTCATTTTTACATCCAGCCCACAAAGTAATAGCTACCATTGCCAAGAACTGACATGGACACTTAGGTGTCTCCAGGGATAACCACTAATACAAAATCTTCATTAAACAACGAACCACCTTGTGAAATCTAGAGCAATCCATGTGTGTTCTGCTGCTGCGACTCTGACAATGTTGTCACTATTAGACTTCATAAACTTATTACACTTCCCAGTAGAAGTTGGCAAGTCACCTGCAGGTATGACAGAACGAACAAGCAATACCATAGCTGGTGACGGAATGAAGAACAGACGTTGGCTGCAAACAGCATGGCACATTTCCAAGCCATAGATAGATTAATAATAAGCGGCCAGCTCTTAATGGAGACAAAACTGTTAGTATCAATTTCTGCAAACTGGGAGAGAGTGCTGAGGAATATATAAGCCACACAAACTCCAAGTTCTTTTAGTGCTAACAAAATAAGGACAGGATTAAGCTCCTTGTTATTGAAAAACAATGAGCAGATAGATCATATGGCGCACATGTGTTTTCAAAGGATTGACAAGCAATTCAGGGCGCGAAACACAGATCTGCCATCTAAGTGCTCACATCCATTATTAGGAATAATGATCCAACCTGAATACATGAATAAGATGCAAGTATTACTACGGCAGGGCAATTTACATTCCTGTGAGGTTTGCCGGTATTAAAATGAGCTGTTTACAGTACGGGGAGATTAAAAAGTGCACTTGAAATGCAATTTTGAAGGTATAATGGAAAATGCGAGAGTAAAATTGAAGAATTATTTCTTCGAAATTTGAGAGACAGAAAAGTCCTGAATATTGGGTGCCAACCCCCTGACAAGCAATCGGGTGCATTAACCCTTTAAGTAAAGGTTATCAGTAAGAAAAGAAGAAGGATCTATTCTTATGGTATCGGCATAAAGATCTATCCTTTAGGAATTTACAGTATTATTTCCTTTCTAGCTACTGTAAGGCATCTTTTGATGGAAGTGAAGGATGGAGTAATTCCGGGGGGAGATCAAAATAAATTCAAAAGAAAATACAGAATTTATTTCATAGTAATGAAAAGAAAATCATTATGCAATAAATAATAAAGGCAGATAAAATAACAAATTAATCTTAATAAATTGACCCTTTTATGTATACCATAGTTGAGGCTAGGGTGGACGGCATTTATGAGAACTGCGTCATTATAAATCCAAAATACAGCTTAGGAGGAAGACAAATTCAGGTCAGATGGAGGTCACGCAGATCTACCTGTCAAAGAATTAAGATCTCAAATTCATTTCACAGGCATACAAAAGAGAGTTGCATTTGTCCACTGGCTGAAACCAAATGCCCATTGGCACAGGCCCTTTCTGTCTTCAAATTAGCTTTGCTCTCTTGAGGGCAATTAATTTTTAACAAATCCCAATATTTTATTCACTTCAAATAGATTTTCGCTTCAACATCTGTTGTACTGCTCTTTAATTTTTTTTAAAAGAACTAGGTCAAGCTGCAATACCGAATTTCCCCAGCAGGGGCAGAGAATGTTGTGAATAATGCTAACTAATTATTTAATTTATAATAATATTCAAATTTAAAGTAAGCACCAACCACAGCAACATTCGTTACCATGTGAAGCTCAAAAATATCTAGATGGTAAAGTAAATGGCACATACCTCAACCTTTTGTGAATGATCAGGACCATTTTCAGCTATCTGAGGAGGCAGATAACATGTCAGATGCTCCACATCCATTTCATTGTGATGCCAGAAATCAAAGCTGAAGCAAAATATAGCTTGCACGGGACTTCTCCTTTATTCTGCAGTTGTGGTGCAGCAAAGGAAACTCCCCATACACCTTTAGATTTCTCTGACAGATTTCCTTTATGTAATATGAGGGACTTCCTAAACAATCAAGTCTACCTGTGTTCAATCGCAGGAGACCCTATACTACATAGTAGTTGGTAGATCTAAAGGATATATGACAGATAGATCTAAAGGTGTATGGCCAAGGCCAACTTAAACTGCTATGAAATTCCAATTAAAGTGATCCTGCTTTTTTTATAAGCAAATTAAGGCCTTTATCACATCACATACAGGAGAGTGTATGAACTTACTACATGTCTATTGTTTTTAACATGGCCTTCTCCATGTATACTGTATACCTTACATTGTAACACCCTAATGCAGTGTTCTTTTACCTTTTTAGATCCACAAGCCCGGAAGTGACATCTCGAAGTGTCACTTCCTGTATTTGGAACAGGGAAGTGCCAGTGTGGAGAGTCACTTCCACGTTCCAGACTCTGTGATTTCACTTCTGGCACAACTAGGTAAGTTAAATCTCAAAGTTAGGAGGGGAGAGTAACACTATAGGTTAGGATGGAGGGGATGTTACTCTTCATCCTAACTTCCACGACCCCTGTGAAATGGTCGTTCGACCCCCAAGGTGAGAACCCCTGACCCAATGCTAGATGTTGCAGTTGAAAGCAACTTCTTAAAATCTTAATTATTGAGATATTTTAAAAAGTCAAGTGCTTAACAGGAACCTAAGCTCCCCATCATCATGGACAGGAACCTATGCTCCCCATCACAACTAATATACCGTAACGTCCTAGTAAAGCCAATTATAGAAAGAAGAAGCCTAAATCAACTCTTGCTGAGTGACCAGTAACCAGCTGTAAAACTGGCCTTCAACTTATTTATTACCGGGGACTGCTGAGCAATAACATTGAGAGCAATTACATTAAAAATGCTGCGGAAACTGGCTGACAGAATGGCATTGTTGCTTAAATATTTATCACCTGTCTGCAATACAGCATATTTCTGCTTTAATGCAAGAGTGTAAATAACTCAGCATTGTACCTGAAACCCAAAAATATGTCAGCTGTATTTTACATAGCATCTGTATGATTCACAGCTTCCCCTTAAAACTCAACAGACGCTTGGTATGAAAAACGCCTCCGTTAAAATGGAAAGTAATGGTTATAGATATATCTTCATTTTTATACCACTTCTGCATAAAAACAACAATAGGTTGCTTCTCTGATTGGCATAATGTCACAGGTAGACGGTCCTTGGGAAACTGTTGGGAAACAAAACATATATTGCTATGTAGTTTATCTATTATATACTTGCCTGTGGAGAACTTTTCACTGGCTGGTGGATAAAAAACGACATAAAACAAATTGTTTTGTTGTATTGTAGATGAAAATTGGCTACGCCTTGGAAGTGTCAGGGTCAGGGATGATCCTAGCCTGTCTGGACACCTTTGCCTCTCTGGTGTCAGGGGAGGGGGGGGGGGGGATCGTGATGTCTCAACGAGGGGGGTGGCAATGTTATCTGAATGGGGGGATGGTAGCTGTGTTGGACCAGATTGGTAAAGGTGGTAATAATTAAGTCAGGTGGTGCCCAAAGCCCATGATGCTGCCCTGACCAAGACTTTTTAGGCTGGGAAACAACAGGTTGCCTGGTTTGGGGTAAGGGCCCCAACATCTGCATGGTCACAAGATTAATTTTCATCCATTTTTTTCATTGCATTGATGATGGTTGAGTCTGCGCAAAGCCTTCTGCAGCACATCCCAAGGATTCTCAATGGGATTAGGTCCACACTGGACTATGTGGTGGCCAATGCATGTGTGAAAATGGTCATGCTCCCAGAATATTCATACATACTGTTGCTGAACCTAGACCTGACCAACTACAGCAACCCCAGATTTATCCAATAGGAGACTCGTACCTATTTGCAGAGCTGCACATAAGTGGTACTCTGGTACTCAAAAGGAGCCAAAAACTAGCTGTGTCCGAGCGTCCGTGTCTGAGTGGCCGCAGCTAAATGTTAAATGTATAAAAATTATGTCACTTGGATAACCGCAGGGAAATATGAATAACTATGAAAGGTTGCAGTTAGGAGTGTGAAATTGGGAATGTAAATTAATACTCAAAAAAAAAAGATTGGACTTCTAAGGGTGTTGGAGATCTGGGGGATGAAAGTCAGAGTAGGCATACGTATGAGTAAAATCTGACAAGAGAAAAGCACTATGTGACAGCTGGAATATGACTATAAAAGGTTGACATTTGGACTGCAGGTAGCCTCAGGGGTTATTTACTAAGTCCAAAAATTTCAGGGTTGAACTACTGAGATATAAGATCTGGGGGTTCAAACGTGTCAAATGTACCGTGAGCGTTACATTTGACCAAAAAGCCAGCTGGTGACCTGTGGATGGAGACATTTAATCGGAGGCTCAATCAGGAACAGGAAGGTCAATCTGCAGCAGAATCTACCATGCACGACACTGATGTAGAGGACAATAAGGGTAGACAGTGAGGAAGACCACGTTACATATGGGGTGAGTACCAAACACCATCTCCTGGTACTCATCTGAGGAGCTCACTAAAACAGTTATGTGCACCCTAGTCTATTTGGGTAGGCAGTGTATATAAAACATGCACCATATCACCTTAACTGAACTTCAAAAGGCAAAGAGGATCCTCTTCTGGACATATAATGGAATAAAGAGATCACATCAACACATGTATCTAGCTTTACAACAATTGCTGACATAAGAGATTTCAATCACGTGTGGATATATCTGTCACCAGCACAAGAGAAGTAGATGAAAGACAACTGTCTGTCTCACGCATACTTAAAACCAGCTTTAAAAAATTTCAAGCACTCGAGTCAACGGAAAGCAAATATTTCCATTCATTCCAATACAAAAGTTGTAAAAAAAAAATGCTGCGAAGAATAAAAGCAATCTTCGTTTGGCTAATGTATTAGGCTTTGTTATCGGGAGAGAACACCGGAGAGTTACGGCACTAAACCTTCGTAGCCAAATTTATGTAATGAAAGAAATGTGGCTCGGTGAAAAACGGCATTCTTTGCTCCGAGATGATGTTATTGCCTCATTGCCAGGGGACAAGAAGCCGTCATTAGAAAACAAAATTACTCAGCTGTTTATAAGCAGAAAGCTCAGGGGGAAATTCATAGGCCCCAAAAGGAAATGTATATTAGGGTTATGCAAACATATGTTGCAGGTGTTGTAGAGGAGACAGGTGGGCCAAACCTCAGCCACTAAAAGGGATTTAGTGGAACATAACTGAAACCAAATTGTCTGAGCACACGCGGGTGATGAAGATACATGGCGATAGTTAACAGTATATGCAAAGTGAAGCTGTCAGGAAAAAAAACGGTCTCTCCCATGCCAAGGAAACAGATTTTTTTTCTTCAGTTTTTGGATTGTAAACTTCTGCAGTATTTTAAACCTGGAACAAACAGCCCGATAGAACTGCAATTACCGCAAAACTGCTACGGATTAACTAAATTAGCCTTATTTAAACAAATATTTCGGAAAAAGACAGCTTGTAGAAGTACTCTCCTTGGTCTCCTTTGTGATGGTAGATCCATCTTAATTCTTGCAAAGCCTGTGATATTTCTAAATGAAAATGCTAATTTAGCCTTTTATTTTCCAGTTGCCGTTGAAGCTAAAGATGGTCAACGGAGAAGCACCTCGCAGAGCCGTGCCAGTACCATCTATCTGATGTTAAAGCGCTCATCCAATTCTCTTTGTTATTATATATCATTTATATCGCTGCTAATTCCTACGGAAATTGCTAAGTTTTACAATGAAAGGAGGAGGCACAGAGGTGTCTTGCATATGTTGTGTTGTGTTCTACAGCCCAGAGCTAAATTAACTAACCATCTCATCACCGAAAATGAAAATGAACTGATCCAGTTCTTATAAAGTAATATAAAACACTCAATTTCATTTAAACTTTAAGATAGTTGTAAGTGACCAGATAAAACAGCACCACTATTGGACTTTATTATGACCTCATTGTTGGAAATCAATCTGGGCAACTGTAGAATGGAAAACTCATTATTTAACCACATAAGTGCACACAAGTTACATCACTGTAAGCCACATTAAAGGGCTGTCATAAATCCTAACAAAGTGCTACATTTCCATTCAAAGTTTTGCAGTGCTTAAAGCAGATATATATTCAAAAATGAAAATATATATATATAAATATAAAACTAAAGTTTGACTTCCCTCTGAGCTGGTATGATGGTGGAGTAGTGCACCACAATTCTCAAAAAATATACCTACCTTCTATTCCCTGGCTTCAAGGGGGTTAATTAAAGGTACAATATCACAAGTGGCCACTGGGGTTGGGTGTTTATAATGGTTTTCAATGGAGAAAAACATCAACGTACAATTCAATGGAGAGCAGAGATGAGGTACTTTCCCGGCTGTCTTGCTCTCAGAGATGTTGGCTCTTCTGCCCTTCCATTGTGCTGCATCATCAGACATGGGTGGGGAGGATGAGCTGTGAGGCACATTCTTGATTAACTCCTCACAGGTAAGATTTTTATACATTTTCTTACACACATTCTGCCCTATTATCGTCACTCCTTAGGGCATTCTGCCCTATTGTCGGCACTCCTAGTGGCATTTTGCCCCATTGTCAGCACTCCTAGTGGCATTCTGCCCCATTGTCGGCAGTCCTAGTGGCATTCTGCCCCATTGTCGGCACTCCTAGTGGCATTCTGCCCCATTGTCGGCACTCCTAGTGGCATTCTGCCCCATTGTCGGCACTCCTAGTGGCATTCTGCCCCATTGTCGGCACTCCTAGTGGCATTCTGCCCCATTGTCTGCACTCCTAGTGGCATTCTGCCCCATTGTCGGCACTCCTAGTGGCATTCTGCCCCATTGTCGGCACTCCTAGTGGCATTCTGCCCCATTGTCGACCCTCCTAGTGGCATTCTTCCCATTGTCGGCACTCCTAGTGGCATTCTGCCCCATTGTCAGCCCTCCTAGTGCTATTCTTTAAAATAATCAGGTGGTAGGTCCACTTTATTCTTCTTGTGACTTGGTTTGGGTGCTGACTTGTGTTTCTACAACAAAAATTCAGAGAATGCTTTTCAATTGACTAAAATGTTAGAAGCTTCTGATTCTAGGGAAATGTATTAGGGATCACTACAGGGTGAGGAATAAACCACGTTTGTGTCCTCTAAGGGAAGATCTATTGCAACATATAGAACTCTCTTTGGTTTATGGCAGTGGTGGGCAACTGAGTTGATATGTAGGGCCACAAGTGCGGCCCTCGGCATCATATGTGTGGCTCGTGGCTCGGATAGGTTCCACATTGGCCATGACAATGGGCAGTGGGCGCCAATACAGGCAATAATGCGGGAGCGCATTTGGCGTGCCGAGGACAATTGGGTTAGAGGTAGACGCAGGAAGGAAC
>CM070036.1:119759468-119786646 GCA_036250615.1 Ptychadena robeensis
TCTTAAGACTACAAAATCGTGAAGTATAGATGGTGACATCAATGTAGAATAGTCGACTCTATTCCTGTATATCAATATATGAGACCAAATAAGTATGATTATTATTTTTATTATATTCAATTACCATTTAGGAAGTTCTTCAATATCCCTGAGGAAGTCCTGGTTTGGGACGAAACGCGTCGGAAATAGCTTGAAGGAATTTTTGGACATATGAGTAACATTACGGACTTTTTTATTTATTTATCAGCCTTTCCTATGGTGATGTTATGAGATCATGTTACAAGTTGAGATATTGTATGCTAATACACTGTTGTCAAGTCTTCTGGGGTGACAATACCAGAAGTAAACTACCCCTTGTGTATATCCTGTATACTGTGTTTTTAATAAAAGCTAAACATCATTCCTGTTGACCGGAACTCTTTAAGAACTCAGATTCACCTTTAAAGTCCACTAGGGGTCGGCCACCCCCTTTGGGGTTTGTTCCCCCCATACAAATCTATATTTAACCATGGATAAGATGTTATATGCTGTGTCTGCCTTGCGGTTGTGGTTCATGGATGGGTGGGACCGGCAAACAGGCCGTTCACAACCGACCATCTCTAGCCTAACAGTTTCTGAACAACTACTGGTTGTTTATATAAGAGGACAGGAAGATTTTTTTGCAACAGAAAGTATTAAGAAAAAAGCTCAGAATTAAGTGAATATTACAAATTAATTTTTCTTTGCCGATGAAAAATAAAGAGATAAGTGTGGCCTTGTTTTTTTTTTCTCTTGGTTTTAACTACTTGTACTTATTATTATTATTATTATTGTACCTTAAGTACAGCGGACCCTCAAGGTACAACCATTTTGAGATACAACCAACTTAACATAAGCCAAAATGTTTGTTTTGCTTTTAGAGCGAAGGTTCAACATACAACTCAATTTCCGACCTAAAGCCAGTGTACAGTATGGCCTCTGGTTTGCAAGGACTCCATGTGTCCAGAAACTTGACTCTGAGCCCAGATATACTGTCTGAGCATACAAAGTACTGTATATACATGGGATTGTATGCAAGCAGCCTACAGGTGTCCAGGAATTTGCCTCTGAGCACACAGTAGGAAGTATAGTATTAAGGATGATCAGTGCATAATCAGTGGATAGTCGGTACATAATGGCCCCCAAAATGGTAAGGAAGATGGAAAAAAAGAAGAGAGATTAGAGGGCAGTTACAATATTTAACATATTTTTATTATAGAAAGGTTAGGAAAGTAGTAAATTGGAAGGTCCGAAACTGATTATTGACATTTCCATCAAATGGTTTTGAACCAGCTCACCTTGCAACCAACCCTTTGGAACAAATTAAGTCGAAGGTATACTGTATATATTTTCCTGGTATAGATATAAGCATTTAAAGCAAAGCTACACACAACTAAGAATGGCTAGACAAAAATAAATACAATAAATATAGACGACAACAACCACATACTGCTCTATGGCCATAATAACAACTTGATGCCCACATTAAAAGCAGTATAGAAAATTAATATACCAACAATATAACACCAAAGATGTGTACAGAACCAAAACCAACATGTGAAGAGAGGGCCCCATGCTAAGCCCCTGATTATAAATATTCATTCACTAATTGCAGTAATATTTTTCTGAGCCATGACTCGATCTGCAGGTAGCATTGCACTAGGAAATAAGAACTCTTTACTAAAGTAGACGGATAGTCCTAACTTATTCATGCACACAAGGATTTCTAATTATGTAGCATCAAAGCCGTGGAACTCAAAGGGTTACATTTAAACACTCAGTGAAGACAATTTATGATAGAAACATTTACTGCTAAACTCACTTCTGGCTATCTTTATAGACATAAATGGTCATAAAATTAAAGGAAAGCACTTGTTTTGTTCTTAGTTGCTAATTTAAAATGTTAATGCTTGTTACACAAATTCAGCAATGCAGTAGGTATTACTCATTGTGATAAGGTTAACACTTTTAAAATCAATGAAAGCGGGATATAGATGTGCAGCAACAAAATATTACTATGCTTATGGTGCTGTATTAGAATTTTATTTGCTAAAGGGAACAGGCAGATTTTCCAAATTCACCGTTAACTTAAAACAATAGTTTCAAACCTTTTATTTCTTAGGCCTTACTGCCTCCAGGACTCAAAGGAACATCTGGCTATTTAGAGAAAACAATATGTTCACATCGTCTATGACTTTTCGTTTCTAATTGGGTTTTAAGTTTTTCTCTCGTAACGAAGTAAGCAGCTAGTAAACACCATAGAGGTCATATAAAGATCACAATGCCAAACTATGGAGGCTGGAAAGAATGTACACAGCTATGGATGACCCATCTCTTTGTAGTCACCTAAAGGACCATTATAATATGACATTCTGAAATGTAGTATTATTATGTACTCAATATATTTGTCCATTATTAGTCCACTTGAATCTTTATACATTAATGTCAAGGTCGCCACAAAATGTAAACCGTGCAGTAGCAGTGTTATATTGTATTTTGAATCCTATCCTTTAATTTATCCTTGTTATTTTACACAAATAGCTTGCCAACAGGTATAAATGGAGAAACATGTACACAGCATATCAGCTAAACTCAATTCAATCAGTAATAAATTTATATTTTGTTTCGCCTAAATCATTCCTTACATCTCGTAACAAAAAAATCTGTAAAATTCCTTATTTTAACTAATGCAGGAAGGTGTGGTTACATCCACATATTATGCTGATCCTCCATAAGGACTGAAATCCAAGGGATGACATACTATCAAATTGCTGGAGATGTAGTAAAGGGTACTACACTAGCATATGTGGTTTTGCAAAACTTAAGCTCAAAGACAAAATATCTATATGAATTTGCACTTGATTTATGCAACAACTTTTTGTGTAAGAGCAATAATTTTGTACATCGCCAACAAATTTGGTGGAGCATGCTTGTTTTGCAATTAACCCAAAAAGTCGAATTGGTCAAAAATAATTCTACCATCTCTAACAGGGACAGAAAGACTGGGGTCCACCAGTCTGCATATTGTTGGTTCTATTTCACTTGCGTCTACTAATTCACATCTACGAAGCTGACTATGTACAGTGATACAAGAGTAATCTTTTTTAGTACCAGGAACCTCTACAACTGTACAAGACTAACAGAAGGAGTTTAATTAACCTGAGCACAAATACATAAGTAAATAATCAAATAAATTAAAACTAAAAAACATGTAATTCTTACTTATAGCAATCACTCAGATTGAAAGTTTTTTTACATTAAACAAATTACAGGTGTTCCCATTTAATAAAAATATGTATGAGTTCCCTCAGCCCTCATTTAGCTCATATGCATTCCTGTGCGTTTGGCCAGTTCGTCACTACGTTGTTTTCAGACGTCCACCAAACATATGGGAATCGCAATGTGTGCCACTCACACATCCATTCCCGTAAGATCCTTTGGATGTGGGACCCTGGTATAGCGATCGACCAGAAAAGAACTGTCAAGGCGGATCACTGTGTGACAGGCTTGCGGTGCTTTTCTGGTCAATCGCTCCAGGTAGATGCATCAGTTTTGTGGACGATCATGTATTGGCGGCCTTAGAACAGTAATTGGTTTCTCCAGTAGACAAGTCATCTTCACTTGATCAGCTCAACAATGAACAAATAATATACTGTGATTGTAGCCATATTTGATAAATACAATGAATGTGTTTCTTGACCTTACTATATATTCTGCTCAGTTCTTCTCTAACAGTAGAGCTCAGAGGGAATGTTATCTATGCTTAAAAAAAAGGTCCAGCCCAGTCAAAAACAAGTTGAAGGGACATATTTGGAAAAGTTGGTTTGGACATTAAGCCTCATGAATGAACAGGATATGTCCATAATTATTTGTTTGATGTTCATTAATATCAAGCATAAGAATAGTTTGTGGACAACACAAATCATATTTTGCAACCATGGGTAGGCTGTGTCAAGAAGAAATTTCAAAGTGTCTGATCACCATTATATGAACAATCGTTTACCCCAGATTTACTGTTTGCTTTGAAAACTTCTGGTGTACTTGTTGCTGTACAGTGCACAATTAATACAGATCTAAAACATCCTTTAAGTTCCCCCCTCTAAACGCACCCTCTGTGATTAATGATATGTACCGCTGTCAGTACAGATAGTAGATGACAGCCTCCAGACGTAATCTCTCCATGAGGTCCCAAAACTTTATGCTAATGTCTATTGCTAGCTGCCAAGTAAGCTCTTCGTCTAAAACACATTTGCACACTTTGATTGTATAATTGTTGATGTGCTTTAGGCGTTGAAGAAAACAGGCTTGGAGAATTAACGTACCTTTGGGTCTCTCAGAAACAGAGCCTTGAGAATTAGGGAATGTACATCACCAATAGGTGGGTAATGCATCAGGAGGCCCAGACACGTCTGATAGTTGCTGGAGATTACTAAGAAGAAAGAAATAACAGATATGTTACCATTATCATATATACATGAAACACAAACCCATCAGAAAAGTCCAAGTCACTCACTTCCTCCCCACTACCCTTCAAGCCCTGGTCTCTTCTGTATTTGTGTCTTTGTCAGCCTTATCCATTACTTCTACCTTAAGGCTACCAGTTTCCTTTCCTCCATGTCTTAAATTACCCTCAATTATCTTTATAGGGATATTATTCTTTCATCTGATCACATGGCCAAGCTGTTGAAGGTTTTTTTTTATAATGGTTAGAATAGTTCAATGTAAAGTTTTTATTTGTCCTGGGCTTTCATTCTCCGTATATAAAGATACTGTCATAGATCCTACTTAAAGGCCGTTTCTCCACATCTGTTCTAGGCAGAGAACCAAGGATCAGGATTATTTCTGATATTTCTTCCACATTAATCTAAATGACCATGCATAGCTAATTATGGGGATAACATTATCACTATAAACTTTATTTATGTCCTAAATGCTATCCTAATTTTAGAATGAACTACCATACAAACAATGTTTCAGGTTAATAAAGAGTAGAACTGAGACCAGATAACGCCACATATTGTATTTAACTTTTTGCTACTATTTGGGGTGCTCAGATATTGTGTGCTACATTTCCTTAAGAACCAAAACACACCATGGCCAAGGACATTTCACATAAAAGCTGTGTTTAAACTCTTGGAAACAGGCATTTGCAACTAGTGTTCCAATTGGTCAGGAATTGGATGTTGTCTATGTTGGAATATTGTATGGGCAGCCATACACTTTCCTATTATATATAGATATATCAATCACTGCAACATTCCAATGTCTCCTGGGGTCCGGGCATTACTTTCCGGTGCAAGTCCACAGTTATGCGGATACTTCAAAACCTGCACTCACTTACCATTGCATCTTAAAGGACTAAAGCTGGGAATAGACGATACAATTTACCATCTATTCCTTATTAGATTCTTTGCACTAGGAGCGGTGTGATGACGTCACCACGCCCGCCTGCTAGTGCCGAGAATCGGACGGCACTCTTTATGTGCAGCTCTTTACTTCGGCTGGGGGCCCCAGCCATCCCCAGCCGAACTAATGGGATCGGGCTAAGATTTACCATCCTGTCGAATAACTGTGCGATCCGACAGGACAGCTGATTTTAGTCCAATCCACGTTAGTTGCAGCCTCCAATTCCTGCACGACCCGATCCTTAAGGGATGCGGGAGCGTGCACGGCATCGGATCGGGGATCGGATCATGCAGGAATCGGAATGTGTATGCCCAGCTTAACACGTTAGTGTTCAAGCAGGACTCCATCTCAAATTGTGGACACTGTTGGCAATACCTATTGAATTATGGCATTCTGACTGTGTGATTTGGGAGTAGATTGGGACACACGTGTTTGTTGTTATAAAAATGGTTGAATAAAAATGTTTTGAAAAAAAATATACATTTGCTACATTATATGACTGTCAGGATCCCGGACCATCCGGGCTTGTACGTTCTACACTCCCCGCCTTAGCCTCCCCCGACCCTGTACCTGTGGCTGACGTTCCTGGGGTCACTCGGGGTACGCCTGGGGCCTCTCCTGTTGTCACCATGGTGGAGCCGCCGGCGCGTGCCCGTGCGCGTGCCCGTGCGCGTGCCCGTGCACATTGCCGCGCATGCGCGTAGGCGCGCGCGCGAGCCCTCTCCTGAGTTTTAAGGGCTGGCTGGGGGGTGTGTTCCAGAGTGTCCATCCCTCCTACATGGGCGGACCCTGGAGCACACTTCCTATATAAACCAGCCAGCCCTTGCACTCAGTGCTGTAGAATTGCAGTTCCTGAGTAGATGTGTATTGTGAATTCCTTTGGCTTGACTCCCCGGTGTTTGACCCTGCTTGGTACTCGACGATCCTCTGACTTCTGGCTTCCTGACCCTTGCGTGTATTTGACTATTCTACCTGCCTGCCGCCTGCCTCGACCCTCCACCTGTCTATTGACCATCCGTTTATTGCCGCCTGCCTCGACCCTTGTTTTGGACATTGACTATTCTACTCCTGGTGTATCCATACTACTCGTTACAAGGACTTCCCTCCTGAAGGGGACCACCCTTGGGACTCGCGTCCGCAGCCTCCTGGGGGGGTTCACTAGGGAAGCAGGACCTGGCCACCTGAGTGCGGGAAAAGTCCACAGGGTCCCCTCAAGGGATCCCTGCCTAACTCCCATTAGGGGGGCTCTGGGGGAAGACCCTCAGGTGGCTTAGATTCCCTGCTCCTAGTACCCCCGTGCCAACCCAGGACCTGTGGCACAACAATGACACAGAAAACTTAAATTCACTTCTACAGAGTATAAAAAAATATTGTATAGAAAGAGATGACCTGGCACCAAAGAAAGGATAAGATCCTATACTTTGGAGATACGTTAAAATGTGAGGGGAAAGACAGGAGGTGGAGACAGAAAGCAATACATAGTGGGATGAAAAGGACTAAAATTGCTCAAAATCCAGAACCAGAGAAGAAGGAGAAAAAAACCACAGACAAAGGGAAGTAAGGACAGAACTGGGAAGACAGACCAAAACCGATGAGGTTTGATTTAGAATAAGCGACAATCAAAGCAAAGCAACAAGGAATCCATGGATCCCAAACTCTTTCCAAAATGTACATCTTGTCAAAAAATGTAGCTTAGAGAGTCTCCCATTTTCCTCCTTTTTTATGTCACACTAAACACAGTAAAAAGAAAAAAAAAAGAACAAACAAACATTGACAGAGTCTAACTAACCTTTCCACAGTCATTTATTTCCCGTCTGACAAAAAGACAATACCTGTATTTAATTGGTTACTTTTGTGTTAAGCACTGCGTTTTCCCTATTCTTATTTTCTTTTCTAAAATCATACATTTTACAAGGGCAATTACTAAACCCATCATTCAAGGCAGGTCTAAGAAAACTGCATTTTTTTCCCCAATCGAAATGCGAGCAATCCATCTGCTGTGGCTGTCAAAGCAAAGCCTATTAATGATGCTTGTTTAGTATACCATATTGACTGCCTGCAACAATACTATCTGCTAGCATACTGAAAACAAGTCTACTTTCTGCCATTCCTTTCTCTTTTAAAGCTGAACTAAACTATATACATACAATATCAAGAGTGAACTGTCCCATACTGGACACTGTAGTAGGAACAGATTGTGATTGTTACATTTAAGGGGTCCACTAAAGACTTATGGAGTTTAGAGTCTAAATGTGGGGTAATATGGTAAAGGAAAGTATAGTGTTTGTACTCTATCTATTCTAATAGATTGTTGTATCGTGTTACCCATCGACGAATACAGCAAGTTTGGAGTTTAAGTGATAACTTTTTTGATCTGCAACATCCCCAAAGCTTGCTTCTCTAATGACTTCAGTTAGCCAATAAAAGGTATCACTTCAACTCCAAACTTGCTGTATTCTATCTATTATTAGTGATGTCTTATATATTAAGAAAACTACATTTTTTTTAGCAAATTGATTATTTCAGATTACAAGTCCAGCCAACTTTGCTGCAGATGTATTTTTGAATCACTGCATACAGAGCCTGAAGAAGGGATCTAAGTTTGCTTGTTTAATAACTTCAGTTAGCCAATAAACAGGAACATTCAAACTCCAAACTGTCTGCATTCATCCATGGCCAACACAAACAATGCAAATATTCAATGCAGAATGTCAACCTAGATTCATGCTGTGTACTTTTTTTGTATGAAAAGCATTTCAGAAAAGTAATGTCCTACTTGTGTGGTTGGTTTACTGATATGCTGATATTCTCCTATGTCTGTGCTTAAAATATAAATTAGTATTTGTTTCCCCAGCGATGGGAATTTTTTTACTTTTGGTAAAGTACACCAACTTTTTTTTAAAGCTCACAATGTCATTATAATGAGTCAGATAGGATAAGTCTAGAAAGGACATGGGGATACAAACAGCATCAGAACTAAAATAGGTGGGAAAACGGGACTATAAGTGGGCATACGCAGGTGGATTTTCCTTCAATTGATGAACCCTCTAGCCCTTAATCAATCGGTCCCCATCCAGAGTAAAGGCAATCAAACCGGGATTTGCCAACATGTTGATTCCCTGTTTGATTACTGGATGCAATCGATTCCAGAACAATCGATCACGAACGAACATGATCGATTGTGCAGGAATCAATAAAAAATTGACTCTTGTATGGCCACATTAAGTATGGAAAACTGTTTAAAAGCAAAAACACAAACTCCAACACATAGCTGACCCCGAAAGGACAATTTCTTCCAGTGGTAACAAAGACAGGAATTCATTGCAGTTAGGGTTCCAAAACTCCGTTCCGTAGGTGCCATGATCAAAATATAACCAACTGCTTTTGATATGTGTGATCAAAAAGTAATCTATATTTTTTTCTGTATTAAGTTAGCGAAAGGACTGATGTCCTGAGAGGGATGTAAATATTACAGACAATATACAACTACGGTATCAAATATGAGTATTCATCTATACCTGCAAATATAGGTAATTAGTTATAAGTCCCTTTAAGAAATATGTTGAATATCGGCCCAATTTAATCTCAGACAGTACTTCCCCTTAGAAATCAATTTGACCCAAATGAATGCTATCAAATGCAGTGATCACTGTCTTGCAGAAATCTAAAGGCGACAGCTAGAGGGAATGGTAGCTAGAAAATTATGTATTAATGTTTATTCAGGTGAACTGTGCTGTACTTCTAAACTTTAATGTATTAAATCCTGAGTATTCAAGGCGATTCATCACGGTGTCATTGCATACAATATACTGTTTTTATCAATGCCACAATTGTATATCCCTCTTTTAATGTAAGCGTACAGTGATTCATCAAAGAAGGAATGCAGCATTTTTAAAGAGGAAACAAAGTCCAAGCTCCTCTACCTGTGATTTGATCTCTGGGATCAGTAAAGGGGCTCTTAGTGGATGCTTAACTGCAGCAGAATTATTAAATAATAAGCTTCCACTCCCTGCTGATCCAGACATACACAGGATGGCAAGCCATCTTATTGGCTGTGATTTCCTTGGTGTCCAGCAGGTGGTGCTCATTACTAATGACTGCTTTACTGGTGTACTGGTGTACGACCACAAAACTAAAGTATCACAGCTCATACTGACACTACAGGAAAACTTCACCTTTCTACCTCTGCGTACATTACTAAGGATTCTGCCACTGCTTCCACGCTGTAACTCTATGGGTTAATATAGGGCGCCAGATAAACCCAGTCTTTTCTGCTACCTATGTCAATCAACATTAGTTTTTTTTATTTTCTAACCTGCAATGATGACCTTGCAATGATGAACCTGGAATATTAATTTTTTGGAAGATTTTTTATCTAAACTGTTTGTAATCTGAGATTAAATCATTCACCTAAGTGTACAAATAACAAAAAATCTATAGAAAAACAAAGTAAATATATTTTTTATATTCACTTAACTCCTGCATTGTGGGGCATTACCACACTAAGAAGAATGTGTACTATTTTTGCGTTAACAAACTCGTGGCATATTTTTCCAGTGCATAATAGTTTGTGGATATCTACTGTATTTTTTGTCTACCACAAGCTAGTGGGTGTTCCCCAGAGGGAAATCCCAAATTTGTTACAAGAGAAAAGTACAACCCTAGTGGTACTTCGGAGATGTAAGGTGGAATTCCATTTACCGTCCAAAAGTAGGTACTTCAAAAGTATATATACATATATAAGTCGTTATTCATACACAGGACATATTTACAGACATACAGTTACACATATATAAGAAAGGTAAATAAATATAAACCACCTAAGGGCTTGTTCTCCACTATACGTCGAGACCTCCTCCCGATGGAGCACATAGACCTTACCTGCTCGGCGGATGTCTAAACACAGCTGAACGCATTCGACTACGTTCAGCCTAAATCAGGAGAATGACACGTAAAGCATCTTTTTTGGATCATTTGTCTATAAAGATCCTGTATTTTATGCTCTATAGAACGGAATGTGTTCCACCCAAAATCAGGCAGAAAATGTCTGTGCTTCTGATAGAATTAATATGTATTTTTTTATTATAATTTAAGCCCGTGGTGTATAATCTTCAAAGAACAGCTGGTGCAAACAATTTGCATAAAGTTACCCAAAACCCACTTGGACAGGATGTTC
Source organism: Ptychadena robeensis (assembly GCA_036250615.1). Lineage (NCBI taxonomy): Eukaryota > Metazoa > Chordata > Amphibia > Anura > Ptychadenidae > Ptychadena > Ptychadena robeensis. Next base: position 119,770,069 of record CM070036.1, read on the forward strand.
CCGATAAGGCTAAAGTATGTTCCAACAGGGAACATGTTGTATATTGTTATACACTAGGAGAAGAGTCACTGCTAAACCAGGAACTAACTTGTGGAGACTTTACACTGTCAGCTCACCCTGGAACATGCTATTTACGGAGCGGTGGGTGCAAACGCTGACCCGGCAACCCTGTTTTCGGTGGGATGTGTGTGCAAGTTTCCAACATCTGACGGGACCACGAGCAGTTCCATCTTGGGCTCTGGATTACCGGCATACCTCCCACACATTGCGTCCTCTCCCCTACTACTCTGGCCTGGGCCGCCTTTTCCTCTCCCCCCCAGGACGGCGTGGGGATACCATCTGCACCCACCCCAAGTGGGGATGTCTCCGCTATACCGGGTGCTTGGGCTCATCACAAGCTGCTTCCTGCTTATCGGTTTCGCCGGACACCCCGGGCCACCAGTCAAAATATATACAGTGTGTAGACAATTCTCAGTGATCCACTTTCCATGATGAGCCTCTTTCTTGGGATGAAACGCGTCGGAGTGTTAAGTGGCATCACTAAACGTGTCCTACTTCAAGTGATGTTGTATTTGTAACCTCTGTATATTTGGCTGGTGTTGTTATGCTCAAAATTATTATTTTTAACATGGATGATTATGTATTTTATAATGTCATTTTTGGATGATTATGTATTTAATAATGTCATTTTTACTCTGACATGTACTAAGTGACATAGGTCCTATTTTTGTAATAAAGACCCATTTTAAACACATTAGTGACTTATGTGCCTTTAAGTTGGTCTCCCAGGACCTCAATCTGGGCATTAGGGCATTATTATCATGCTATTTACATATTAACTCGGGAGTCTGGGTGAGACTCTAGCTGTCATAGCAGGTAATATATTCACTGTTCTTGCAATTCCATGTGCACATTCTTTATTTGCAGCTCATTACCCATAGAAATTGCAAGTGCAGTGAATAGTTTACCTGTTGTGATAGCCAGAAGTAAAATTTATGTTTTCTTTGTTATGTTTAAATGGGTAATTGTGGTCGCCACAGCACAAATGAGAGTTTTTAGTAAAAACATGACAGAAGTCGTAGAGTAGTGGCGGTTACATTATTGACTGCAGCATTATCTCAGGCCACAAGATTAAAAAAAGAGCAAATCAAGCATCCAGGGATTTAAATTTGTGATATTTAAGAAACTAGCCCTTATATACAAACCTAGCACAGGGGTCCCATTGAATGAACCAGTGTAAATCATTAAATTAAATGTATTTTTTTAGCAAAATAGCATTATATGAAGTCCACCTACAATGCATAGATAATAAAGTAAACATAAAATGATGTGGTACTTACATGCATCCCTAATATACAGCAGCATGGCTACGAAGACATGATCCACCAAATCTAACGTAATGCTTTCAGCAAACAGAGCATCCCAAATGACAAGCAGGTCCTGCAGAGGGAACTCCCGACCAAACAAGAGTCGTACCCAACGTCTGAAATACAAAGTCGAATTTTATGGGGTTAAAATGCAGTGATAGCATGGTATGCCTTTGAAAATACATTGATATCAGCCTTTAGGATTTTGCAATGATTACCACACTTACTGATTATTTTATGTTCTATGTACAAAGTTAAATGATGGAACAGTCAATCTAAACTGGATAGAAGGATGAATTCTCCAACAAAATAAAAATAAGGTCATCATATAATCTGACTGTATTTCTGGGTCTGACCTTATATACCAATACTATGTATTTTAATGTATTTTCAAAACTTATGGAAAATTTTAATCAATAATTTCATCTGTTTAGATATCCTGCCCAGTGATTCCCCTGCTGCCATAACGTTGGTAATGCAAGGACATGGGGCATCAATGCCGGACAGGTATGACTGTGCAGCTGTAGGCTGTGTTCTTCAATGATGCAGAGGACATGCAGCCAGGGGACACAGGGGCTGGATGGACATCACTTGTTTGATCAAGTAAGCAATTTAGAGTTTAGAGTTTAGAGTTACCACCTTTGGTAATGAAAATCTGCCCCAAGCCATGCACACGATTAACTCTAGGGAGATCAAGGAAGTTGTACTGGTATGTTCCACCATGTGCCAAAGAAGATCAACCACTCAGCAGCTTAAAAAGGGAGTTCTTTAGACACCAGGATAACTACTAGATTATTACACTTTTTTTTAGACAGATTTAATGCATAATGAATAAAAGATCACATCTCTTATATTGATCAACTTGAGGGACCATCTACATCTGGAACTAAATATTTCCGGTTCCGATATTTTGTTTTATTTATATAGCACCAATGCATTACGCAGTGCTGTACATTAGAGTTAAGATGCAACACAAGATATCAATACACAGGTACAGGTTATGACACAGGAGGAGGAGAGGACCCTGTCCAAATAGGTTTACAATCTAAGAGGAACAGAGTACAAAATATTGCATAGAGTGAAGCATCACAGGTTTTCCCAAAGAAAGGAGGCTTTGTGCAAGGCACCCATAATAATCAATGTTGCTTTATTGGATGATAAAAAAAATAACTTTCTACATACAATAGGAAGCAGGGGTTGAGACTGGCATGGCTGTGATGTTAGGAATGAGAAGATGGGTAGGCCAGACTGAAGAGGGGGGTTTGCATGGCTTTTTATTGAAAGTGTTAAAAGTCTGAGATGAGGAAGAGAGTTCCAGAGAGTAAGAGTGGCCCTAGAGAAGACCTGAAGACACAAATGTGATGATGTTATAAGTAGAGATGTCATTAGTAAGTCACTGGAGGAGTGGAGGGGGCGGTTAGGGGTGTATTTATGTACGAGATTGGAAATGTAAGTGGGACAGGAGGTGTGAAGTGATTAAAAAACAAGGCACAGAAATTTGAATTTGATTCTCTGGGCAAGTGGAAGCCAGTGTAGAGATTTGTAGAGAGATGGAGATGTTGCGGAGATGGAAATGGCAAAACCTAGAAATGTTTTCATGTGGGGAGTAAAAGAGAGTGCGGAGTCAAAGGTGACACCAAGGCAGTGTGCTTGTGGAATAGGGGAGCTACGTACTGAAAGTGAGATGTTGGGGGGAGGCTTAGAAGGTGATGGGGGAAAGATATCATATCATATACTTCAATATATCTCTCCATTAGAGATGGATAATATGGCAGCGTTACTTTTTGGGGGGTTGTTAGCATGGACTTGACTCCCTGCATCTGCCAGAGCCCTCTAGGGTTTCATTTATGGACTTGAATAGGGTTGTTCTTAAACAGGCAGATCATTACTGAGGATATGCCTAAAAAGCGAAAGAAAAGATTAAAATATTAATTGATCCCCAACCATGAAATTAAGAAGGCTCCTAATGGAGTGTGCCAGGGGTCCTCAAACTTTTTAAATGGGGGGCTAGTTCATGCTCTCACAAGATGATAGTTTGTAATAAAAAAATTACCGAATTCCCATGCTCACTGCACATATCTTTTTTGTAGTGCAAAAGCCATACTGTGAGAAGTGGTGAGATTTTTCTACCCTTGCATATACTGTATATACCTTCTCTGACTTTGAACCCCCAGATCACCTACAACCTTAGATTTCCAATATTTTTGAAAAAAATCCCCTTAAGCATCACAGCTCCTGCTTTCTCACAGCTTGAAAACATTGGGGTGGCTGCTTTGGGGGCCAGCCTAAACGCCTCAGAATAAGTAGTTCTAGTGTATTGAATAAGTCTATATAAGATTAGGGTAGATTATCATTCTGCTTTGAACTATAAGAACTGACCTTTGGTGGCTTAAGAAGTGGATAAGTAAAACATGTTTTTGTATCAATCTTGAGTAGTGCTTGACCTTTTCACTGGGAGCTCCATGTGTTGGCAAAAAAAGGGAATAAATAGGTAGGCACAAATGTGAGCTGCGATCACACACAAGTGATGTCAGTGGCCGGAAATGCCCTTTGTTGGTGTACGAAGCCAGGCAAAGATCACAGAGTAAAAATGGGTCAGTATGAGGGGTGGGTGATTAGGTTGTGTGCAGCTTTTAATATGAAGCATCAGTGTGGCCCCCCCTGTAAAAGACAAATAGGAACAAAGACAGGAGGCGCACAACTCAATGCAACAAAGTTCTGTTCTGTAAATGATAAAACCATCTAGAGGTTGACAATAGTCTGCCAACCGAAACATGTCCCATTGATACTACTGAAACCTACAGCACCTGTAACCAGGAAGTGACGCTATACCTCCTTTATTGTGAGTACTTTTTTCTCTTTAATCATTTACAGTACTTTATTGAACTAGGTTGTGTGCCTCGTGTCAAACATTTAACCTTCTCTCCTTATTTCTGAAAATCTGGAAAACACAGACCGCCTTGGCTAACACCATTGCCTTGGTTTCTGTTGGTTTTAGAACTTATGATGAGCTTTGTTTATAAAGCTTTGTTGCTATTGACAGGCTCTCATGGGAGATGCAAGATGGTATGAAAATCAGGATAAGAGTACAGTTATAAAACATTTAGAAACAGAAAACTACTATAGACAAGAATTATGTTCAGGTCCTATATTTTATATGACAAACTGTCATTAATGCCATTGAAGATTCATTATTCACTCATTATAGTAGATGACAATATGATAGTGCCATACTATATACACGGTATAATACCAAACAATACATAATGCATGCACTTTAGTATACAATGCCATGTATACAAAACTATGCAAACTATAGCTTTGTGCATTTCACTGTAACACAAGTAAACAAATTAATTTATCTTCACAGTTCCATACCTATACAAACCAGAAGACTACACTGTTCCTCAGAGAAGATGGTAGTGACAATTTAGACTGATGGGTGGAATATGTTGTCTGTATTGGATAAAAGTATGTACAATGAAGAAATTCTACAGGGCTAGTCTCTAAAGTATATATAATTCAGTTTTGCTTAGAGGGCAAACAATTGTTTTTAGGGGGGTTAGTTGGACACCTGGTCCCAAAACTATGCAACAGTAGTTATGTAGCAGTCCCTGCTGATTTCTCATATTTTACATCTGTAAATGAATGTGTTTTAGTAGCAGGGCCTTCAGACAAGCAAGCACTGACCACACTGGAAGAACAGTGCTTACATTTTCACCTCCAGCAGCAATTCCTCCATGACACCACTAGAGGGGGCTGTAGGCAGAACAAGATAGGCCATATGCAAGGGTGCACATAACTTTTTTTAGTGAGCTCCTCAGATGAGTACCAGGAGATGGTGTTTGGTATGCACCCCATATGTAGTATGGTTTTAATAGGTTCATTCTTTTCACTCCCTCACTGTCCTGCATGGTAGATTGGATCAAATGTAACTCTCACAGTACAGCATCATTTGAACCCCCAGATCTCATACCTCAGCAGTGCAACTTGTCTCTTGTTAGATTTTACTTTTACATACGGTATGTCAACTCTGACTTTCAACCCCCAGATCTCCAACATCCTTTTTGGATTAGTAATTTACATAGTAAATTTCACACCCCTAACTGCACACTTTTATAGTTACGGATGTTTCCCTGCAGTTATCCAATGGATATAAGTTGTATACATTTAACAATAAAAACTGAAAGAATTCTAGTAATCTAAAAAAATTTAATGTTATAGTAGTATATACATGATAAAGTGAAGTTGTTTGTACAGTTATTTGAAGTGTTTCAGATTTATTATTTTAAACAACCCCTCCAATATCAACATCAGTCAATGTCCAGATTACTCTTAAACATAGGGGCACTGCATGCTGCCTATCTATCTCCTCTATGGCACCGCCCGGACCCATAATACCTCCTTATTGTTAGTACGCAAGTACAGTGTAGTAACAATAATGTAGGTACACATAGCTAGTTTTTGGTCCTCTTGCGTACCTGTGTACCTCTTCTGTTCTGCCCTGGCCAAATGAATTGGATGATAGTCCTATGGAAGGCTCTTTTAAAAAAAAGAAAAGCCCAAGTACCCCGTGCAATTGATTTAAGTTAGCAGATTGTAAAGAATAGACGACAAGCACCAAGAGTGCACTTATCCTATAATGACACTACATCTGGATATATAAAGGTTACAATACACAGTGACAGCACTTGACTCAAGCATGTTTTTACATATGTCATCTAGGTTATTCCCAACTCCCTGTCAAGGGTGCCATGTAACAATTTTTTTTTCCAGGTGAAAAAGCCATGTCTGCTGTATGTATGGGTAATATCTGGAACTAAACAAGCCAGCTTTTACATAATCAGCTTGACTTGCTATCAGCAATAACTGTAATGACTGTGTCTACCATATCAGTACTGGCAGTGTTTAAGAACCTTGTTAGGACTTGTTTCCATTGATGCGATTCAGGGCGTTTGCAGCCGCGCGGCCGCCGCCGCCAACCGCATCCATTGGAAACTTCAATATAGTTTCCACTGGTGCAGTTGTGCGAGTTCGGGTGCGGGTGCGGTTTAGGGCGCGTTTCTGAACGCTAGCTGCAGCGTTTAGAAACGCATCCGCGCCCCAACCGCATCTGCAATACAAAAGAAATCGCATCGCAAAAACGTGCGGAAACGCGCAACAACTTGAGGAATGCGTTCAGCCGCGCGGCTGCAACCGCACGGGAACGCAACAATGGAAACAAGCCCTTACTAAGCAAAAAAAAAAGATTCAGTTTTGTAAACTTTTACTTTCAAATGTATTCAGCTAATTAATTTTGTGTGTAAAGTTTCATTTTAATATGAAACTTATAGAAAGCAGAACTAGAGATTCTTTGCAACCCCTGGAGTTTACAATGACACAATATATAAACGGATGTTATAAAAGTGGAGGTTTGGAGTAAATAATAAAAAAAAGATTTATATATGTATATATACAGGGGTGCACATAAGTGGTAATCTGGTATTCAAAAGGAGCCAAAAACTAGCTCTGCGTACCTGCATTATTGTTACACAGCTCATATGTGTACTAACAACTTGGAGGCGCTCCATGTCTGGGCGGCCGCAGCAATCAGGGTGAAAGGGTGTAAGGGTAAAATGAAGAAAAGCACTGTTGGAATGTTGACAGCTGGAATAGGACTATAAAATATGGTCTCAGGGGTTAGTTACTAACCAAGAAAATCTTGGGGTTGCACTACTGAGGTATGAGATATGGGGGTTCAAACAGTGTTGTACTGTGAGAGTTACATGTGAACCAAAGCCAGCTGGTGACCTGTGGATGGAGATACCTAATTGGGGGATCAATCAGGAACAGGGAGGTCCATCGGCAGCAGAATCTACCATGCAGGAAGCTGACGCAGAGGACAGTGAGGAAGACCACCCTACATATGAGGTGAGTACCAAACACCATCTCCTGGTACTCATCTGAGGAGCTTACTATAAAAGTTATGTGCACCCCTGTATATGCATGTGTATATATATATATTCCTGTCCATATTGTCATATGATTGTATAAGTAAAGCAAGAAAAAACAGGAAAGAGAGAGACACAGACAGGTTCAACCACCCCTCACCTTTCACCCATTAGTAGAGGTTGGCACACCAGGAGTGTAAAGTGTAAAGATTTTTTTCCCCCTGCTTTCACTTTGTGTCCATTGACACACATTGAATCTGGCCGCGGGGGTTATGGCAGCCCTAACTTATTGAAGCCTAGAAGCTACACTGAATCTAAAATGGCGGCTCCCACAGGTTTTAAAGCAACTTTGAGCTATTGGGACAGTTTAAAGGTAAGTAAAAATGTAATACAGACAATCATAAATAATAAAAACAAAAACAGGAAAAGATCAAAGGTCCTATCTGTATGTATGTTTTGATATTTCTTTTCTCAATAAAAATGATATTGGTTTTAAAAAAAAAAAAAAAAAATTTATGTCTGGTATAGCATTGTAGAATTGTTGTTATTGACACTCACAGCTATGACACACCTGTGAAGAAATGCCCATTGTAAACAATAGACCATGTCTGCCACACATCGAAATCCCTGCAATGGACACTAGGCCTAACAGTGTAAATTTGCTATACCCTCAAAATAACTCAACACACAGCTTTTAATTTCTAAACCTCTGTCAACAGTTGAGTACACCCCTAAGTGGAAAAGTGTGCCTAAAGCGTCAATTTTTTTTGGGGTGGCCGCCATTATTTTCCAGCACTGCCTTTACTCTCAAGGGCATAGTGTTTACTAGAGCTTTACAGGTTGCCACCATAGCTGTCAAATATTGATATCTTTCCCATATTGAATAAGGGGAAACATGACAGGAAGTGACATCACAGACGTCCCTCCAGGTATTTGGATTGCAGGAGTGCAAAAGTGGAGTGATACTTCTGCGTTCCAAATACAAGAAGTGAAGCCATGATGTCACTTCCTGTATCTGGAGGTTTACCTCCACTCCCTCCTATACAGTAGCTGACTAACTTTGAAGAGATGGGGTGTGACTCTGCTCTTAATTTCCCACCCTACACATAATTTGCACCATTGGGGTGGGAACTTAGGAGGGAGAGTAAATACTAGATTTATTGAAATCGGTATTTGGCTGGGAAAGTCACATGAAAAACATATCTTTCCCAGTCAAAATGGGAGCCTTGACAGGTATTGTTGCCACTTGAATCTTATTCCATTCCATGGAACTAAAGTACTTTGTGTGAAGAAAGCAAAGTGGCTTAAGCTTTGTGTTTTTAGCTCAATTAAGATTATTAACACCCAGAATGGGGTCCGATATTTGTTGAAATGCTTATGCCAAGTGATGGAACTCACCCCATATTAGCATGGGGTCAGGCCTAATCAGATCAGGACATTCCAATTGCTGGAAATTACCTTTTACTCACGGACAGTATACATGGTCAAGCAGGAGATTAGTCTAGAGATGAAAGTTTCTATGCACAGTTTAAGAGAAGAAATATTCAGCCAATAAACAAATCCCTCTGTGCAAGCAATTATCATGTTATATGCCTAAGCCAGGCACCACAAATAATTAAAGAAAAAAACATCACACTACATGGGTGAATTTCCACCTGCGTGCACATGTGTTATATCAAATCATCAGAATGCGATGTGGTAGTGATCCAAAATTAGAAAAAAAAACAAGTCAAATAAGCTTTAAATTATGGCTGAAACACCTGTCTGGTGGGTATGTGACATAAAAATTATTTTTTAAGTAGAAGGGAGGATGTAGATTGGATCATTGGAGTTGACAAGTGTTGTCCTTTGTCAGCCGTGACTCTAACTGATGTAAGTTCTATGCTGAGCAAAATAGGCTTCATTTGCCGAGGTGTCATTGTGTGTACTGCCTTTAAAAGTGTTTATAAAAAAAAAAGGGAGAACCCTAGATGGAAAAATGTTTCATTTGGGAACAAGGTGACTTTATTCAAATACAAAAGCAATGACGATTGTGTAACTATAATTAAAATCTGGGTAATTCAAAAGGCTATTGTTCTTATTGCATGTTTGATAACAAATACAACCATTACAAGTATGAGCTAGTATATTCAGTAAGCCTTGACTGACCAATCTGTTGTCAAAGCGGGAACAATGGGAAAAACCTGTTTTTATTACTTTACAGTGAATACTCGCCTATCACAATAAACCTAAAATACCAATATGGAGGTCCAATGAGTTGAATGGAATAATGAATGAGCACAAATGTAAGTTGCGTCCCTCCATGAAGCCTACGTCTCCACGGCGTCCAAACCCCTTCCCTTGACGTACATCAAACATAGGGATGTTGACACATTGCATTATATCCAATTAGCATGTTTCCACATGCGTTCATGTAATGTGTTGAGCTTTGCGGACATTAACGCAACAGAGACCAACACAAGTATGTGTGCTCTGATGGACCCCATGGAAACATAGATCTTGATTCGATCGGAACATGCAACGGAATAATCATCAATCAATTGCAAAGCTCTCGAAGTGCACACCGCGCTGGTTAATAGATTTATCGTCGATCTCTGTCCAGAAACTATCGCAAAGGTTGATTCCTCTAATTCATCGGATCGGACATTATGTCAAGGTGGGTGTATCTGAAATGCTTGTATATACTTTACTAGTCTGATCAAACAGGAATTGAGGGTCACCACTAATGATTCATTGGTCGTCGAGCGATCAACCAAAGAATCCAACATAGTACGATCGACCTTTTCTTGGTCGATCGTACCAGGTGGGCAGGAATTGCTTCTCGATCAATCGTTCAATTGCGGTCTATGGCTCGCTTTCGACCACTTTCAACAACTTTCCACTTTTAAAGTGATATCCTATCTGAGACCACCAACACTTTTAATCAATACTGCCAAGGGTAAAGACAATATTCATAACCAACAACAAATTTTTTAGCTGAACAGCCTTTTTGACCCTTTTTGGCCCACTGTCAAATAAAGAGGATCAAAAGAAGAAAACAAAGTGAACAAATTAAGAAAACGTGTCATCACCAAGTATTTAAAGTCAGTAACGACCAAGTCCAAAAAAGTTGCGGTCATAAAATATTTTGGAATGTGTAAGCCTTGTACATCGAGACTAGTAATGTGAGGAAGTTCTCCTTAAGCAAGTTTTGCTACAGAAGACACACATAATCAACAGAGACTGCTCTGTATTTTTTAACCGTGGAGCTCTATTGTGCAGGGCTTTTATTTTACTTTCTTGTGCCATTACAATTAACCTTTACACATGTTATATAACAAACAAAAAAAGGTGCTAATCATAGGAGGATCCTCAAAATGCTTACGCTCTGAGAATTTTAAATAACAGATGAAAAAAGGATGTAAATACAGGTTGGTCCTTGCCAAGTTTTGCTGCTCGTTTTAGCATAGTAACATAGTGGTACAGATGGGTCCTCAGTCACTCCATATTTTACCTAGCAATACACACAGAATGGTGCTGAGTATTTAAAAGAAAAGAAAATGTGTCAAAAGAGGATTTTTTGGCAAGAGCAACCAATAAGGTTTAACCTATTAATAAAACATTTTAGTTATGGACAAGTACATCTCAGTTTTTCTCTCTTCCAGAGTTTATTTAACAATTCTAGTTTATATGTGGAGGCAATTAACAATATAAAGATTGGTATCTGGGTATTTTAATAGATTTCTAATAGGTTTAAATTTTTTCAGATAGCCTGGTCAAAATGTAGACAACATCTGGTGTCAAAGCGGTAGTAAACTTAGTAGTAAACTGAAGTGCCATTTACTAACTTAAGCCCCCCATACACCTTAAGATCGATCCATACAATCTCCATTAGATCTACCAACAACTTTGTAGTAAAGTTGCCTCCCTGGTAGAATACATAGTGATTGTAAGGATCAGAAAGGTCCTCATATTACATGGTTTTGTAAATTTTCTAAGAACAATTGGAAAAACCTATCTTTGTAAAACTTTTCTTCTACCAAAACCATGTAATATGAGGACCTTTCTAAACCTTCCAATCGCTTTGTATTCTAACATGGAGGACCCGGTACTACATACGGTAGTTGTTGGTAGATCTAATGGAAATTGTATGGAGTTATTTAAAGTTTTATGGGGGGACTTAAGTTTTAATTGTTCTTGGGAAAAATGTTGGGCTTTACCTACACAAATGGTCCATGTCAGGGTTGTCCAAGTCCCAAAAGCCTGATGTCTTCCAAAGGTTTGAAGATGCAATAACTTTTTTCATTAGAACACTGAATTTGTACCAGGTGCTTATAATAAACCAGACCCTCTCATTCAATAAAACAGACAGTGATTAGAGCGAGAAAAGTAAAGGAACCTGCTGCAAAATCTTTATTCAATCTTGAAATGTATATCTATCAAACAGGATTTTCTTTCTAAAAGTAGAGTTATACTTAAAGCATCTTAAGCTGCATAACAGAGTTTCAGATCATGTGGCCTAGTGTGGTCTTAAAGGTTATTTAACTTTTTTAAACCAGACTTATTTTCGTAGACCCAATGACAGGACAGAGGAGGGTGCTCGTTACAGGTGACTACCTGGGAAGATCCATAGATGCTTGTGGTGACTACCTGGGAAGATCCATAGATGCTGCACCCTGCAGAACCATAAGAGGAACTAGTACTGTAATGTTCTTTGAATGTCTCTTTATGGGGAAAAAATGGAGGCAAGTAAGAATAAGTTTGGTGTATTTGGGGGTTTGTGTTTACCTAGAGTTTAAATTGCACATGCTATGGACATCAATTTTTAAGTAGAACAAACAAGGGTTTCCTTCTCATCAGGGAACTAAGGCTTTTGAGGCACTTTACATTCACCAATTAATGAAATAAAAGAGTCTGTATTTAACATACAGGACTCAGTATACAATATACATACATAAGGGGGGGGGGGGGGGGGGGGGAGTTAAGGTTGGTAGCCAACATAATATGGCACCACTGACTCCATGATACATTAAAAACATTAAAGACTCTTTTATTTGATTAATTGCTGAATGTAAAGTGCCTCAAAAGCCTGGTCAATCCCATTACTTTGAAGTGGTGACGTCATCCTGCTGCAGTCGATACCTCATCTATCAGGGGGGATCGCTACGTGCATGCCTTAAGTTCTGTCGAGATTTTCTCTAAACCGGGTAAATTTGGATTTCCTTAATGAGAAGGTATCCCTTCTTTGTTCTAATTTTGGTGTGGCACTTACAGTATGTACTGTTACCCCCTATCTACTTTCTAATATCAAATTTTAAGTGTTTAAAAAGCAGGGCAATTCTTCCTAAACACTGTTATTCCAAACCAAAAAGGCACTGAGCAATAAACAAATCTAGAATTTTATAGCTTACCCTGTTCACATCCCTCTTATTGGTGACACTGCAGCATTTTAATGTGATATAATTCTGTGTAATCATACAAAAAAACTGGGGAAATTAATGGTACTATAATATTTCCCAGAAAGTTAAACCTACTTATGCCCCTGTTCTTCTAATTTAAGCCCTCCCCCAAAATTAAGACCTAACCAGAGAAAAAGCTGCTGTATTTTATCCATTTTCTAGGCTGCTGCCAATAAAGCCCCTGAAGGTCCCTGTGTTGTGGTTACACACAGTGTGCAGCGCTGGGTGATTGCTGCCACAAACAAAGTAATGGGTAAAAAAAATCCTTAAGCAAGAGACAATTTTTCTGCCCCTAAAATAATATAATTTTTATAATTAAAAGACAGTTTCTTACATGTATGGTAGTTATGAAGAATGCTGATCTGCCCTGGTGATCTTAGTTGATCCAAGCCAACCTGCAATCACATTCCTAAGTTTACACTGGTAAATGACCTAAGGTTAAGGTTACACAGGTTAAAGACCGTTAAGATTGACCGACCGGCGGACGCCACATTAGGCGTCGGCTGGTCGGTTTTCGGGCGGCCGTGCCATAGGACCTCTATGGGGTCCTTAATTAGACGCCCTGTAATCGCCTGCACTGTTTTGCAGACGACTACAGGGAGTAGTTTATCCCGCAGCTGTGGGAGCGCAATGGCAGTTTCCGAGCTGCAAGCAGCTCGGGACTCACCAGTGTAAACTTAGCCTAAAGGAGTGGATAGAAGGAATCAGAGGCACAGTCAAAATTAGGGGAAAGGGGTGGCAATAATCCTCTTTTATCCACACCAGATATAGCCAAGATATTGATACCCATGGCATTGTATCCTCCTTACGCATAGTTTGGGCAATAAACTATTATCATCAAGCTACTCATGTCCAGTCATCATTACTGGAGTAACAATTATATCCATGGTCTGGGCAATATCTGCATTAAATTACAGTAAAGTACAGCTACACCGCCTTCACAAAGAAGCAGGATAACACTACAACTATTAGACTTTGATATGGCAGAGTGTTTAGTAAGTCGTACACTATTACCTTCTAATTCAATCCACTAAACTATGTAATTTAAAGCGCCTCCACTCATATTATAGTCCACAGGGCTGGTACAAAAGCAGTACAGATGGATTTGATCTATTGTAATTAAGTCAACATTTAACATTCCAAGGGTATTTCTACCAGAACAGCCACGGAAATCTTTGTAATCTCACTGACATTTAAAAATATTAGGTATCCCCGGAATGACAGAAAGGGACAAGAGAAACCCATTCTTTTTAAGACAGCTGGCTGTGGTTTAATTATTACTCTCTCCTATTAATCTTGTTTTGCATCTGTTACACCTGCACAAGGAAATGTTCATAACGCTGCGTTTTATCACTAGCAATAATACAATAGTTCATATTTTACCAGTCTTTCTTGGCAATTATACCCAGCAAAGAAACAAAAAAGACTATCAGATGTGTTTTCTAGCAGGCAGACCAGGATTCTCATAAATAATGTCCTAATGACAACACCATTAGCTGTAATGTGCAAGTGTTACAGGAGTCTCTTACCTGACCTGATAAATAGAGATGAAATGTAAAGTGTTTGAGACAATAGAGGTTTCTAGTCGCTTCTATAACTGCCGTATCTCATTTCCAGTAAATACAAGTTGCATCCGTTATCAGTGTTACATTACTCAACAGCTAATGTGTATGTACAGTCAATTGTTTCATTATTTTTGTCCACTTAGAGTGAGGTGAATTTAATCCCAAATCACATTTTTTTTTTGGTTTCTGAGCAGGCTAGGTAGATTCACTCACTTTCTTTTATAGTATCTATTAAGCTGGGCATAGACGGTCCAATTCCTGCACGATCCAATCCTTGATCCCGCGTCAAACATCGTTCCTTCACTTATGGAATTTAACATTAGATTTTTTTGTTCGTCTAACCCGATATCGAAGGAAAATACATTTGAAATTACAACAGATAAAAATTTACCAACATGTTCCATGACCTTCCGAACTATCTTTTGTTTGAAGTCGAACAAAATTCATCCATCAAACAAACTGCCCATTCTAGATTTTTGTTCAATCAACCAAAAAAATATTTGTGCTTTGTTAATCTAATGAAAAAATCTACAAGTGTAAACACACCTTAAGGGCTGGCCCGTTTAGCTTTCTTTTCCAGCCACCTTTCTTATCCAGCCACTCACATGTGCAATGAGTGCTCAAATTGCCTTGAGGTGTCCAAACGTTGCCTTGGAGGCGACGCAGTAGTGATCATGTGATGTGGGTGACAATCACCTCATGGCGACAACAGTCAAGCCCCCTATACAACTTAAGATCACTCCATACAATTTACTTTAGATATACAAACAACTATGTAGTGCTGGGTCCTCCCTGATAGAATGCATAGTGATTGGAAGATCTAGAAAGGTCCTCATATTACACGGTTTTGATAGAAGAAAAGTTGATTGTACAGAAATTGTATGGTAAGATTGTAAGGTGTATGGGGGCCTTCAGTCTTTAGAAATTATCTATGCTCATTGCAATGAATGAGCATTTTTTTTTAGCTGCAGGAAATGTAAAAATGTCACACGTTGCCCATCACACATGACCGTCTTTATTAGTGATGCATGGAATTGGCACACCTATGGTGGCTCAGCAATAACAGGCTCTTGGTCCGGACCCCTTATCAATTTAAGAAGCTAATGTGACCCACAAGTCGAAATGTTTGCCCACCCCTTATCTATAACCTATAGGAAGAGAAAGCAAAAAAACTCAGCATATGCACATATGATGAAGTATTCTCATGAATATGCAAAGTAAAAATAAATAGATCACAGAAAATAAGCCATTTCCCTGGCTTCTGGTGACTTTCTGTATTCTGTGTACACTGTATGGGGCATACTCTCTGTGGTGTACAACCCAGCTATATTCTTGGCCTGCCTAGAAAAGAGTCAGGTAAACTGTACAGTGCAAGCTCGCAGGTTACAGATGGCACAATTACATACAGTGAAGTTGTGTTAGCAAAGTTCCAGGAGCTTTATCGTAGGGCATTCACAGGCATTCACAGACTTGTCGTCACAGGGACAGTTAACAGCTCCTTCAAAGACAGTCTTCACAGAGAGAGAAGCTCTGACCTGAGCAGTGACCAGCATAAGCCCCCGTGCAGTCAGAGACTTAGTATCAGCATGTATGCAGTCTCTGATTGGTGGGGAGGTTATCTTTTTCATCAGCACCATCTTTTGGACATTTTTTTTCTAGAGATGGTACAATTTCATCAGACTATGTTAGTTAATTAACCTGTTTGGTACAGAAATATGGATCTCAGTGATATTTTTTGGACCGTAAGGTGGTTATATTTCTTGTACCACCTTTGGAACAGGAGCCATACTGAATCGGCCTGCAAGGAGGGTTAATCCCTATGTTTTTGAGATTAATACCCTGTTTCCCCCGAAAATAAGGCATCCTCCGATGCAACCCCACCTTAAATCGGGCCAGAAATTGTTGTGACAAATTATGGACATGGCCATCATTTGTAGGTCGATCTCATTACTTTGGATGGGGAACAGTGTCCCCATCCAGAGTAAATGCCAGAACACAGGGGGTGCGAGGCTGACTCTCAGCACGACCAGCTGTGTGTGATAATGTTATCACGCGCTGTCTATCTGCCCAGAAATTTACAGAAAAACTAGACCTCTATGGCCAGCTATAGTCAGGCTTCTGTGTAAGCTGATGAGGTTCTTATCAAAAACTCCTTTTATTTGGCAAAATTTTTCCCCTTCCCCACCACCCCTGCATCATATCTTCTCCTTTCAGGATGCCCACTAAAGCAGCCCATACACGGGTCAGATTTTCAATCAATCGACTTAAAACGATCAAT
>CM070036.1:119789603-119803839 GCA_036250615.1 Ptychadena robeensis
CGATAGGACCTCTATGGCGTCCTAATTAAGACGACTTGCAAACTCTGCACTATTTTGCAGCTGCTCACAGGGAGCCGTTTCTCCCGCGCAGAAGCGCATTGTCTGCTCCCGGCTGAAAGCAGGTTAAGAACCGACAGTGTAAATTTAGCCTTAGGCTGTACATACACGTCACAATGGCCACTCAATTGATGACACAATCATGTCACAGCTGTACATACGGGTCACAATGGGCGCTCGATTGATCCAACATGTTGGTTCTCTGTCGGATCCAATTCTGAGCCCCCGATCAATTGGACGCGATCACTCGGACAAGGTGGTATGCAGTGATCGGATCCTCTTAATTGGCTGATTGATTGCAGCTCCCATTCCCGCTGAGATCACCGGAATCAATTGGGTTAGTGATCAATTGGCCATGGAATCCGACACGTGTATGGCCAGCTTTAGGGAGAGAGAATAGTATCATCACCAAACTTGTTCTCACAGTTCTCTATATCTTCAGCAATTTTGGTGATGATTCCATGCTACCATGTTCTACCATGATACCATGTTCTAAGATTTCTTTACTTAGGGATGACCTGCAAACAAGTACCTTCAGTGAAAGGGTTGGTGAAACATTGATCACTAATATTCCAAAGACTCAAATACGAATGATACGAATTGTGCTCCTTCTATCTCTACTAATACCATAATAAAACATTTTTAACACAAGAAAAAGGTTCTATTTGGGGCTTGAATCTTCAAGTGTCTTTGCATTATGCTACAACTGATGGTCGTTTTTCTGAAAAATGATTGTATGGCATATATTAAGTTTAAATAATTAGGAATGTTGTATTGTCTATATTATATATATATATATATATATATATATATATATATATATTTATTTATTACCCTAAGCACATACAGCCCCCTGAGTGGGTAAAAGTAACCATTTAACCAACATTACTGATCCATGACATAGGTCATAGGCTACATGTTTAACATTAAACGGGCTCATGCTTTTTTTTTTCTCATCTCATAGAGAGTCTGACAGAACCAGACACTATGTAAATCACCCCTAATGAGCTCATTAACCTCTTTCGTTATTATCCATATTTAACTCATTCTGGTCTTTTATGTAGCTATCATTAAAAATGTTATTATGCATAGAGACAAGTCATCATGAGTGAATGTGTTGATTCTAGTAAAATGTGCTCTCTACCACGTGCAGTACTGTACCAAGTACAGACAAAGATCATGAATTAATGCGTATATATATATATATATATAAAAAGCATATATACATATATAAAAGCCCCATCACACTCTTATACAAATACAGGTTGTCTGTATGTTGATAATTCTCTTGTAAAAGGCTTGACACTATGGAAACCTATCTCAATGGGAATTTTTTTTTTTTTTCTGCAATACACCCCTTGGGCCAGGATCTGTTATTCCTTATATTTAGGCATGGATAAAACAACCATGTACTCATACTATCTGTACAGGTCTTAAGGTAGCCATACACGGTTCAAAATTACTAATCGATCAATCCAATAATCAATCTTCTCGTCCACCCGTTGATCCACCAAAAGTGACCGAAATCAAACATAAAATCAATCAAGCAGTGATTGGACATGTCGGTAAATTTTAATGGACTGTACAAGTATCTGACTATGGAGCATGCACTGTAAGCCTATGTTACCACATAGGTGATCAGCAGCAGGGCCGATGCTATTTTAATCGGGCGCGGCAATCGCGACTGATCATCTCTATTTAGTATTTAGTAGTGCCCACTTCAACTAAAGGTGGGTTTACACGTCAAGATTTTTGTTTCGTTCAACTTCAGATTCGATTTTTTTATCGGATTTCGTTTTTCGTCTATTTATGGAAGGTAATTAGATTTTTGTTCGATTTTTGTACAACCGACGCAAATATCGAATGAAAATAATCGTCGGAAACACGTTTTTTTTTTAGGAAGTGATGTATTCTGTGGGCGTTGCATACTGTACACACACACACACCTGTATACTCACTGCAGCACACTGTACACACACCTGTATACTCACTGCAGCATACTTTAATTCATACTTTAAATATATACGCTGTGTATTCACAATCATACATACATATCGCTATTAACAACGTACATTTAATATTGAAATATAAGTATTTTTCTATTGACACCACGTTGTTACGTTCGTCCACAATGCAATTGTTTCGTTCGCAAAGTTCTACTCGGAAAGAAAATATAAACAACATCATGGACGAATCAAAATCCTACATTGTAAAAATCCCACCATTCATTGCGCAGGAAATACATCATGCTACTGGTTAAAAATCAGGCCAAAAAATATTGAGTGAAATAAGGAGCGTTCGTTTTTTACACGAAAAATAAACGACAGATGAAAGTTTACCAACATGTCCGATAACCTTGTGGACGATTTTTTGTCCGATATCAAACAAAAAAAATCCATCGGAGCAAATAGCCGTTTCAGATTTTTGTACAACGAACCAAAAAATCGTTCGTCGTCCATCTGTCGGACTAAAAAATCTTGACGTGTAAACCCACCTTAAGGGTGGTGATCGACCCCTGACCACGGCCATAGACCTGAATGGGCACGGTTAAAATCGCTTGTCACTTTAACTGCGCCCATTCACTGTCTATGGGACTGTCATCTCCAGCCACAGGGGCGAAAAAGGTTGGAAACATAAATTTTTTTTTTAAATGTCCTGAGTTTCTGTAACTGTAACCAAGTGGCCAAGCCTGGGATCTCAAAAGCAACCCCACACCATAAACCTCCCTCCTTCACTGCACAATGCAGTCGGGCAAGTGATGTTCCCCGGACAGCCACCAAACTCCAATAGTTTGTAGAGAAGTGTTATTTCTCACCAGAGAACACATCTCTACTGCTGTAGAGTCCAGTGGTGTGTGGTGTGTTTTACACCACTGCATCCGACACTTTGTCTGCTTCTTTGGCTAAAAGCCATATCAAGTTTAAAGGACTGCGACCTCTATGCAATGTGGACCTCAATATGTACTGACTCTGCTTTGTGATTTTTCATGGCTTAGTCCCTTTATTTCCCGATTGCTTACACTTTGTTATAATATCACAGTTGGCCATGGAATATTTAGTGGAAAGGAAATTTTATGGACAGATGAAATTCACTGAGCAATGTTTGCAGAAGCAGTGTGTATGTCTAGATCCCAGGTGCCCAACCTGCAACAGCATGCGGCCCTTTGGGTGTTCTTTGGTGGCCCCCCTCTGTCCTTCCCCTGCGGCCACCAAAAACCTGTTAATGCATAGGAACTCACCAATCCGCTGATCCCCAGCTGACAGATCCTCTTCTGGGGCCTTCTTAGAGTGGGAAGAAGAGAGGTGATAAACTCACATGATAGGTGTACGTATAAGCCAATCAGTGACCCAGATGGCGCCTGAGCAAGTCCCTTGCCTCTCTTCCTCTAGTGTTGGCGGGGTACCATCAGACAGGTAAGTGGCCCCACTTAATACTCCCACGATTCCACCAATATACGGGGGGTGATTGTATAATATATATTGTGGCACATAACCTTGGACACTGTATATGACACAAAATGTGTATTACTATACATTTTTCCCTAATATAGTATATAAGCATAATTTAAAACAAGTTTTGTTACTTAAAAATCAAAAGTAATGTCTTCTAGCTATGCCTACTGTAATATTTTCATTAGAAATGCTGCGTGTGTGCTTATGTGCGGCCCTTTATTAATGCTGAGGGCCGCACTTGTGGCCTTCCATAGAAACTCAGTTGGCTACCACTGGCTAGATGGCTGATTTGATATACCTATGCTATTGAGGAGATTGGAACACCATAATGCTGATCAGTGACCACTGCAGGTCAAATAATTCTGTTCAAGTAACAACTTTAGATGGGCATAAACGGCCCCAAATAGACCGCTGTGCGCTTACAGTGATCGGTCTGCTGTGAAATCGGCCGCAAATCGCTAACCTTAAATTCACCCATAAATCAGCTCAGAAATTAATCTTACAAATTTCGGACATGTCTGTAATTTGTAGATCGATCTCTTTACTTTGGATGGAGACCAGCGTCCCCATCCAAAGTAAATGCCGGCACACGGAGGGTGCGCGGACGATTCTCAGCATGACCGACCGTGCGTGATGATGCCATCATGCGCAGTTGATTGGCCGCAGTTGAACAAGACAACTATGGCTGGCTTTAGAAATCACTTTACTTTATATAAAATCTGTCATTGAATACCTACAGCAACATTGACACATAAATCTTTCTTTATCATTTCAGGTTCACATACATCTGACTCAATCCACATTGATTTACAGATGCCATGTAGAGCCTCAATCACCCCAATGAGTCCAAGTCAGCCTGTGCATTGGAAGACATCTCCCACAGACTTTATTAAAAGCTTTATCTTACATCTTTAGGGCTTGAATCTGGAAACTGTACCTAGTATAAACAAGTTAAAGTTTGAGAATATTAAAACTAATGTGTTGCTGAAAAATTTAATGAGCTAAGCAACAAAAAGTGTTCTTGAGAAACACAACTGGGCCTTACAAGTGGTGGAAATGCATTTTAACAAGCTAGAGACATCCCTCCAGTAGTATGCAGCGGGATAAAATCATTTAAGTCTGTTATTTGCAGTAGCGTGTAACTGATTTTATCAATACATAACCTACTTTGGCCCTCGTGTATCAGAATGTCTAATAGAGGAACTCCCAGTGATATTCGGATATCCTCTGCATTCACCGGGTACAGAACAGTCAGAGATGAAAGTGAAATAAAATCCAGTTGCGTTGGCCAATGCAGATGGTCTGAAACATTGTTCCCCAGATACTTGATAAATAAAGCCCATTGTTGGTAACACAAGAAACGGCAAAACTCTTGTGGAAGCAAACACATAATTCCTTTGTGGATTCACTTCCCTGCTAAGTTGTCATAGTCTGTGTTTTTTTTCTTTTCAGTATAGAACGACACTTTTTTTTCCCACTTTACAGGATCATACATATACATTCTAAGAATACCTTGGAGGATTGTTTAATGCTGTTTATTTATGCATTTTGTTTAGGAATCATCTGCTGTATTTTTCCATAATACTTACATACTGAATATTCAACAGTGTGATATAAAACCTCCACCCTCCTGCACGTTGTATTCCAATGTGCTTTATTATAAATATATAGGTAGGAAAACGTGTAACCGAGTCTTAGAACTTGAGCATTTCACACCACAAATGCTTAATTATAAATGATAATTATCCATCAAGGAATAATCATTCTATAATTAGATGTTTTTTGTGTGAAACATGTTACATCCTGCGAGCTTACATATTTGTACCTCGACAGGAAGGAATTATAGTGCACATCATTTAGTGTGGGGACTTGCTGCGATATCACCCAATCATAACCAGCTCCCCAAAAAGTGATGCTGTAGTGTACGACAATAAAACCAAGATCTTCAAATAGTAGTGTAGTGACAGAGAATAACATAGGAGGGGTAGCGTCCTCTTTAAGACAACTACCTGTGATGACCTGGGACAGGGAGCCTATTTAAGTGATGGGTCGGCCCCAGGGGCGGTGCTCAGTGGGACAGGACTGCATGGAGATGGTGTGACTGGACGAGCCAACGTCTCCCAGGCCTTTCTCCCACACTCGTTTGTGCTGGCGTGTGTGCAGCCAGAGAGCGGAATAGCACGCATTGTTCCTGCAAGCCTCAGTTACCCATTAGTGCAACACCTGCCACCACTGCCACAGCAGACCTGTACTAATGTTCCAGTGGGGTGGCTGCTGGCCACCACTTCCTGGTTCCCGCCAGCATACCAGAGGATCGACTGTCTGCACTGTGCTGAACTTAATTTTAAAATTTGGTCCCATTCAGATGACAAAGTACACATAACTAATGGGATGTATCTAATAGCGCATCCAGGCTGAGAAGATGGATATCCAAATGGAAATCAGAGCCAACAAGTTAGGGAATATCCCCTGTGTCAGTTTAATGTAAAAAATTCATGTTTGAACAGACTGTATCTTTAATTATTTTATATATTTACTAAGCTAGAGAGGCAGCGTGGTTCTGAAATATGAAACACAAATGTTCCAGACTGGAGGCGGCCTTAGATATTTTTAACCTTTTGTTAATGTACTACAAGAAGAAGGAACTACAGAGCAGTGAAACTTTTAAATGGCAGTTTAACGCGGTGCTGTAAGCGAGGTGACAGGTTTCTTCTAAATCCATTTTGTAGGTCATACATTATACGTGCCTTTCTATAGACGCATGTAACGACCATCAATCTAAGAGCTTCTGCCATGTCACTTATAATGTATAATTATTGATCATAAAGGAAGGCTATATATACAGTTATAACTTGGCATCATATCACCGTTTCCGACTTATTCTTGCCTTAAGCTTTTGAGGCATAAGGTCAGATGTGAGTGAATTTCTGCTATCTGCAGCTAATGATTTCCAGTTTCTTTACAATCATGTACTAATGTGGCTCAGTAATGGCCTATTGATGAAGAGACAGATGTACCACTAGGCATTCTCTACACATTTGCATTAACAAATCATCACTTAATTGAAGCTAATCTAACAAGTTTATGCTACTTAAACAAAGTTCCCTTCCATAAAAGATGCCACAGTGAAACACTACAGCATACTAAAAAAGTAAGAAGTACACTTGGATTTCTTTTTCATTTCTATAATAATAAAAAATAGCCAGACAGACTTTCTTGTATCTAAACAGCAAGACTGAAAAATCCATGTCTAAAGCCCCCCATACACGTTCCGATTTTTCGTACGAATTTTGCCCGACCGACCGATCGGGTCGGGAGATTAATCGATCGGGAGATTAATCGGATTCGGAATTATGTACCCGACCGATCCCGGTTTCTGAAAATCGGCCGAAAAATCGATCGGGACCGCTTCGGACCTGTCCGTAAATTTTTGGTCGATCTGCTGTTAATAAATAGGGTCGGGCTGATGGATTGGTGATAATTTGAATTCCGATTTTTCGTGCCAGCCGACCGACCGACCATAACATTTTAGGTGAAAATCGGGTGACAGGATCGGACGAAAAATCGGTCGGGAGAATAATCGGAACGTGTATGGGGGGCTAAAGAAGGGGTGTTTACAGAAGGTATGTACTGTATATAAAATAAGGTACATCATTGTTTAATACAGCAAGTGTACATTATACTATATAGACATTTGCAAGATGAAATGACTTTTAGTAACAACTCAACCTAACCTAATAAAACATTTGTGAATTCTTCTGTCTCTGCACATGAAGCACAACCCTGTCTCTGTTCCACAACCTGATGCACTGGCAGGTGCTAATCCTTTAGAAGCTCAATTTACAGAAAGCCCCTCCGATGTGCAGGATTGTTTAAAAGGACAGACAAATAAAAACAAGGACAGAGGCACACAACCTAGTACAATTGGTTAAAATGGTTAAAATGTGGAATAGGATAAGATAAAACAAATTGAAACAAAATGAGACAAAACAACAGACAAGATACTCACATTGAGAGAGGTTTACAAGGCTGGCTCTCTCAGGGCCATGTGCTTTCCAGGAGGACCTCACTTCCTGCTGGAGGAGAAGAGATCACTTCCTGCTTACAGATACTGGGGGGCTCAATAGGAACAATGGGACGCGTTTCGAGCAGAGCTCTTTTTCAACAAGAGCTCTGCTCAAAAAAAATTCAAACTGCTAAAACATATAAGAAACAGTTTGAATGGACTTGTCTGGCTAGGTTAGGAAATATTATCAGGGCAAATTTATGATTTGGTCAATATAGGCTTTATGGTCACATCTGATCTACAGTAAAGGGTAAAAGAATCAAATTTCTTAGCTCTTGACACTAAATCTCATCAATGTTATGACCTTAATTGGGAACCACTGGGGGAGGCTAAATAAGCTAAGGTGAAAAATGTGGGTTATTAACACATTTATATTTGCATGTTAAATTTCTTAAGACTTCCTAGGAATAACATTTAATTAGGTGAAGAGCTCTTACACCGAGAGATTAACCTAGCAATTGTGAATACACAATTCATTGCTGGGAACACAGGCAGAATGTGATAATCTGATAAGTCTGCTGGGTTTTCTTTTTTGGGGCCATGATTTTACAGATAACCTTTACCAAAATGATGCTGAGACAGTATTAATTTATATTTACAAGAGTTTGGGTTTCAGGTTAGTGATGTACAAGGTTTATTACCGTGCATTGTTTTTAGTTATTTTCATTGTTGTGATCATGTTTTGTTAAAAAAAATATTTTTTAATTTGCTTTAAAGCTTTTGTAAAATGGTACACTAACAGGTACCAGTATACTTCCACCACCCTCAAAGGTGGCCATATGCGGGTCGATACTCCTTCAAACACGATGACCTGCATCAGTGCAGCGTGGTGAGGTCATTGTGACAGCAATGCATTCAATGATTAAACGGGAATCTATGGCCACCAACTTGCGCAATAGATTCCAAACTTTACCAACATGTTGGTTCACTGTTCAATCAAACTGCCTTCAAGCGGGATCAACTGAAGCAAATGATGACCTGTGCAATCAGTACCTGTTTTACAAAAAACTCAAGCTCATCTTCTCCACCTACACACATACTTCAGATCATTCATTATTGAAAATGGAAATCGAATGTTAGGTCAGATTAATTTAAAAAAATGTATAGGTAGGAGCTAACCCAAACAAAGCCAGGGATATATCTCCTCAATTTCAAAGAATAAAAAAGCCATTCTCAATAATAACATAATAAAAATAATAATGCTGGGTTCAGCTTTACATTGCTATGCCAACAAAACAGCTACAACTACTACTATACAAAATATATTGATAAGTACAAGAATGAAAAGGAACAAAGACCTTATGCAATAAGCTAAGATAAACGTGATTAACTTTTATAACATAAAATATGGACATTAACTCCAGATAAGCAGCGTTTGTGAAAGCCAGCAATACCAGTCATTTACCATGCCTTCAAAAAACAGGATCTACTTACTGACAGATGAAAAAGCAGCAGTGGTATTGTGCAGGAACATCATATGATAGCTGGAACATCCAGAGAATATGATTGCTAATCTAAACGGATTGCAGGACAATTTCTTTCTCAAACCTGCATCTCATCCCAAGTACTTCTACTTGCTGCAGAGCCCTAGTCATAGAATAATGTGCAAAGACTGAAAATGGATGGCTTTCACAAGTCCCACTGTGGTAAAAATGTAATACCGATTTGCCCATTAAGTTGGTTGGTATGTCCCATTTAAGGGGTGTTGCTAAGGGCTAGATGAGTTTCTAACTAAGGACTCCATGTGGGAGGCAGAATGGAGAGAGAAGCTGTCTGTGTGGGACTACAAGTACCAGTGGCAACATGTAAGTGTTGGAGAGCACCTACCCAGGGGTAGGGTAAAGTTAGGGTCAGACATAGAGAAGAGACATGAGAACGTAAACTGATATACCTTATTAGGGAGTAGCACCACTCCTCTTATACCAATGTAAACTTATAGATGTGCCCTGTCTATTGGAAGAATGGTAGAAACAGTAATTGTATATAGCCCTGGTATACAGTAAAGAGTTCCATAAATGTAACATTTAAGTTACTTTCCTAGCAGGCCTGTGAATTGTGTATGTGGGGGTCAGGGTAATGGAGAAGAGCACCCGAAGATTATTGGACTGTAATTTTGTGTATGGATATAGTGGTTGAGGATGTGTCAGCGAGTGGTCAACCTCTAGGGCACCTCCCGGACTCAGAGCAGATTATAGCAGGAGATGGATGGCTATATGTCTGGGGCACACTCAGGTCCTTTGTAGCTCTTTCTTGTGGTAACAAGATGTAGTAAATATATGATCCGCTGAGGTGTATATGCTGATTTATGAGAGAAAAAGCCCAAAAACACAAGAAACCTGAATGTTTGGGTTCAGCAGCCCAAGGGGGCGATGCTACCCAAACATTGACGAATCTGTGAGGCTGAATGTTTTGGACTCCTTGGAGTGTTTTTCTGCATTATAACTAGCCTGCTATATCTGAAATTTTAATTACCACAACACCATGTTTATGGTTACCTAACCATAACTTATCTGAATAATGCTGCCTTTTCCTACATTTTTACATTATATTTTAATTCCGATCAGTGTCACAATTATTTTCTACAAAAAACTAACTTTGGACAGTTATTGTGGGAAAACACTTTTTGTTTTCTTGATATTAATAGAGACGTATTCAGGGTTGTGTATACCATCTACAAGAACCAGAGTTTAGAGAAATGCTAACACCATGGATGCAAAATATGCCACTGTCATGATACAGTACCGACTTACTTATTTTCCCACAAAGAATCTTACATCATAACACAAAAAAGAACAATACAATTGCTAAAGCATTCAAAATATATGTAAGTTCAAAACTAAACCTACGCATTAAAGGAGTCACACATGGGAAACATCTCTTAGGGCCCTTTCACACTATGTGCTTGCAGCTGTGGTTTTTGCAGAGAAGGGACACCATAGTGGTAGCACTACCGTGGCCACTAACAGTTGCCGTTTTGGCAAAAGAAAAAAAACAAAAAAAAACACACCTTTTGCACTTTGCTTTGCTTACGTCTACCATACAAATGTATGAGAGATGCTTTAGCTGTGCAGAGCATTTTTCAGTAAGTCAGTTTCATTGTGCGTTAACAGAATCTTAAGCGCAGGGCTAGTGTAAACGGTACACAGGTTTCGATTCCCAATCAACTGGCTGGTTGGATAGTTGACAAAGAGCTGCCGCTCGAAATGCATCTTATTGATCCTGCTGAGCCCTCCAGTACCTGTAGCCTCAAAGTGATTTAATCTAAAACCAGGAAGTGACACCCTACTGGTAAGCACACAGCCCTGACAGATCAATCTTTGCTAAGCCTACAAACCTCCTTTAATGTGAGTATTTTGTCTTTTGTTTTATTTCACCATTTACAGTACTTTTTCTATGTTTCACTAGGTTGTGCGTCTCATGTCCTTGTTCCTATTTGTCTGTTTCAGAGGGGCCACACTCCACCTTCATTTTGAGAGCTGCACACCTACACGCAACTTAACCTCCCTAGCAATACGCCTGAAGCCAGTTCGGGCAAAGGGATGCTGCAATTAGCGATGCGCCCGAACTAGATTCGGGCACAGCGCGGGAGCTTACCTGGTCCGGCTGCCGCCTCCATCTACGTCCTGGCCGGGACCCAGGCTTGAAGAAATCTTATTTTTTTACTTTTGGACTGGATCAGAGAAATGTCTTTCTCTAATCCAGTTCAAAAGGGGATCCAGCTAGTAGGATCTACCTCCGGTGGACCCAAGTGCCTCCGGAAATAGCCAATCTCTCTGGCTATTTCCGTGATCGGCACTCCCGCCAAGCATAGCGTCTATGGCTGGTTTAACCTCCCTAGCGTTACGCCCGAAGCAAGTACGGGCCGGAATCAGGCGCAACAGAGCTGCAGGCACACAGAGCCTTTCCGCCCCCATGGGCATCATCGGTGACGCCGATGGGGGTGGAAAGGCAAAACACTGATTCACTTTTGGTACAGAAATCTGGACCTCAGTGAACTGCCAGGGAGGTTAAACACCCACCCCTCATACTGACCCAATTTTACTCTGTGACTTTTGCCCAGGCTCCATACACCCACTGACGGCCCTTCTGGCCACTGATATCACTGCAATCGCTGCCGACAGTTGTGTGGAACTATTTATTATCTTTCTTAGCAAGAAGCATTTCAACCTAATTTCAAAATGATGCATAGATCAACGTAGGCTGTTACAGAAGCATTCTCAACCCCTGTCATCAGTCAACGGGAATGCCTCCTCTAGTGTACATTGACTTTTGGTTGTCATGGACCAAAACACCCCTCTTTGTGTCTTTGTGAATCCAGCCTTTGTACACTATTTTTACAACATTGGCACTTAAAGAAGATATATCTTCTTCCTTAAGAATTCCTATGCTGTATAAAGTGTGGATTTCCAAATCTTAATTAATAACAAGAATGAATTTGTAAAATTGCTAAACATTGTTAATCCACTAATATTAATTATGAAATGTAATTTTTTTTTAACATAGAAGAATACATGAGAACATGTAAACTTAAACTCCTCTGTAAGCTGGAGCTTTAAAAACATAGCAAGTTAACAACAATTAACAGTCCCTTTATCAATGTTACCTGTAAACTAAAGAGCTGATAAAAATGTATTATCACATCGCTGAGCTTTTCCATTTAGTGAAAAATATTTGATACATATTCTTCTTTTTTATTTAAACTGTGTTTACTCATATTCATAATTAAAATTGTTTATATTCTAATAAAAAAAGCTTATCTTTCGATGGCATTAATAGAGGACATAAATCTGGATTGTCGACAATCAAGCTAAACCACAATTATTATTTTACAAACTACCACACGTAATGAAATAACTCTAAAAATATTAACTAAACAAAAAATATGTAAATAATAATAATAATAATAAAAAAGCCGCCTTAAAATCACAGGTCATAGTTACTTATTATCTACTTACAATGCTAATTTGCCACGCACAATGTACATTAGGTTTTATTTTTTTTATTTTTTTCAGGATTTCTGTTGCTAAATAGTTTTTTTCCAAGAGTAATTAGACACACTGCAGTATCTGATTACCTTTCTCATCATAAACAGGTACAATTTCATATTTTTTTGCGTGTACTGTGGGCTTTCACTATAGCTCATAAATCACATTGTAACAGAGAACAAAAGATAAACAACCAGGTTTAATTTTGTAAAAAGAATAGTTTACAAGCAGCACAATGCAAAACAATAGAAGCTTAAGCATATTATGTCTGCATGTTCCTCATGATCTTTTTATATGCTAACTCAAAACGCTAATTATGGATCTCACAAGTCAACTTGGTGCTTTCCACCACTATGAGTTGTATGTAAAACATGCTTTTTCGTTGAAACAATTACCATTAATCAAAAGAGGGAGTTAATACCACTCAAGTCCAACCTACCGCTGTGCCCGGCAATACATCATACTGTCTGTTGTCAAACACACTAAACAAACTTTAACAGCCTGCTTTCACTAGAAATAACAGAGAAAGTGCTTGCCATGTATTTTTTGTATTCAAATTGCTATTGCAGTAATTTATTTTGTTGCAAGATTTAACTGTATGTACTCAATCATAGTCCAAAGCAGACAGATCCATATTTGGCTGAGGCTTTGAAAATCGCTTGTACTGATAAATGAACGCGCTCAAAACAACTGGTTTCACTGTAACTTTTAGATGAATTAGCAATGTGTTCTGCGCAGGAACCGAAATGTTTCTTGACACTGTATTTTAGACTTGAAAACAGAGAAAGAAGAGAGACGTGGAGTTTGTGAAGGAGAAAAGGGGGATGTGCATTACATAAGACGCCATTTGTTCCAGCATTTATCACGACAGCTCTCTATGCAAGTGTTTAGAGTTTCAGGCAAAAATGTTCGTATTTCAAAAATAAGCTCACAAGATAATACACAGAATTGTGACATTATACAGCCTGATGCTGAAAATGTATACATGTTCTTCCTGAGCCCCCCATACACGTCTAGATTTTCTGTTTAATCAACTTAAAAAGATACATTTTTGGGGTGAGGGAAAATGGTGATTGATTGTATGTTTGCCAACTGTAGTAACAGATATTTGATCAACTTTTTTGGGATCAATTGTAATCAATTTCAATAAAACCAATTAAAATTTACCAGCATGTCCAATAATTTTTCAATAATTTTTTCCCCATTTTTGATTGTTTAAGGTTGATCTAACCATGTGGGCTGCCATAGATTTTCAATCAATCAACCAAAAAATTAATTGAACTAAGTTGATTGGATGAAAAATCTAGACATGTATGGGGGCCTTTAATATTATTACCATCCTCCTTTCATCCGGATTCGGAGTTCCGCCACCCGTATATGCTGAGGTGGGACAGAGTCCTGGGAATGGAAATTCCCTATAAGACCTGGCAGCTTATTTGGTCAAGTGCTGCGAGGTCCTCTATGTGTACGCTCTATAAGGAAAATCAGTATAAAGTCCTGTTCCATTGGTACTTGACCCCGGATAGACTCCATTCTATTTTTCCTCAGACTTTGGATCGGTGCTGGCGTTGCGGAGTTGAGCTTGGTTCCTTGTTCCATGTTTTTTGGCAATGCCTGCTGATAGTACCTTATTGGGAGTCGGTACGAGGCTTGGTGGAGAACGTTTTTGAGTCGCA
>CM070036.1:119806174-119856840 GCA_036250615.1 Ptychadena robeensis
GAAACATCTACACCACTTGAGGGGTTCACATACTTTCAAGCAGCACTGTATATATACACACACAATGCACATCACACACACATACATATACACGTACACATACACACCAAGTAACCACATGGGGATCTCTTCTCCCCTTGAAATACTGCAAATAAAGAAATAAAGATGCCAGCTACTCGGTATATTTGTGGCGACTCCAGCAGCTGTTGTTAAATACCAGCTGGTGCAGCTGATTAAAATTACCTCTGAGTTGGTATTATAAAGACGCCTGGGCAGCGTTGCTGTATTAATGGATTATTGAGTGAGCGATGAAAACCTTGGCCAGCTGATGCGTTTTATTACAGATAGGCTTTATGATGTGTAATCACTGTAATATTTTACTACAAGAGGAAACTGGGAACAGGGGAGACTAACTTGAATAATACCTTCTGTTTAGCCAGTAAAGGAAGAGTGGGGGCCATAGAGGGACTACTTCATTTCTACAAGTAAATGGAAATAACATTTCTTTTATACCAATATAACACTCTATCTCTGTTATTAGGATTATTGTCCTACAAAAAGTACTTAGATGTTTAATCATGGTGTTATGAGCCATGATCATATTGGCACAGAACACGTTATTACAGATGGGTCATTTATATCTGCAGGGCTTTCCAAGCCTTTGAGGACTTTGTACAGTTCTTAAAGGGACTATTCACCAAGGGATGACTTTTCTGTTGGCTACAGTTTAGATCAGGGGTGGGCAAACTTTTTGACTTGTGGGCCACAATGGGTTTTTAAATGTGACATAGAGGGCCGGACCAGGAGGCTTGCACTGACATCAGCAGATGCCAGCTCATAATGGAACCCTTGCCTAAAGGGCCGGTTTTGGCTCCTGAGCCTTAGTTTGTCCATGTCTGGTTTATATGTACAGTAAGTTGTAGTAGAACTACACACTTTACAACACTGAGGTGTAGGGGGATGTGATCCTGTGGCTGGACTCTTCCAGCAGGATGATACTTTCGAACCTGCAGGCCACCCACATGTGTAATGAACAACTTGGATCTATCTAGCTATATACTAAATTTGGGATATCAAAATACCAACTGGCAAAGGCCCACTTGAGATGCCCATCTTATTAAGTCCTAAAAATATTCTGTTATCTTAAGGGGGGGGGGGGTAGTGCCCCACCCCAGAAAACAGCATTTAAGTGTTGTGACTGGCCACTCAATCAACATATCGTGAACATTAGATATTTCTATTTGTAGAGGCTGGAGCATTAGAGCTAATGCAACAAAATAGGCAGGGAGGAGAGCCTATTGAATGAGAAAAGCATCACCAGACCTAGACTTTATGCCCCTTTATGCCAAATGGTTGCTGTCCACTTAGCCCAGCCTACAGACTACAGTTAGTATGTCTATAACAATATCACAGATCAAAGCCATGCAAGGCAAATAAAGCCTGGAATTGATTACTGTGTGTTGCTCCAGCATACCTTGGCCATGGGCATTATAAGCTTTGCAGAAATCCATTGGGTCAAAGCACACAGGATTACTAGCATGCCGCAATGCACAATAATGTGTCATGGAAGTACAAAACCACAAACAGCTGTAAACTGACCCACCACCATATGTTATACAGGGTCAGCCCATCCATAAGTGATATTTTAGTTGTATGTTAAGTCTTATGGGTAAGGTTAGGCTCTGACTTCACATATATTGTTAAATAATACAGTAAGTGGTACACAAGCCATATCTCGGTGGACTTTTCCTGATCATTTCAAAGTCTCACCTATTCTGCTGCTTTAGGTATACAAGTAAGAGGTAGGACCCTTGTACAAAGCCTTATTCCTTACTACTAGAACACCTGACAACAGTACTAAGAACATCAGGTCATTACATCAACAGCATCACCAAAGGAATTATCTTTTAGGGTGCCTGACCTTTTAACTTGACCAGAAATCATCTTTAAGTTCCTTAATTATACTGCTGGAAAGTGCCAGACAATAATTCTTTTACTGGGCTGATACATCATTATTACATTTGAGGTCAATCGTTTTCAGGACACGATCCAAAAAATATATTCAAACACATTAAAGTTATTTGCTGTCTAACAATTCAGACTGGAGGTCGCCTGGTCACAGGAAGCATTATTCTTCAGAACAAAGCTCATTAATAAAATCAGATGATCAATGGAATATTTTTTGAGAGGTAATTGCATCTTTCTTTTTCTCATATCAGGTGTATCAGTTTGCACAGTATCTAAAATACTTCTGCAACTTGGTAAGGCACTTGAAATCACCACTATATATCTGAAGCTGTCAAGAACCAGCAGGTGTTCTCTAAGTGAACCCACTTGTTTTCACAATACCCCTGATGGTTCCAGAGGTCAACACCAGGTTGCTTCCTCTTGAGGGAGGGTAGGCACATGATGCAGCTGGTCCAGGGGACAGCAGGGAAGGCACCAGAGACACAGGCGCCAGACACTGGAACAGGGCAGACAGCACAGGTACAGATCAGGTAGCAGGAGAGTCCAGCAGACAGGTAAGGGTTAACGGGTAGCAGAGTCTCAGAATACAGGCAGGAATCTATAGCACAAGAATGCCAATGGAAGCCAGTGCTTAGCATAATGCAGAAACCTTAAAACTGAGGCAAAGCAGGAAGGGCAGGGTCCTTTTTTATAGGTGCAGGAGGTACACTATTGGTCAGTCAGGTCCCATAACCAATACCTTAAATCCCAGGAAATAACATGCGCTGGTCTTATAGGAAGTGCTGCAGAACCAACAGCATGTTGTGTTCATAGCTGGGAGTAAACTGAGAAGCAGATCCCAGCACAACAGCAATCACCAATGTACAGCTATGAAACTTCAGTACAGGTTATAGTTTAACAATTCAAAAGGTGTTTGCAGTCCAAATACGGAGAGCAATCTAAGATGATGACATAACTTTTTAACAAATACTGTGAAATGTGTGATCACTAAACCTGGGACAATATCTTTGTTACTAGTCTGGAAAGAAAATATATGCAGCCACTCCATTTTAGTAATGCGGAGTTGCAATATACTGCTTATACTTGAGTAGAAGCTGACTCGAATATAAGCAGAGGTACCCAATTTTATCTACAGAAACGTATAGACTTAAGTATACTCTGAGGGTAGAAAATACAAAGCCAAATAGTGGAGTTTCCGCATTGAAATGCCACCATATCCAGTAAATTAAAAATATGTCCACAAGATGGTGCTGTCACCCAAGTTTCTTTATATTTCAGCAGTTGGGAATGTCGTAGTTAGAATACCGAATACAGTTTGGACCATGCACAGAGGCTGCCAGCACCTGCAGGGAGACCAACAAACACCCGGACATATAAGCGGGACCCTGACTCGAGTATAACCCGAAGGGAGAATTTTTTCAGCACATCTTCTTCATCCCGTTTTTGTATTTTCTATTCAGCTGCACACCTTATTATTTTAAATAAGTAACTAGAGTATATATTGAGTGTTCTGATTAATTGACGTTATATAAGGTACTTACCCTGATGGCCATCCGGTGTCATCTTTGGCCACCCCAGGGATGATAGGTCTCACAGGAGCCTCTGCAGCATGGCAGAGGCATGTCTACCCACTTCGCCCGACGCAATCCGCTTAGGCAAACCGGCATGCCTAGCATTCATGTGGATGTGCACGGCCCAGTTATGCAGGGTGGACATGCTCAGTTTGAATTTTCTGCAGCCCAATTGGCCACAGGAGATTCACCAGAAAATAATTTACCAATCCTAAAGCACCAGATGGCACAAAGTTATTGTTTAATAAGCCCAGTGAGGATCTGTCATGCACACTAATACCCATTATAACCTCTGTATAGGAGTGTGCTCCTGTGTTTAGTTTACCTGTCCTTCTACAAGTGACCCGGCCTGATTTCTGACATTGCTTTACGCGCCCCCATACACCTTTAGATTTCTCTGTCAGATTTCCTTTTTTTTCTACCAAATCTATGTAATATGAGGGACTTTCTAAACCATCAAGTCTACCTGTGTTCAATTGCAGAGGACCCTATACTACAGTTGTTGGTAGATCTAAAGGATATCTGATAGAGAGATCTAAAGATGTATGGCCAGTTTACCTCTGCCTGCCCTGACTGTCCCTGGATTGTCCCTGACCACACCTGCTGCCTTATCGCACTGTACAGTCCTTTATTGGACTGATCATTGTGTATGACCCTTGGCTTGTTTTCTGTATTCTTGTGTTGGTAGTGATTGTGTGCCTAAGCACATTACACTTTACTCTGTTTTTCCTTAGCAGAGGACGAATTGTTCTACAACAGAGATAGGTGATGAATTCGTAAAAACATAATTGAATAAAAAGAACTTTAAAAAACCTATACTGATTGGTCAAACATCTATACTTTTGTTTCAAATGTTTTGCCAAATCCGGTAAAATACGTAACCTATCAATCTACAAACTGCAATTATCAACAAAAAAAAGCTTTTTCTGTACGTCCAACCGTGTGGACAAAGTAACATTTCTGCAACCTCTAATTTTAAAGAAAGGAATCAGGCAGTCTTTCTAATAACTCATTGTACATTCCAGGCATAGAGCAGAGTCATATAACAAGAGATGGTAAACTATCGCTGATTCCAATCAAATTCAAGATTGGCTATTAATTTGATTGAAGCATTAAATCAGGAGTAGTCTGTAAAATACACAAATTAGTGCAGAATTATATACTATTCTTTTTGGATAATTACATGTATTTTTTGTAAGTTCATATTTTGTAAATTATTTAAATTGTAGAGTGCACTCTGCCTAGAGCAAAGAGATTATAATTAAAATGAGGTTTATTTGCATACCAAGGGAAAAAAATGTGCCTATCCTATACATATTGTACTTACAGGTAACCACTGTTTATTTTAATAAAAAGGAGAAAACCCCTAAGGGCTCCGACATCTTCAGGGAAACAACTCAAAATAGCTATAGAAGCAAATAAATCATTTTTAATTAACCCCTTCATTGTTAACCATTTTATTAATGTATAATGTAAATTTGCTATCCATAAGACATCCATGTCAGAGTCAGTCCACAGGGAGCAGACATTCAAATGTTTCTCTGCAAATATGTCTACTGGTTAGACCATTATAGTTGTGTGGCCATAAAGCTGGCATGTGACATCGATATATATATATATATATTTTTATTTTTTTTTAATCACTCTGAACACATGATCCCAAGCACTTTTTGTAAGTCCCAACAGACTCAGGAAAGGAATCAATCAGTTGGTAATCAATCACACTGTTTGGTCGTACAATCGATCAATATTTGTCTGAAAGTCAATATTTAAATCGGATCGACAAACAATCGTGCATAAGTTGACCAGTGTATGGCTACCTTGTGCATAAGTTGACCAGTGTATGGCTACCTTAAAGGATGGCCTTCTCCTTGGAATAACAAAGTGCATGATGGGACTGAATTGCTTTTAGTGTCACTTACATGTGAGAAAGCTTTATTCTTCTCCTCCGTCTGTTCATTAGCAAGTGTTAAAAAGCCTTTGTATCACCATGTTAGCCAGGCAACCAGCATTTTTAAAATGAAAGCAGTCTTCAATAATATTACCCAAAGGATTTTTTAAGTTCCTGCAGGAAGCTTATCTACCGTATATACTCAAGTATAAGCAGAGGTACCTAACTTCATCTACAAAACTGGGAAAACGTATTGACGTATAAGTCGAGGGTGGGAACTGCAAAGGCAGATAGTGGAGTTTTCTAAATGAGAAAAATATAGAGAAAGCACCATTGCCCCTAGGAATAAATCAAACAGGCCACAACCTCAATAAAGTAGACAAAGAAAAATAAAGAAGACATAATGAAAATAAGTTTCCATTTATAAAGTGTTGTATATTATTATTATTGGGACCAATACATGCAAAAGGAAATTTATTTGATATTTCAATAATTAGGGGTTTCTATTGAAATTAAACAAATAGCCCAGTAGATGGCAGTGTCGTACCAATTGTTTTTACATTTCATCATCAGGGCATCGGAGAAGTCACACAGCCTGCCGTGCCTGTGAAGACACCCGGACAGGTAAGTGGGACCCCGATTCTTAACCCCCCAAATCGAGTATAAGCAGAGGGTGGCTTTTTCAGCTCATATTTTGCGCTGAGAAACTCGGCCTATACTCGAATATATACGGTATATTGATAGTTCTTTAGAACTGTATCAGTATGGTCTGTTTTGCAGATTTTCCGCTGTATGGCATGAAGTACCCATCATCAAGTTACTGCTAAGATAATGTGAAACCCCGATCTCAGTGAAGGGATCTAAACTGTAATTTAAGCAGCCTACTGATTATCGGTGTAAAGCCAGCCATACACAGTCGGATTCCATGGCCGCTCGATCACCTATCCGATCGATTCCGGCGATTCTGGCGGGAATCGCAGGTGTGATCGATCGGCCAATTAAGAGAATCCGATCGCTGCATACCACCTTGTCCAACGGATTCCGGGACGATTCCGTGTCCGATTCCATCTCCGACTCCACCTCACAAATGGCAACTCCCCCTGATCTGTGCAGAATCGGATCAAAAAGACCAACATGTTGGTTCTCTGTCGGATCCGATTCTGAGCCCCTGATCAATCGGACGTGATCGATCGGACAAGGTGGGCTGCACACGATTCCGGCACATCGTTTCGCGTGCACGCGCCCGCAATCTGGCCGGAATCCGACCCGTGTATGGGGGCCTTTAATTGCGAATATTTAAATCACACATTTTTATTGCGAATATCGGCACTTTGAGAATTCACGAAGATTAGTCAAATGTAACTCTCATAGTACAAGACCGTTTGAACCCCCAAATCTCAGTTTATATCTCAGTATATATGTCAGTAGTGCAACTTTTCTCTTGTCAGATTTTACCCTTACATATGCCTACTCTGACTTTTCTTCCCCAGATCTCCAACACCCTTGTAAGTTCAATCTTTTCTTTTAATGAGTTAATTTTTACACCCCTTACTGCAACCTTTTATAGTAATTAAAAGTTCCCTGTGGTTATTCAAAGGGCATAATTTGTATACATTTTACAATAAAAACAATAAAAAGTGCCAAAGAAAGTTCTGTGGAGCTGTAATCTCAACTCAATTTGCAATATCAGCTTCAGCTAATATGCAGATGCGCTTAAGAAGCAAAATAATGGTACGCAGAGCTACGTTTTAGACCATTTTGCATACCAGCGTACTTCTTATGTGCACCCCTGCATATATTCCATCTCTATTTTTAATGTCTTATAGCAGAGCTGCCCAATACCAGTCCTTGGGGGACACATACAGGCCATGTGTTGGCTATCAGAAGTCATATTCTGACTCTCCACACCTTACTTCAGTACCAGGCATTACTGCTGAGTTGGACAGTAGACAAAATGATGCTTGTAAAAATGTAGCAAACCTTTTGAAAGCAATAACAATAGAAGCAGCAGAATGTAAAACTCCCATGAGGTTTTTGCAATCTCCGCGCAGAAATAAAGCAGCTCTTACATCTGCATTAGGTCCACGCCATTAATAGCAGTCTTAATATTTTTCCCAATAATATCCATCAAGGAGCACAGAGAACCTAGTAATAAATCATACTGGCATATAACTTGGTCAGGGTGGATTATTTTACAGTTGGATATCTAACAGATTCATGCCAAACAGCCTTTACTGTCTATCAGTATTAGTTTATTAGAAGTACGCTCTATACATAACTCACATTTTTAGTAGTCACTAATGGTTTGTTTCTGAGTTTTGTCTGATTCTGAGAGGAATGTGTACATTAGATGTGAATTAGATAACCCCCAAACATCAGAAAAT
Source organism: Ptychadena robeensis (assembly GCA_036250615.1). Taxonomy (NCBI): domain Eukaryota; kingdom Metazoa; phylum Chordata; class Amphibia; order Anura; family Ptychadenidae; genus Ptychadena; species Ptychadena robeensis. The sequence goes on from CM070036.1 coordinate 119,813,989, forward strand.
GTATTGTCTGTGATCCCATTGTATTAACCCTGTCGATGGTTGACCGATATTTTCACAGATGTAAAATGAACATGTTAATATAGTATAGTAATGTTATAAATCCACGGCTTAAATTTTATGCAACTTAGTACACAATGTCACCAACTGGGGTGAATAACTACAAAGACGGGAGCTATAGAATGCAATCTGTATATTTGCTAATTACAGTAACAGGGAGGGTTTGTTTTGACTTATTGGATTGGTAGGTGGGTTTTGATTAGGAAGGGCATCAAAAGGTTGTATTAGGTGCAGGATTAACCAGATCAGTACAGTGAAGAAAGAAGTTTCCCACCCGCCCACCCCATGGAATAAGATTGGATTCATTTCAGGTTAAGTATGATGTTGTGTGTGTTTGTCATAGCGCTGCAGGTTTTCGGGTCTTTGAAGGTGGACAATGGTGTGGAAAATATTGTTGGGGAGCGATTAGTATGATGGTATCTCTGGTGATTTAGGGTCACATTTAACTGGCCTAGTGTGTGACCTAGTGTGCCTAAATTGTCTTCGAGTTGGTGAGTGGCGGCTGAGGGAATAAATACACTAAGATGGCCGGCACTGGTAATCTATATTGAAATATTTATACATAAAAATATGCAAAAAAAAAACCACTGCTCTTTCACAAATGTGACAATATCCCAAATATAACAAAGCATACAGCACCAGGAAAGTAGGAAAAACCTACTCACTCAGGTAGGCTTCACAAATCATTTCAGATCAAGCAATTTGTATAACTAGTAAAAGATATACAAAGATTTATTCATAAACAGTAAGAGTCCAACATAACACCATATCATTGCATAGGTTGCCCCAGTCGTATATCAACAAGCACAGGGAAAAATAATAGATGTCCACAGAGGGCGTGGTTGAACAAATTGCTTGATCTGAAATGATTTGTGAAGCCTTAAAAGTCCCCATGCCCTTGATTCGTCAGAGGGAGTAGGTTTTTCCTACTTTCCTGGTGCTGTATGCGCTATATAAAATACATATATAAAGATATGGTTGGTGATGGAACCTTCAAAGACCCGAATTCGGTAAAAATAAATCTCTACAATTCATTTGGAGTTAGTTGTTATTAATAAAAAGTGTTATTGCCATTTATACCCATTCAATGTGTGTGTAGTATTTTTTAAGAGTATCGATTAAGACGAGGGTGGTTTCACAGTACAGGGTTATCATAGGGCTAAAGGGCCATCTTAGCTATCCAGGCCATATCCATATGTAGTTCTAGTCTGACCAATCAAGATGGACAAAAAGTCCAAACCCAGAAGAAGGCAGAAAATGAGCCTGAGAACATCACATGCTATAATACAATTGAGAAGAGTTTGATGTCTTACTTTCAACAGCAATTGACTTCTGGAAGTGTGCCTGAGGAAGGACAGGAGAAGGCAAATGACTAGTATGGCCTCTGGTTGTGTGTGTCTCTGTGCAGGGGCCACAAATTTGGTAGTTGCAAGGTTTTGCTTTCTCATGTCAGAACTTTCAGATCTATGTGTTGTATTACATGCATACACATTACGTCTTCTACTGAGGGCAGAGATAGGCAGGGTCAGAGATTACAGTAGAGCAATATAAGGATGAAAAGAAAAACTCCTGCTTGCAGTACAGGCACCACTTACAAATGCCCCTCTGATGGTGCTTCTATCTATAATAAAACAACATGCTATAGCGTCGAGGTTCCATGTTTTTTTCTAAATACATGCAACCATGATCTAGGTTTTAAACCAGAAAATGATTAGGAAGATTCTGTAATGAAAGGCATGATGACTGACAGGGACATTTTGCTCTGTTATGTAGGATGCTACAATACTACTGTCTCTAGACATACAATAATATTCTCCACAGACCTCTACACTTTTCACAATAGTCTCTCTCTTCAAAGCGGTCACATTACTGCTTCTGGTAATGTGCAGATTTTATCGAAATCTTAGATGCCAAAAGGCAAGTAATGGTGCACACCAATCTACAATAAATGTTGTAGGAAATACAGGACATGAAGCATGGGATATTCACAAGTTTAGCATTTCATTTTCAAAGGGGTGGTTGAAGTATACTTACCTTAGGACTGGTGACTAGACAAGCATAATGTCACCATGTTTTAGGCCATATGCTCAGAATACTTTATTTTCATTCTGTCCTATCCTGTCTCATTGACATGATTGTAAATACCGTATATACTCGTGCATAAGCCGAGTTTTTCAGCCCAAAAAAATGGGTAAAAATTTTTCCCCTCGGCTTATACTCGAGTCAGCCAGGGTCCACTCACCTCAGGTGAATTTCTATGCTGATCGCTTCAGGCAGGCAGCTACCCTCTTCAGCTTAATATCTTCTCTCTAAGCTCCTGTGAGCTCCATTGATTCATTCCTAGGGGCAATGGTGCTTTCTCTATATTTTTCTCATTTAGAAAACTCCACTATCTGACTCTGCATTTCCCACCCTCGGCTTATACAATACGTTTTCCCAGTTTTTGTAGATAAAATTAGGTACCTCGGCTTATACTTGGGTCGGCTTATACTCGAGTATATACGGTAAGTAGAAATATTTACTTACTTTTGTGGAGTAGAGGGGGAAGTTGAAAACATGGACATTGAAGGTTAAGATTCAATCTATTGAAGGTTCAAGAGCAGTATTAGAGAAAAAAATGTAAATCAAATGGGCCCGTGTTAACATATAGATTGTACATAACTCTTTACACTTACTACAAGTTTTTAATTTTGTTAATATAGGAAACCAGAATCGCTCTAGCTGCAATCCTTCTGAGGTTATGCTAATGAGAGCATTAATATTAGTTGCATCATGAATTACTTCTTACAGAAACAGCTGTGAATTTAAGTTGTTTATACAGACTTAGTATGGCATGTCAGCAGTATGTTATTAGCGAAGTACCATCCATTATATGTAGGGATTTGTAAATATCATGGCATCCATAAGCTTATTCATATTTTACCAGAAATCAGTGAAGCATGTTCTCCCAAATGTTTCCCCCATCATCAAGCAGACATACATAAGAACATTGCAATCAAGCCTTTTATTTTATCCCTTGCATTAGAATTCAAGCAGGGGTATTACCTGGGCCCACCAGAGTCTGACTCCCATGAGAAGGTATGCCTAGCTCAAACATATATTTTACTTAGGGAACAGTCATGTTATGTGTTATTGTAATTATGCCAGCACCTGAAATGTATTTATATAGATTATGATCACATTTCTAAGACTAAATCAAGCTCCTAAGGGGTAAAATAACGGTATGCTACCTAACTGGTTTGAATCCCCTTGGTTTGTAGTAAATAGCATGCAGTTTTACTACACTGCAAGATGTAATACCCTGTCTTCTCCAGTACATAAAGCCGCAAAATCCATCATTTAATATCTGAATGTACTGCTATCAGTCCAGTAAATGACAAATGGATTTGATGTTCCAGAGCAGCCAGTCGGTGCCTCTGCTTATTGATGAATAAGTCAGTTGTTATGGAGGGGTTCCCTATACCAAAAAGCAAGTATGCAAACAATTGATGTCTTAATTTTAGGTCAAGACTAGCAAAGACAGTAGGAATATTATTTTTTGGGTTTAGTTTTACTTTAACCTGCAAGGAGGTGTAGATTTCCATACGAACAGGTTACAGTATTTTGTATGTTATTCTATATGTTTGTTTTAGATTTCCCTCCTTCCCCGCCAATTGCTGCATGCACTAACATCAGGGACAAGAAGAAGACGGGACACTGGAGGTAGGCACCCCACACTTGAGAACAGGTAAACAACCTCGGCTAACATTATCATCTGAGCCCGAGTCCAAATGCTTTTTGCATGTTTATTTTTACCCCAGGCTGGACTCGGGCTTACCGCCCAGAAGGTTAATCATGTTTTTTTCTTTTAGAGGCATAGATGATATATATATATTGAAGAAATTGGTACTCACAATCCATAAATCTGAGGTGCAATTTCAAGTCTGTTGAGGTGCATATATAGTTCTATGTCATGTTTCTTCAGCAGCTGGTCTTGGATATTGTTAACCTTTGACACAATAGCAATGGAAGGCCCAATGTCCTGAGGTCTTGCAAATGGCGGAGTAGAGATCATTGCATCTTTTTCCTGTAAAGTAAATTTCAGAGCAATCAAATTATTTTTTATTATACAGATTTAATATATATATAGTCTCTTTTTATTACAAACCTTAACACTATATGAAAAGGAGGAAATAACAAGTCTTATAAGAGTAAAAAGCCAGAAGAAGCAAAGCCCGAGGTAAGTTATGACTTTTTATTGATATATTTAATAACAATGAGAATGTAACCCTTGCAGTATGGCAGCTCAAAATTATTTGTAGATTGAGATACAGTGGTGTGCAAAACTATTTGCCCCCTTCCTGATTTCTTATTCTTTTGCATGTTTGTCACACAAAATGTTTCTGATCATCAAACACATTTAACGATTAGTCAAAGATAACACAAGTAAACACAAAATGCAGTTTTTAAATGATGGTTTTTATTATTTAGGGAGAAAAAAAACTCCAAACCTACATGGCCCTGTGTGAAAAAGTAATTGCCCCCTGAACCTAATAACTGGTTGGGCCACCCTTAGCAGCAATAACTGCAATCAAGCATTTGTGATAACTTGCAACGAGTCTTTTACAGCGTTCTGGAGGAATTTTGGCCCACTCATCTTTGCAGAATTGTTGTAATTCAGCTTTATTTGAGGGTTTTCTAGCATGAACCGCCTTTTTAAGGTCATGCCACAATATCTCAATAGGATTCAGGTCAGGACTTTGACTAGGCCACTCCAAAGTCTTCATTTTGTTTTTCTTCAGCCATTCAGAGGTGGATTTGGTGTGATTTTGGGTCATTGTCCTGCTGCAGCACCCAAGATCGTTTCAGCTTGTGTTGACGAACAGATGGCCGGACATTCTACTTTAGGATTTTTTGGTAGACAGTAGAATTCATGGTTCCATCTATCACAGCAAGCCTTCCAGGTCCTGAAGCAGCAAAACAACCCCAGACCATCACACTACCACCACCATATTTTACTGTTGGTATGATCATTGAGATGTTTTTTAGCAAAATTAAGACGAGCCTTAATGTTCTTTTTGCTTAACAGTGGTTTGCGCCTTGCACATCTGCCATGTAGGCTGTTTTCGCCCAGTCTCTTTCTTATGGTGGAGTCGTGAACACTGACCTTAATTGAGGCAAGTGAGGCCTGCAGTTCTTTAGATGTTGTCCTGGGGTCTTTTGTGGCCTCTCGGATGAGTTGTCTCTGTGCTCTTGGGGTAATTTTGGTCGGCCGGCCACTCCTGGGAAGGTTCACCACTGTTCCATGTATTTGCCATTTGTGGATAATGGCTTTCACTGTGGTTCGCTGGAGTCCCTAAGCTTTAGAAAAGGCTTTATAACCTTTTCTCAGACTGATAGATCTCAATTACTTTTGTTCTCATTTGTTCCTGAATTTCTTTGGATCTTATGGTCTAGCTTTGAGGTGCCCCTTTAGTCAGTTTAATCCCGTCGCTGTAAAACCTGGTGTATGAAACCACACCAGGGAAGGAGGATTAACTGCAAATGGCACATTGGGCATCAGGAACTTTATTAATGGGCGATGTTTATTACATAGGTGCAGTTGAAAGCGTTTTTCTACATGTAGAAAACTGCTTTCATGATCATTTACTTTCAAATCTCCCACGCCTCTCCCGTCCCCGAGTGACGTGATGATGGGGGGGTGGGGGGTGGTGGGGGGAGGAAGACACGCATCTGAAGAGGCATCGGGGAACCGGGGACAGTGTCGTATGCTCTCCCTGGAGCCCCGAATTTGTTCTGGACGGCAATCCATCGTCGTCCAGTCTATACACGCAGCTGCAGTGCTGGACCAGGGATGATGCCGTCCTGACCGTAGGGGGGCGGTTAATAACATAAACCTTCATTTAAAAACTGCATTTGTGTCATTATGTTATCTTTGACTTATAGTTACCGGTTTTTTGATGAGCTGAAACATATTAAAGTGTGACAAACATGCAAAAGACTAAAAATCAGGAATAGGTTTTGCACACCACTGTATTGGCATCTGGACTAATCTAGTAATTATGGCTTCAGCTTGCCACTAAGGCCCCCATGCACCTTACAATCTTACCATACAATTTCTGTACAATCACTTCTTCAAAACCCTGTAATATGAGGACCTTTCAATCAGTAAGGCCACTATACCACATAGTTGTTGGTGGATCTGAAGGAAATTGTATGAATTGATCTAAAAGGTGTATGGGGGGGGGGCTTTAGTCTGCTGATTGTTGACATTTAATGCTACAGGTCACCTGACCTATTGGAAGGCTATAGATACATGTTAAACATGGCTCATTGGGCCACAGTATACAATAAATATTCTAACTAAATATAATTCAGGAAAAAATTATCAAAAACTTGAAACGTAGTCAGCATTCTCTATACATTACTGTCCATAGGCCAAGAATTAACAAGGCTTTCACCTAGCTGGGTTTATGTCTATTGTACAGATATAGAAGTGTATTTCGGGATGAAACACCCAGTAACACTCAGCACCGTGACAGTCGTCTATGATGAAACTAAGGGCTTGTTTCCATTGATGCGATCCCCCACGTTTGTAGCCCCGCGGCTGCAAGCGCAAACAACCGCATCCATTGGAAACTTCAATATAGTTTCCACTGGTGCGGTTGTGCGCGTTCGGGTGCGGTTTGGGGCGCGTTTCTGAACGCTAGCTGCAGCGTTTTGAAACGCATCCGCGTTCCAGCCGCATCCGAATCTGCATTTAAAAAAAAAATCGCGTCGCAAAAACGCACGACAACTATGCCATGCATTCAGCCGCGCGGTTACAACCGTGCCACTGCAGACGCGCGGGATTGCATCAGTGGAAACAAGCCCTAACAGAGAAACGAACAACTAAAGCTTGCCATACAGAGACATTCTTAATAGATCTATCTGTATTGTTGTATGTAAAACAGCATCAATACAATTTTTATTTACTGGAGGAGAAAGTGAATGTTTATTTTTCAAGCATTCTTTGTTAATTTGCTGACAAAAGAATGATATTAAGAAAACCTCAAATTTATATCGCCCATTTTTTTCTGCCTGTGGTTTACCACGAGGATTCAACTGTAGGAAGCTGCTACAAAGCTGTTCGAAAGGAAAAACAATCAATGCAAGTAAATGAAAAATATGCAGAAATATAAATGTGACATTTAACAGGCCGAGGTTTGCTTCTTACCTTACGAGAATCATGCTCATACGTGGAGAACCAAGGCTCTGCACTTCCCATAAGGCTTGAAAACAAGGCACTAAAACAATAATATCGGTATTAACAAAGGTAACATTTTGCATATTCTGGATTAGATGAATGTATAAATAAGTTGAAACACATTGCTGATAAAATAATAAAGCCTTTGACTTTTCAGAAACAGCAGATTTTAGAGAGAATTTTAACTCATGTATACTAATATGGTTCAGTAAAGGGTGCTACCCCACTGTGTGACCATACACCTGCATATGACCTGCACTGTTGTGAATTGCTATTTATTTTGAAGTCCATCCAGCACTGCAATACAGTGCTGGATGGACAGTGTGTAATACACATATGAAAAAAACTCTGTAGTGTAGCCTTTTTGCATGCCTAGTGTCCTATGTGAATAGACCAGCATTTTGGGGCATATAGTGTTCGAAAACAATGACTTGTAGTTGACAAAAAAAATCATCTGGGCACTATATATGGTTCTGAGTTTTTTGGGGACAAACAGTGACTTGTAGTTGACATACATTCATCTGGGCACGATATAAGGTTCTGGGCTTTTTGGGACAAACAGTGTTTGAAAACAGTGACATGTAGTTGACATACCTCAGAATGGCAAGAAGAGTAAAAAAACAAACAAAAAAAACCAAAACAAAACTATTTTTACTATCCACCTTACTACAATAGTGGTTCATTATATAAGAATAAGGGCTTGTTTCCATTGTATGCCGGGACCCCTACGCTAAGCCTATACGCTTAGCTGGGGTCCCGACGTATCTCACAGACTCAGCCTGCCGGCGGATGGTCTGTTTTACACATCCGCGGTGTAAAGCTGAACTACTCAACTAAGTTCAGACTGAAAACCGGCGCGGATCGGCTCAGCTCATGAAGACAGCCCTCCCAGACGCAATGGAAACAAAGCCTAATTTGGGATTTTAATGGGCCTACTAAACCGGAGCAAAGGATCTGAATATAATTGTAATTGTTCAGACCTTATAGGCATCTGTTCCAGATATTCAGGATGAACAGAACCTTCATTCCTGCCTAAAGAAACAATATACACATAACAATTTATATATAATTTACAGCAGGAACATGTCTATAAATATTCGCACATTTTTGGAGTAAAATTTACTGGACTGACCTAACCGTCCCCATCCCTGTTGGTTATGCTTCCAATAGGTGTGGAGAGGGAGTGGTGTGGGTGGGTACAGGTGATTGAAATCTGTTGAAATTGGGATGGATGTATACAGAGAGCAGGTGAAATGTGGCGGGGGTAGTTCACAATAGGTTTGATGGGTGTTGTACTGGGGATTAGTGTGTACTATGGTTGGCATTGTGACTGGGGATTAGTGTTGTACATCGGTGGGCAGTGTGGTACTGGAGATTAGGGTGTAATGGGAGTGCTGTTGTGGGGGAGTGTACATGAAGAAACTGTGTAGTTTTTTGAAGGGGGGGGGGGGGCTTGTGATCATTTTTCCCTTCTGAAAAAGTGGGCCCTGCAGGGGGTAGGTGGGAACCCATGCTTTAACTGCCTGGAACAAAGTGGGGTCGGGCCATTCAGCAGGAGATGGGGGCAGTGACAGAAGCGGAGGGGGGGGGGGGATAAAATTAATTGTTGTAATGGTATGTAGGAGTAACATGGTACACCAAAGTATTCCAGCTTCGTTGGTGCATGATCACAATGATATCAGTTAGATGTCCACTTTCCTATTTTTCACCTGTATTAGAAAATACCTATATGTAAAAATAGGTAACTCTTCATAGATGAGCCTTCCTATATCCATTATGAACATCCTCTATTATTCTCCGCAAAAAAAGTAGTTTTTTGTTGCAAAATATACATATTAATAAGCTCTTTTTCCGATACAATTTAGAAATGCCAGTATCTTCTATATTACAAAAGAATAGTGATTTTTTAGCAGCTTGTTTTGGAACAGAAGAAATCAAAAGCAGCTTTTTCCTCCAAGCACCTGTGACAATCATTAATCCTCTTGTTATTAGTGAAGAATAAATGAAGAAACATTAATCAGTGGTACCTAACCATTGGCATTTATTACTGCCAGATAAGCAAATAACTTGAGAGGAAGGCAACTATTCTGCTAGTCTACTTCCAAAAGTAAAAATTATCATATAAATATGATATGAGGAATACATGTGAATGTAGAGAGGCTAAATATTAACCCTCTGTGGATATTTTGCTATCTAGAAACAGGTGTGCTTAAAATAAATAAAATCCTTCTGGATTTTCCTCGAAATCACTTGCATGTCTATCATCACTGCACAAACAATGGTGAAATGGCCATGTAAAGTTGTTATGGATGGTGCGCTGATACCTGGAGATGTTTGAATTGCATCCATTCTATGGTAAACACAAAAAGATTTGGCAAGGTCTGGGGATCAAATAAAAAACTGTACCTTACACATAAAACAAGTTATTTTTATGATAATAAGCAATATGTTTTAAATAAGGTTGACCATGATTTGTGAAAGTAATCATTACATTGTAATATAAAAAAAAAGGTGACAATTTCTTTTTTTTTTTTTTTTAAATGACTTTATTGAAAGGTTCTGAGACAAAACATCAAGAGGTGACAATCTCATATGACATGACAAATGTAACCATTTTTTTTATTAATTCTAAAACATTTGGACAAAACGAATTACCTTATGTAATATAGGGGTGGGCAAACTTTTTGACTCATGAGCCAAATTGGCTTCTTAAATTTGATAAAGGGGCCAGGCCAAGAGCTTGTAATGGCCGACCCGCCATAGGTGTGCCAATTCCATGCATCGCCGGCATCACTTATGATGTCAATGATGCGTAATAGGCCATGCATGACAGGGACTTTATTATCTTTTTACATTTCCTAAATTTAAAAAATAATGCTCATTCATTGCAATGAGCAGAGACTGCCTGTTGTCGCTATGAGGATGCACCCACAGTGTCATGATCATAACACTGCATCGTCCAAAGGCAACATTTGGACCCCTCATATGCACTCATTGCAGAAAACAAGCAGAGGGGAGCATCTTTTCAAGAATGTGACAGAGGGCCGGAAAAGAAAGCTAAACGGTCGAATTAGGCCCCCGGGCCTTAGTTTACCCTCCCCTGCTCTATAAGATGCATTTTTTGCCCATAAAATGCCCACCAAAAATGTGCGTCTTTTATAGGACCACTGAGAAAGCTGCAGCCAGTGTTTCTCTGCCAGTGTCCCATTCTGATCACTCTCTGCTCTCCCCACTCCCTCCCTCCTGTTCATAGATGGCACTTTGGAAAAGGAAGGGAAGAGAATAGGGACTAATTGGAGCAAGACACAGAATGGAAAAACAGTGGATGCAAGCTTTTAGCAGACACTGTCCGTTTCTCTGCTCTGATCACACTCTGCTCTATTGACACTTATGAAGTGGGAAATACAGTATTTGTATATGGGTTGTCATGTTCATATAATGTTGTAATATTTATTCAAAGTTATATATAAATAAGTTCTGAAAGAAGTACGGTGCAGGTTTGTGGACCTGAGCTCCAAAAGTGAAGCTTTGCTGTGGTTTAGGTAATATCTATAATTGTGAATGACACCTACTTCATACCGAAAAAAAATTTCTCTGGAATTCCTCCTAGGAAATAGCATGGAGCTTTGTGGTATGTGTGCACCTATAAAAACCCTGTGTTGACAAACTCATAACTATATATCAACAGTATGGGATTTACTTTATGGGAGTGGCTGGCTAGGGATGACTTGGGGCAACATTTGGTGATGCCACTTGTGCTGCTCATCGTCTTCTTTCTTAAACACGTACAGCTATAAAAAAAGTACTGACAAACCCAGCAAAAGAAGTAACGGAAATCTGAAACAGGGAAACTGACCATAGTAAAAAAAAAAGTTGTCTATGTTAGTGTTCTTTTCACTTCCTATCCTCGAGTCACTACAGTTTAACCAGAGAAGAAGGGAAGGAATTTGCCTATAGGACTTCCAACTGCAGGAGTTTACTCCTACCCTGTTCTCTTAAACTAAATAAAGATTATATATATCTGGCATACGTTTTCATGAAATTTTTAGAGGTTACCAAACCACAGTGTAGTTATATTTGACATCCATTTACACAAATGCATAACATGTTATTTTATATTTATATTTATGTAAGTGTTTTCCTTACTTTTTGGGAAGTTGCAGATATATGTTTTAACATTTTACATTCAGAAATATCTGTAGTGTTTGTTTCAAATCAACTGGACTTGCTGTGTTTGTTTCTTGAAGATGTTTCGCTAGTTATCCGACTGGCTTTCTCAATTCAGAGTGACACAACAAACACAGCAAGTCTAGTTGATTTGAATTAAACACTACATACATACAATGACCTGGATGAAAGAAATCTGATAGAGGTTTGAATACCCCCACTCATTTTCTAATGAAAACAAAAAAAGAAGGTCACAATCCTCTTATGGAAGATAAGTGTATTCTCACCTGGGCTGTGCAGCTTCACTTGCGTGCATGAAAGCTTGATGATCACAATGGAGTATAAACAACATAGGCGCCAATAATTCATGCATTCCCTTAAATAAAAAAAGGACAAAGACAAACAGAAAGCAGTTAAAGAAAGTAAAAGACATCTGAATATTCTATATTATACTGCACCTCCAGGCAGTGACAACTGGTTCACAAGAGTTATAGAAGACGCCAACTACGTCAAACTGGAACCACAAACAGGGTACGCGATCTTCAACATCGTCTGTCACACCCACATAGAATTCTGCTGTCACATTTCTTTCAAAACTATTTAACAACAATTCACACCTGCAGTCCATGTAATTCAAACAATTAACGCTTGTTACAGACTTCTTAGCACCATGGTGGCTGGATTATCTAATTAGAAGAGGGTGGATTCACAACCTTTGTACTTTCCTTGTTCCTGGTCCACAGTCTGCAATGAGATCTTCCATAATGAAAGGATTAAGAGGACTGAGCTGTCTATGTGGCTGGAAGTGCGCTATATACCATATTTTTCGGACTAGAAGATGCACCTGACCATAAGACGCACCCAGGTTTTAGATTAGTAAATGAGAAAAAAAATATTTCATGTGTTTAAATGAATTAGGGAAACAATCCCCTGCAGTGCCCAATGTCAGCAACAAAAATGGTGTAACTAGAGAGCACACTTCGACATCTCTTCTTCCTCATACCTGGGGAAGGGAGAGGTTGCTGGCAGGGGAATCTGGACTATGGTCTCCCTGTATGCTGCATGTGTGAGGAAACTGCCAGCAAGTGCAGCTTTCCCTACACGCATTGGTTATATCAGTGGGGCTCTGCAAATATAGCCAATACAGTTCAGATGGGAGATCAGCTGTGTGCAGATCTTCCATCTGCAGTGAGAGCTTACGGGGAGTCAAATTGCGATCACCAGCAGCCTAATGGCCACGGGTGGTTGCATATTCGGACCATAAGATGCAGGCACTATTTCCATTCAATTTTGGTGGTGAAAAAGTGCATCTTTTAGTCCGAAAAATACGGTATGCTTCAGATATTAGCTGAAGAGGCTACTTTAATAAGAAGAATATCTTCCATATTCTACAACAAGGATAATTTAATGTGGCAAAATCTCACTGACATCCCAGTGGTTAGTTCTGCAATCATGTTGCAATGTCAGTCCAATCAAATTCTTGCCTAGTTTTATAGAAAATAATCAGACTTCAACCATTCACCATTAGCTTAGGTAAGTTGTGTGTTTGCCAAGCATCTCCAATAGAAGTATCTCAGTTTAATGAAACTATTAATTTGACCAGACCAGCATTTTCTAGGGAGCCTTTTGTCACAATATCATGTAAGGATGTCACCCCCTACCATCAAAACCCCCATCATACTTAAAAAATTAAGCAAATGGTAAAATGAATATATAATAGGATGGGCATTTAATGAATAACATTTTACACTCAATAACCTAATAACACTCAGCATTGTATATTCATAGTTCGAAACTTTGAATTTATGCAAATTCAGCTGTTTAAAAATCAATATATAATTTGCTTTAAGAAAATCTTTAGATGAAAAGTAATTATGTAAAAATTAACCAGTGTTCTTTATTAAGGTTTTTTTATTTTTTTTTATAAATTATCACTTTACTCTAGCAGGAGTAGAATAGCAGATCTATTAGCTTTTCTTACATATATTTGTTCCTTCGAAAATCACAAATCTAAACAATGACTGAAATGTTGTCAGGGATGTTTTAAAGCGCACCTAAACTCACCTTATTTGTGTCCCCCGATGGCAAAACCTATTATTGGGACAGTCTATTAAAAAAAATCCTTACCTGTAATGAGATAATGTTCAATGCCCCTTATTGCCTCTGCCCTCTTCAGCTTCAGAAAACCCTGCACCTTTAAGCTTCTCATACAGACAGTAGGGAAATATAAATAAATACTGTATTTTTTGGACCATAAGATGAACCTGACCATAAGACGCACCCAGTTTTTAGAGAATAAAATATTTGAAGTGTTCAAATCAACTGGATCAATGCAATGGATCAAATCAATGCACAAGATGTTACTAGTAAAACGAGTATCAAGGCTCAACACATAATCTTCCTCACACATCAGGGGAAGAGGGGGGCCGCGGGGCAATGGCTGCAGATGTCTCTCCTCTACAGCTGTGTCTGTGGAAGCTGCAGCGTGAGTCAGAGATAGATGGGAGCTCATCTAGCTCTCTCATCTTTTCATTGCTTATATCAGCTCTGCTGATATAAACAATACAGTTCAGATGGTAAATCCGGCCATTGTTTTTCTAAAGAGAACATCTACAGTCAGTTGAATCAAAACAATATGCCTTTGTCTGGTATCTTTCTTCTGAAGACAGCTTGGGACATGCCAACACGTATGCCTTTCTGATAAGCTCAATGGAATGCTGTCTACACTTTAAACAACTACCTAGGAATATAAAGATCATGTAGGATAAAAGCCAGTAAAAAACTATTAGATTGTAAGCTCGATCGGGCAGGGACCCTTCTCCTGTAATTTCCTCTTATTTATTGTACAGCGCTGCGTAATATGTTGGCGCTATATAGATAAAGGTTTATAATAATAATAACTAATATGCGGCATTGACACTCCTTTTCTCTTCAGTCATGATTAATCCAATTACTCATTAGTAGGAACAGCATTTATTAAAGATTAATATATATTTGCATACATAAATAAAAGTGAAAATAACATAGACAAGAGGTTCCTGATTTTACACGGCTATAGAAGTCGCTGCAGCAAATAGAAAAACAAAAGAGAAAAGCAAACCGAGGTAAAGTTTTCTCTTTGTCAACAGCCTGTAGGCTCGCAAAATTGAACCTGTTCTTTATATGCCTGTGTTCATTTAGCCCACCAAGCAGGCTTTATTAAAGCTGGAGCATCAGGCAGTCAAAGTTCATTAATACCATTTATGTAATCTATGCAGTTTCAATTAACTCAGCAAGACACTCTACTGCATGATAAGAGTCTCATTAATTCAATAAAACCCCATAACTATTAACAATATGGTCTATGTTAAACGGGGTGTCACCTACTACAAAATAATGGCTTTAACAGCTTGTGAGGAGACTTAAGTTTTTCTCTTCTTTTAAATGTTATCGACTTTAAATATTCATTCCTTATGCAGAAAGGTGTTATTTCTCTGTAAGGCATCTTTGAGATATCAAACCCAAGCAGGGGGTAATTAAGCTGTTTTAATTCTTACCCAGTAATAATATTACTTTCTAGTTCAGTAAATGACAGACTTTGTTTAAAATTATAATCGGTTCCCCACTTCAATGCTTGACGTGCCTGGGGTGCAGTCACTTAACGCTGTGGGAATGGACACCGTTGAATAACTACGACCAAGTGAATTTATAAAAAAAAATTAGAAAATAAAAAAAAATTGCTCACCATTAATTTTTATTTGGCTTTGCGATTCGCTTTTGCATCGCAGTTAACATAGCTAGGAAATATGCATTTGCTAACTTGTTTATTGCTTAGTTAACGTAATTTGATTTTGGAAAGTTCTTTAGTGTCTTCTCCCAATGTTCTCTGTCGAAAAACTAATACAAAAACGGCATTAACTTGAAAATGAGGCTCTTCTAAGCAGGCTCCCTAGGATCCTCCAAAACTTTGATGGCTGTTAAATCTAGCAAAGTTCTGTTCACTCTACTCTAACGCGGGTTTACAATATACTTCCTACTTTAGCCTTTTTTTTCATGGTGCTTTTTAATGATCATTGGGGATTTGGCATTTAGTCTGCTAAGGTCAACATTACACCATAATGGTGTCAAACATTCCCCTAACACAGTAAATGATGATTATATATTGAGTGTTTTAATAACAGAGAATCTATCCCCACTCCACAGCTGGAATTTGCTAGGCACCTTGGGCAGACTAGAGGTCTGATTTAGGAGGGGACACTTAAGCTAGGCACACGTGCAATCGACCCCCGTTCAATCACAGCTTGGTGACATCACCATGTTGTTATTGATCGGGGATCAATTGAACGGAAATCAATGTGCACCAAATGAGCACATTGATTCCTGTTCTATGGGGACCCATTCTCCTCAGCTTGCAACCTGTGTGCATTGCTACAAGCTGGGGAGAAGAAGCCTGCCTCACTTACACAGCTTCCAAGTGAGGAGTGCTGACTCCGCCTCTTCACACTGATGGCCGACGGCTGAGCAGGAAGGAGCAGCAGCTGTTCCATCACATGTTTCACCACCACAGCAGCTGTGCACCAAATGAGCACATCGATTCCTGTTCTATGGGGACCCTGGGGACCCATTCTCCCCAGCTTGCAGCCTGTGTGCATTGCTACAAGCTGGGGAGAAGCAGCCTGCCTCACTTACACAGCTTCCGAGTGAGGAGTGCTGACTCCACCTCTTCACACTGACGGCCGACGGCTGAGCAGGAAGGAGGCAGGAGCAGCAGCTGTTCCAATACTTTGCATGAAGACTCACATCTCCATGCAAAGTAATGGAGATTGACCTGTTTTTTCCCAACATTCCCCTAGCAAATGATGATTATATATTGAGTGTTTTAATAACAGAGAATTTATCCCACAGCTGGAATTTGCTAGGCACCTTGGGCAGACTAGAGGTCTGACTCAGGAGGGGACAATTTACATAGGAGTCATAGGACTCCTTCTAAGATTCCAACACTTAAGCTAGGCACACGTGCAATCGACCCCCGATCAATCACAGCGTGGTGACATCACCATGTTGTTATTGATCGGGGATCAATTGAAGGGAAATCAATGTGCACCACATGAGCACATCGATTCCTGTTCTATGGGGACCCAACATGTTGGAACCCCGGTCAATCGAGTTTCTTTGAGTGGGCTCTATTGATCCCGCTCGAATGAAGGCACACACGGGTAGATTTGTAAACAGATTAGAGTACAATCAATCACTGTGAGCGCGCACGTTGATTAATTGTACTCCAATCTTTTTACAGATCTACCTGTGTGTGCCTAGCTTTACCTACCTCCCTGGCTAACTTCACTAGCATCTCTATCCTCTTGCTTTACTCTTTGCACAACAACCTAGTATGTATCTGCTATGGCTTCTGTGTCACTTTTATTCTATTTACTTAATTATTACATGGTTTATCTTTATCAGACAGATTTACACAATCTACTTCAAGTACCCAACAAGGTACCATGCTCTATGGCAGTGGTTCCCAAACTTCCCCTGCATGGCCCCCCCTTTTCTATATAGGAACATTGTTGAGCCCCCTTCTACACTAAACAGGTGCAGAATGAAGGCCAGCACATTACAGAAGCACAGTTTTTTGTGTTTTTCTTACATGCATCATATATACACACACCAATCATACAAAAACACTCATCATTCACATAGAAATGAACACACACAGAACTGAAAGCGGAGAGAGATCTCTCTGGCTCACATAGAGGGTTCCATAGAGTGCCACCTAGAATGCCTCCCTAGCTTCGCCCCCCTGGAATAACTCCCCATCCCCAATTTGGGAACCACTGCTCTATGAAATTAGGCGACATTTGCATGGTCGTTTTCTGGGCTAAACGTCCGGGCACTCCTGTGTGCAAGCGCTTGCAAAGTTGTGCAGATAACTTCCCTGCGACAGGTATATCGGGCAAAAGCCTCATGTCACTTCCACAGGTCGGTTGCACTAATTGGTCGTTTGCCGGGGCGGTTAATCCTTACATTCTTGATAGTTACTATGGAAGAATATAGTGAAAACTTACTTGAAGATTTGTGTGAAGGGACCAATAGAAAGGGGGGGGGGGGGGATGCCACAAAGAATGCACAACTTGTTGTTTTGTTTTCCAGTGTATTAGAAATCGATATGTTTAATACGAGCACAGCTTTGTACAGCAAACTTTATTGTATCTCAGCGCAACAAGGATTGTTGTATTTTATTCAATGCATTTGACTTTTCTTCAGTTACTGTTTTATAAAATAAAAAATATATGCTAAAAATATATATTTGTAACTACTATTGCTCACAAAAGGAAATAATAACATGAAGATGGGAAATGCAAGCAGTTATTTTCCTTATCGATCTCCATTGACCACAAGATGTTTCCTATTAAATGTAGACTACAGCGCAGCAATAATCAATGAGACGCTGTATTGTATTGCATTGTATACAAATGATATTTATCTTACCTGCTTATAAAGCAAATGTTCATTTTCTCTGGCGTAGCAGAAAAGTACATCAGTAAGGATCTTTCTTACATTCTCCTGCTGGAAGAACTGCATTTCTGGGAACCTGGGAGAAGGGTTTCGGTAAAGGATTGATGGATGTAAATGGAAAGAAATGAAAGAAAAAAGTACTTCAATCCCTGAAATCTTAAAAAATTTGCAAAATATTAGAGCTCAGATGTCATGGCTGTATTTGTTTTCTCCATGCGCTGTGTGCACAGGGTTGATTTTAGGGCAGCTGCCTTGCCTTCGGTGGGTGGTTGTTAGTCACCACCAATGTGGTGGTTGGTGTACGAACTGGAAACACGTACCGAGGCCATAGGCAAACAATGGGTGCGTTTTCAGCCGTGGTTTGCTAATACAAAGTATAGGACAAATACCCCTGACACTGCGCCCAAACAGTGGATGGCCACTATGACCACAGGCCGATGTGTCCATAACGCCACCTGCAGTTTCTGGGGTTGCCTAGTGTAGACCCAGTCTTACTCTAAATCTACAACATTTTGTGTATGTTTATTTGCATTTATTAAGTCGAAATATTATACCTGCTATGAAAAAATCTATTTAAATGACAAATTCACAGAGGGATCTGAACATTGAGCATCTGCAGGAATAAGAACTATAGTAATTTTAATAATAATGTTATATTTTAAAAAATACTCACGTTCTTTTAACATCTTGTTCTACCATTGCACGGAGTTCTTTATCTTGAAAAAACTTATTCCAGAGGCTCTGAAATCACACATAACTTTCATTATATACCATAAAAACGTTTAGTTTACTTCACAAGTGTCATCTGGAAGAGTTACATTCACTGTGGTCGGTCTGTGGACTTATTTGCCATGGCACCACAACATGTGATATCTAAAGTGCAGTAACATAGAGAATATACATATTCTCTACATACTGTATTTTTCGGGCCATTAGACTCTCTGTTGTCTAGGATGCACCCTATAAAACTGAGAGCCTGATGCCCATAAATACTTCAGACTATTCCCACTCTGCTAGCCTGAGCTCCAACTGGCAGAGCAGAAGTTAAGGAGGCAGGGAATCTGTCTCTGCTCTAGCCCAGACCAGCAGAGCATCTGCATTTGAGCTGGACAGCTTGAGTGCCGATGAAAGAGCCACTCGTCAAGTGTCAGCTTGGGTGAAGATGCAAGAGCCGCTCGTCAAGTGTCCCACAAAAGTGGGGTTTTCCCTGGCGCTTCAGGGATAGGCCCCACAAAGTCTGGTTAATGCAGTTAAACGAAGCTTCAAAGATGCCAGGCGGATTAATATGTGCCCAGCGGTTCTGATGGTCACGATGTCCCCAATGTTTGTAAACACAACTGCAATGAGGACATTGCATGTGCGCAGTGACCTTGGGAACCACTGAGTGGATACTAATCCACCTGGCATTTTTCAAGCTTCATTCAGCAGCTGGACTTTGTGGGAAGCAGTATACATTTAAAAATGTTGAAGTGTAGATTTTTTCATGAAATTATTTTTCTTTGTGTGGTCTCTTATTTCTAGGACTAAACTTTAAAACACCCTATGTGAATGGGTAAGAGGTCCTTGGGAGGGCGAGGGTGGGCGAGATCCGGTGGTTCAATTGTTAAACGGGAACCACACATACTCAATTAGTCCCCACAATGCCTTGTGGGTGTTGTGGGTAAGAGACCCCCTTACCTTAACAAGGGGTCTCCCCCTTGTTTGGGAATGGCATGGGGCCCAGTGAGACAGGGGGGTACCCCCCTTCCTTTCCTTTCCACACAGTCTGTAGTCTCCCAGAGCAGTCTCTATGCAACCTTTTTGTTTTATTCAACTGGTTGTGGGGGGGGGGGGGGGGGGGTGTCCGAGGCGGAAAAGTACATATTTCTGTGTGGTGAGGGGTCAAAGACCAGGTGAATGGCCATCATTGTTCGTAACAAATATATGACCGTGGTTGAGATGCTAGACTGTGATCCCATCTGAGAGACAGTAAGTGATATAACTATGATATTTGAATAAGAAGTTTGCAATAAAAGATGCTTGTTGGTACTTTAAATACCATAATAACAAAGTCTACTTACCCCCTCGTCCTGAGACAACGGATTGTTTATCATTAGGTCCTGCTGGCCAGCAGCTTTGCGAGGATTCGTTATATGCTAAAATAAGACAAACAGGACGTCATCTGCATATCCTTTAAATAAACAATGTTTCAATATAGCACTTAATAATAGCAGAAATATCACTTACTATTTCCTTAATCTTTTTATACCCTGTTCTTAACTCCTCCGTTTTACTTATCCATTGGCTTCTGTCTTGGGGTAAAACATTTAGAAACAGCTGCCAATAAAAAATGGAAATGTGTTATAAACAAGCTTAGGAAAGGACATAAACTATCAGGGGAAAAAGTACAGTACATTGAAAAGAATACTGAAATAACAATTCAGCTGAGAGATAGCTGGAGGATGTGTGTGATAGGGGGCACTCTGGCATCACTTGTTCTATATCAATAGAAGTATCCCATGTAATGGAGGATTTTTGTTTTCTAGTCTGTACATTCACAATGACAAGCTTTCCTCATAATTCCTGCCCTCTGTGTCCTGCTCGAAAGTCTTCCCATCTATTGTGAAAACTTTGACACAATGGGGATAGTGGTACTGAGCTAGGATTGGAACCTTCAATCTGCTCATCAGGAAAGAAACATATTCTTATTTAAATCTTGTTGAGCCCTGTTGTAAAAACCTATTCAAGGGCAAATAGGAATTCTTTATTCTCAAGGCCACATAACATTTATTTAGGAAAACAGTACTGTGGAGTGTGTGCTTTTGCCTTGCTAACAATACACAGTACCAGAGTGGGTTCTGGACACAGTACTAGCATTCGTTATACCTTTCACACTGGCCCTGTGCCTTTTACAGTGACGCAGCAAGTTACTACATATGCTCTGCAGCATGCATTTTTGGCAGTACAGTGCAAGTGGCTCCCCAATCACTTTTATTAGATATACCACAGAATATACTACTGAATGAATTCAGTAACATCAGTTAAACCTGCCAGACATCTTGTTAGTAGGTAGTTTCTTCAAGTATCTTATGGGTTTTCCAGGCATTTTGATTTATATGTGATCATACTATGGAGCATGAGCACCGATCCAAGTAAAGGAATTGATTGTGTTTAAATCAATCGCACTGTGTGGTGGTACAATCAGCTGTGGCACAGACGTGATTCGAGAGGCAATCGGGTGCGATTTTTGTGGAGGTGGTAGCTCCACTTTAAGGCTTTATTCACACAGGCATCTGGAAACGCCATATTTTCACCCAAAAAACGACTCTGTCCCTTGATTGTGACATGTCACTTTTCAGGCATTCACTCATAGGGTGAATGCGCCTGCACATTCCCATATGTGTTAATGAAGCCTTACTCTTTGAATTACAGAAAAAAATCCTATAATATGGAGTTTAAGACCGGAAATAGACTTGCTGTAATCCCATTGAAAGTGTTTGTCTAAGCTCAGTGAGTGAACATTGTTACCTTAAGGCCAGTAGTACTGTCAGGGTCACCAGATGAAAACAGCCTCTTGGGACTGGCAGACTCGAATATATTTTGGGTATAGGTAAAATAAACCTATAGTGATGGAATTTAATCTATAGAAATGTAAATCTTAACAAAATTGGAAGATAAAAGTCCAGATATTATTTAGCAATACACAGTGCAGATGTATGCATCTATTTTTATAGTTAAAGATTGGCAGGTATTCTTCTATACGGAGAACATATAGAACCTCCAGTGTAGCAGTAATCAGTAATAAAAATGGTATACCGCTTCCCCTAAATAAGAAGTCCCATGTTCCCCTATAAACCCATTCTATACACAATAACACAAATCAGCCATTGCTGTTATGATAGATAACTCATTCCTTTAGAGTAGAGAAATATGTTTTCAGTCTGACATCTGACTGTAACATCTTCTATTACTGATGTAGATTCATTTAACTCAATGATTATGTCCCCTTTGGTATAAATTACAGAGGTATTAACCTCTGCAGTTTGCTATACCATCTGTTGACAAAGTATGACATGCATGGCTGCCTATGAAACTAAAGGATAATGTGCTTTGTGCATATATGAAGAGGGAAGGCAGGCTAGAGATGGAAGAATCTCATGAACTGTACTCGGGTTAATGCACATCACATACAAAAGCACAACAGGAGTCATATAAACGCTCTAATGTTTTCCCATGATGTGTACAGGGGGATTATCAGATTAGCAGAGCTAGTACAAATACATGTGGATTACAGGAGAGGGATGGAGTCTATACTAGGCTTGGCTACAGCTTAGAAACATGACGTCATTTACATTTGTGAAGCCATTGGAGATGTAGAGGAAAGTCCACTTCATATGATACCAGTTCCTGGCACAGCGATACAAGGAATAGAGCCGTCTCCGCTATTCTCAATAAGACTCATTTTATCAATATGTATTGGACTCCTAAAATAACTCTTCATTAAACATTTCCTATAGTCAATGGCAACAGGCGGGATGTTTTACTGCTCGCTCCTCCGCTGTTTTGCAGGGTTAGGTATTTTTGAATAATAAATTTACATGGAGAAATATTAGTGTTCAGGGAATAGGGTGATTAATCCTTTTTTTCATCTAGCTAAAGGACCGTGTTCTTTATTATTTATGTCCTTTGCTGTACTGCGTTCTGCTTCTCTTATTAAATTAGCTAATTCTTCCGTACGAGCCACGTGTCTTACCACAATAGCTAATCATTCATGCAGCAAGCATAAAATAATTATGATAGACATCATGGGGGTTGGGGGAAGACATCAATGTGCCAGACATTCACTGCAGGTGAATCAATCGCTGGAATTTACAACACATGAACCAGGAAGATTCACCAGCGGTGAATATTTGGTGAATATCCCTTTCATTGCATTTAGAGTTTTATTGCCATCAAAATGTAGAAGTAACTCAGCGCTCTTCTCTAGCAATGATTGCTTAGCATAGCAGTGAACAGAAATGCCCTATCTCTCAGCATCTTGGCTATTTTTTTGAAAGCTGCTTCTACTTTTCTGACCCCCATGTACAGCAAAAACTTTGTTTTACATTAGAGGCAATCTTTTGTGACTGGGGTATGTGAATAGTACACTATGTAAACTCTTCCCTACCTCCACAGCCTGGGACCACAGCCCACTGGTAGCAAGTTCCAATAGGACGGCGGAAGTGACCATACACTTTTAGATTTCTCCTTTTGTTTTACCAACGCCATGTAATATGAGGGACTTTCTAAACAATCAAGTCTACTTGTGTTCAATCACAGAGGACCATATACTACATACTTGTTGGTAGATCTAAATTATATCTGACAGAGAGATCTAAAGGTATATGGCCAGCTTTAGACACATAAGTCTATTTGAATATGGATATCCGTCTAAACCACCCATAAAGCTGACCATTCATTGTCTGATGTTTTTGCTCGTTTGACTTGAAATTGATTATGTCAATTGATAGGAAATTCCTGTTTCAGTGAATTGATCAACCCATATCAATGGAAATTTAGCTTCAAATGTAAAGAGACATGATTGTTCAGGTTAGAAAAATATTCGGACCAGTTTGTATGTGATCAGGGTATGAAACCTGTGCACACACCTTTATCTTCATAACTGGAAAGTAATGGAATTGAGGAGTCAGTTTTGGTAACACTATGTGCTATTACCATCAATCTTTAACCAAATAATATTAGGACCCCAGTAGTATACACATGGTCTGTTTAGAAAGCTTGCTGTGACTGTACCTTCCCCAGGATTCTAAGGCTCCCTCCTGTACTAATGGGGTCATCCCTGGGTATCTACATGGAGTGATAGGGTGGACACACAACACCAGTGCTGCATGGCCGCGTGCTTGATTACTTACTGTTTTTAGAATTCATGGCTATTTTGGCATTTTCCTAAAGAAGCCTGACAGTACCTTCCATCTTAAAAGATCCAGGAGGCTAGCACCCTCCTTTTCGGTCCTCCCTTTTGGACAAAATTTCAGTATAATAACATACCATAGGATGTTAGCACAATGTGATCTCTTTTCTGCTTCAATAATTTTTAAGCAAATCTTCTTATATTGTTACAGAAAGTTATGAACATAAGTAATTTCTTCAAAAGGGTATGTGTATGTTACATGGCAGATTTATTTCTACATGACGCATCTAAGATGCCCAACCTGTGGATTGGCGTCAACACACCCTTTTATTTGAATGCAAAAATAAGCAGGCTCAAATCTCCATTAATCATTAGCATCTTCACAATAACAACACGGGGTCCCGCATTTAAAACACCATTGGCACAAGAATGGCAAAAGTGCCGTGGGTGCACCGTTGGCACAGGAATGGATCCTGTCCCATTGAAATTATCATTTTAACGCAATGGATACAAGCCGTAAGAGAGCTAAAAGAAAGCATGTCAGGTAGAATACAGTGCAGCAGAGAAATCTGGTTCCACTTTTGGAAATACAGTTGTAAGTAAATGAAAGCAGCTGTCAAATGCACTTGTCCCAATGTCTTCCTAAATGTAGTACATGAGAATGCAGTCTGATGGATGGGAACAATGCAGCAATTTTTGAGAGATTTTGAGAGACAATAAACCTTTATGCTTGGAAACAAGTGTGTCATGTATCTTAAATATAGATTTGAAGCACTTGGAAAAAAAAGACATAAGGTATGAAAAATAATTGTGTGTTTACAAGATCATTTATTCAAGACGATGATCATAGTGAGCAGACATGCACTGTCCCTTGTCAGCATGTCTGGGATGCAGGATATCCAGAAGTGTTATTAACCATGACACAAAGTGGCTGGGCTTAGGCCGTCTGTAATGTGTTTTGGCATCAACACGTCAAAGTACCTGTAAACCCTGAAATACAAGCCCAGCTTTATTTTCTAGTCAAACATTCCAACAAAAGTACAAAACATTTAGATTAACCCTCCTGGCGGTCCAATTATTTAATAAAACCTCTACATATTGTAGACTGAGGCCCGGGACGTCTATGCCATTAATACAATACAGGCTAAAGCATCCCCCAACTCCTAGGTGTCATGACAGGAAGGTGGGTCCAGTGAGAAGCCTGAAGGACATGGACACTATAGGGGGCATAGGAGGTAAGCTATCCTGAGTTTTGTTTGGGGTTACTAATACTGGTAACACACTGCTCAAAAAAAAGGGAACACAAATATACGACTGAATGAACAAAATATTCTTATTAAATACTTTGTTCTTTTCATAGTTGAATGTGCTGACAACAAAATCACACAAAATAATCAATGGGAATCAAATGTATCACCCCATGGAGGCCTGGATTTGCAGTCACACTCAAAATGGCAGTGGAAAAAACACTACAGGCTGATCCAATCAGGCTGAAGAAGGCAGAAAAGAAAACAGACTATTCATTTATAGAGCTTTCAGTTGGTGCTCCAACCAGGTCTCTCTGGCCAATGACCTCTTTGTTTACTTCTGCCCAATTGGCATGGCTCTGTGTGAAGCAATAGCACTCATTAGCCACCTCTGCTGCCAATAAATCAGTGCCTCCATCTCTTACATCTAGAGGTAAATAAAAAGTCATGGGTGGAGCTTACCCCCTGACACATAATACAGGAGTTTTTTTTTCACAAGGGTATGTCCATAAATCAGAATACATCAAGTAAAATTATGACCTAGGAAATTTACTTTAAATAAAAAAATAAATAAATAGAAAATATAAAGGCAATGGAGAGATGACTAAATATAGTCATTTTGAATGGGCAAAGTACATTATCAAACAAAACAAATTCAAAAGAAAACCAGAGACAGCAAACATTTTACAGGAGATAAGAGACTTTAAAAAACTAATGGGACCCCAAGATTTGCCCCATACACCTTTAGATTTCTCTGTCAGATTTCCTTTAGCTCTCCTTTTGTTTTACCAAAACCATGTAATATGAGGGACTTTCTAAACAATCAAGTCTACCTGTGTTCAGTCGCAGAGAACCAGACACTACATAGTTGTTCATAGATCCTATAGATATCTGACAGAAAGATCTAAAGGTGTATGGCCAGCTTAATTCTGAATATGAAAGATTCTTTAAGTGCCCTAGCTGTCAGGACGGCAGCATCTCGTCCAGCACTGCTCCTGCTACTATAGCACTAGACGAGATGGTGCCGTCCAGTACACATCGGGGCTCCAGGCAGCGCATACTTACAGTTTTGAGCTGTCCCCGATGTGACATGCTGGCTGGCAGCATATCCTCCGTCTCCCCCCCCTCCGAGTGACGTGATGACGTCACATCGGGGAGGCGGCGGGAAATTCAAAAGTACAGTGCATGAAATCAGTTTTTTTTTGTAGAAAACTGATTTCAATGTGCTTCTATGTATCAAATCTCGCCAGAATACAAATCTCTGATGCCCCAGATGTGTCCATTTGCAGTAACCCTCTCTTGCCTGGTGTGATTTTACCACGTCCATCACACCAGGTTAGAGAGGGTTATTGCAAATGGGCACATCTGGGGCAACAGAGACTTTAGTTGAGCGAGATTTAGTACATAACGTATAGCTTTGTGCCCTGATTTCTGTGTTCTGTGTTTTCTCATGAAATTTATTAAAAAAATGTTTTTTTTTTATTTTACATAATTGTTTGTTTCAAACATTACTATAGTCAGGATGTCTATTAGACCCTTGTACAGCAGATTTTGGGAAGTTACAGACCTACAACATAAAGAAAAATGTACCATTGAAGTCTATGGTGCGCTTTTGGTACAGAAATCTGGACCTCAGCAGTGCACTAGGGAGGTTAAGATCCAACTGGGAATGATTAAAGCTGATCTCTCTGTCAGATACCCTTTGAAACTACCAACAACTATATAGTATAGTTAAAACACAGGTAGACTTGATGGTTTAGAAAGTCCCTCATATTACATGGTTTTGGTAAAACAAAAGGAGATATAAAGGAAATCTGACAGAGAAATCTAAAGGTGTATGGGGACCCTAAGAGATGGCCAGAGACTGTAGATATCTTACAGGAGATCATCAAAAACTTTGAAACATGAAGAAGTAGTTGTGGAAGACGCTGGACTTGCTTCCATAAAGTGAATTTACATGACATTAAATTTCTAGATTAGATCACTAATGTTCCTTTGAAAATCATCCTTAAGCAGGGAACACACGGCTCAATGTTGAAGCTGTTTGAGGTTCCCTGCAGCAGCGATGCTGTGAGATATTGGGGGAGCTGCAGGTGCAGCAGTGCTGTGTCTCGAGCTCAGCCAATGCTTTGCATGGAGACCCTGCAATCTCCTTACAAAGCAACAGACATTGACCGTGGTTTACTGTCATGTCCTATATCCCTGTTTTCCAGCGTTATTGATTTTCGAGCGGGACCGCTCAAAAACAGGGATGGTCTCATATCATATGGGCCAGATAGATGGCCGTGAGTGCGCATGGCAATCGAAGCGGCCATCGATCTGGCCATATCTACATGTGTGTTCCCAGCTTTAACTTTCTGGACGAATGTCATTGTAATTGTTTTGTGCCCTACTTTGTTTCCCCTACACATCCCTGCTGTCATCGTTGAACAAGTTAATAAATTAACTCCAAGGTAACTCGGGCTAAACTGCCCAGAAGGTTAAAATTGCAACATTTGCAAACAGCAATACCCATAAAAAATATAAAGAAGAAAAACAAAAAGATAAAAGAAACAATGGACAAAATAGAAAGATTTCATGATTATAATAGATATTTATTTCTCTTTTGACTTGAATTGGCATTTTATTCAAGCCAGTGCACGTATAGGCTCTGAGAGCACACAACGAGTGCCATAGGTTGGACTATTATATGGAATAATCACACATCAGCAACTTTGATATATGTGAAATCCAGGATTTTGGAAGGAGAAAACTCAAACTACACAACTGTTTATTTCATTTAAAAAGAAATATTTGTTCCCTAAAAATCACAATAGAAACAGCTCTGTGATTACGGAAATATCCAGCATCAAATAATAAAGGATTCTTAAACAGTAGATTTAGTCGTCTGGAAAATCCCATGACTGCACCAGTAATCTTTGAGCGCATCAGGTAAAATGTTGATACACTGCAACCACAAACTATAAATAAATATTTTCTCCTTACCTTCCAGCAAACACTCCGGAACCTGCTGCTTCTCAGCTGCCCATTAATCCCTTTCAGACGTATCGTTGCCAAATAATTGCTGTTTACAAAAAGTTCTTCCCACTCTTTGCTGCGAAGGTAAAAGAAAAAAAAAAGAAAACTTGGGTATATTATATTTAAGTAACATATGACGGCCACATGCTGTATTTCACGAGCGGATATAATACCAAAAGAAGAAAAAGCATTTTTTTTAACACTGATTTTATTCAAGCTCGGTTTTCAAACGCATGGTTGTCTTTTTTGGACACATTTCTTCTCAGGATTTAATGAATATGTAGATCGCTATAATTATGCCAGCTACTGAAATTCATAATGCCTATGGAGGCCATTCCATTTTCTCGAAAATGTTGGTACTGCAGTTCAGTGAATAAACAAGAAAAATGAATATTAATATGGGCATGATCGTATTTCCGACCGCACGCTATAGGGAGACGCAACGGGCAGAATTATTGAGAGCAACTCCAGCTAATAACTATTAGCTCTTCGATAAAATGTTTGCTTAAATTATACACCCCCCCCTTCTTTTTTTTATCTTAACAGCAGACGGGCTGTTAAACATAACAGAGGATGGCATTATTTAACTGTTAGCGCTATTTACCACCGGAACGGCTCATACTTATTTCTACATGAGCAGGTTTAAATTTTTAACAGGTGCAGCCAAATTTAAATAAAAAAGCATCAAAAATGAAAATAAATCCTCACTGTATAAACTGTTAAAAAAAAGGCAAGCTTGAGCACCTTGCAATACCTATGGCTGACTAGATAAACAACCTAAATATGCCTCCCAGGCTTACAGACACAAGGGGCCTAACACCTGTGCCTCATTAATATACAAGTAAATCTGCTCTACTGGGAAATGATTGGAAATTAATTGTCCCAAACCATTTACAGAGTTTGAACAAAAGAACTTGACTTGGCTTCTCTTCTGTGTCTCTGCGACTTGCACGCCATGAATGACACAACATCAGCTGCAGAATGGTACGCAATGACCTGACTAGCGCATGCTTGTAACTTGGGTGTATACAAATTGAAGCACAAATCGAGGTTACTGTAGCTGTCAACCTGTACTGTACTTAGGTTGCAAGCATCTCTCTGTAAGGTTCCTTACCTACACTTTTATTTTATATATAAATAAACCTTGGAATATCTTCCCTATGTATACACATTTAAGACTCCCAATAAACCCTTGCGGCCACTGGTGAGACATGGCATGTTGTCTCTCACTGCCAGCAGTCTCATTTAAAGGATTGAACTTCCACTTTGCTTAATTTCTTTAAACTTTATTTCTTTAAACTTTCCTTGCAGGGCCCCCCTTTTCTATTTAGGAACATTATCGAGCCCCCCCCCTCCCTATTCAAACACATGTAAAGAATTAGGCCGAGCACCCCCCCCCCTTCCCCCGGTTCACCTTCAGAATTAGGCCCGCCCCCCAGTTTGGGAATCACTGCAATAGAGGATTCGAAGACAGCTGATAAGACGACTGAATATCCATTCGCTATGCATCCACCCTGACATAATTTCTGATTGAACGAATTTGAGAAATCAACTTTTTTTGGTAGCCAGTTTCTGGGAAGAGATCAAGAATAAAACCAAGGTGGTGTGCACTTCGTTCTCTTTGCGATTAATCGTCAATTAACCTCCGAAGTGTTCTGCCCATGATCACGAAAATAAACCCAATATAACTTCCGGCAGACTCTCTGAACTCTCTGAATTGGCAAACACGCCAATCCTTCCGAGTCTGCCTCAATTGCTTCACCGGTGATGCAAAAGGGGCGGGGGAAGGCAGCACCATAGAACTCCATGTTAATGGAGGGGTGTCACTTTTTCCCAGCATGATTTCTTAGTAGGAATCGTACTTCCTGGAGAGCTTAAATGTACCGCATTTAATATGCTCCGCCGTGATCGCCCGTGGTGTACTTTTTAAAACCACATGCCACGTGCGCGATGCTCAGGAGGTTAAACAACTGCCTGTTCTGATCGAATGGAGAGACGATCGCAAACTAATTGACACATCTATGGCAGCCTTAATGTTTCCCTGCTAAAGCCTGGATGATGATGTCCTGTTGTTCAGGCTTTTTCAACTTTGTGAAAGATCCTATGGCAAGGGGTCTTAACACAGATGTGTACTGAAAATAAAAAAATATAAAAAAAATGTACCTTTTACTTCCCTCTAAACTGACACAATGGTAAATTGCAAACAAATACTGTATGCTTGCCTGCAGTCCTCTGGACCCATATGAGAGACTCCATATTCAGCTGCCAGTCTTTTTTTTTTTTTTTTATTAACAACAGTATTGTGAGCAGCCAATAGGTGGCGCCAGATAATGTGTTTTTTAAATGGGTAAACCGTATGTTTTGTATACAGTGTAGGATTGTATGTGATTAATGTGTGTGTTATCTAATCAAAGTAGTCATAAGGGCCATTTTAAGATACTGATTGGCTCAGTCTAAGCCCCTGTTAGTTAAATGTAAGGAAATATTACATATTTTCTTTTTTCCCATTACTGTTTCAAACATCTGTCTCTCTTCATTGTCAGTGGGTTTCCTAAAAAGAAATTAAGCAAAGTGGAAGTTCAATCCTTTAAATGAGACTGCTGGCAGTGAGAGACAACATGCCATGTCTCACCAGTGGCCGCAGTTCCTGGGCATTTGGGAGGCAGATCCCAAACAGTAGTGTAAACATAGCTTAAACCCCCCTAGTGGTATTTATAAATGTGAGTTGATTTTAATTACCAAAAGTAGTAACCCCAAGCCACACTCAGAAATGCTTACTTGTTTCAGGCAAGCCAGCAGAATCCTCCAGCGAAGTTGACCTGGTGTCTGGTGACCCTGGATTCATGTGGGGGGTCACCTGTATTTAACACAGGCATGGGCATGTCATAGGCATCAACAATGCCTTCATTAATGTGTAGGGGGAGGCAGAGGAGGGGGAAAAAGAGACTAAGTGGTACCACTTTCAGAAACAAAAATAAGAACCAGGGACAGGACCAGTGTTAGCATTCATGGGGCCCCATACTGGACAATTTTCCGGGCCCCCCTTCCCTCCCAAAGTTGTTGAGCAGGTGGTTATTGCTACCAAAGATATCTCGACCGGCTCGATGACACCACCTCCTGACCATAGTTGTTGAGCGGGCGTGGGGGTGGTGGAAATCCCAATCTGCTAGACACCACCTTCCTTTCTCCGCCGCACTGCTTGAGGATGCTGTGGCAAGTTCAGGCCAATCCGGTGGCAGCCAGGGCCCCTAGCTTTCAATCGCCGGGCCCCCTAAATGCTTGGGCCTCACTAGGGTGGTCAAACAAAAGAAATACATCATTTATTCGCCTGGATCTTGACCTGCTAGTTAGGTATTAACAGGTTTCGTTGTGTTCAATAAAGAGGAATTCATGAAACCCAGTATGCGATCAGATCCATGATAAATTCTGGATTTATCTATCCCAATCACCAGTTTAGACATCTGCTCCTTAAACTCCTGGAACATCAGAAAGCTAAAATATTGATAACAGAATGATTATTTCCATCCATGTAGTACAGTTTTTTTCTCTTCAGGCAGAAGATGTAAAGTGAGGTCACAACTCCAAAACCAACATCAGAGCAGCAGCTGGTCCTTGAAATAAGCTGCAATGACCCAGTATTTTTAATATTTGCTTTACATCTGTGAGGTCAGTATTAGATAATGAGTATTTGAACTGTTTTCTTTATTTTATAGTATGTGATAAAGTCTAAGCAACAAGCAAAATGATTGTAAGAGGAACTCGCTAGAGGCTGGAGGGCAGTTCGGGCAGCAGTGGTTTGTGAAACATGACGAGAAATATATTTCAAAATAGTCCACCGAGCATATCTCGGTTTCCAGTTTTCGCCTAGGGTATCCGCGGGTACCTGGCTAACTGAATGCCCCAAATGCAGAGTCTCAGGGCCAAACTTCATCCACCATTTGTGGGATAGCCCTGGGCTCCTGCAGTTCTGGGACAGCGAATGGCAGTTTATGGAGACCATCACTGGGTGGCAGAGAACCAGATCCATAGATAGAAGGTTATTGCACCTCCATCTTTTAGAGGTTCATAAATCAGAGGAAGAATGTTCTTTCTCCACTTTATCTGCTTAGTGTTAAAAAGGCTATTCTGTCGAAATGGCTGCTACCTGAAAGACCATCGATGTCAGAAGCAATCTGTATTAAGTAATCTTGATTAAAAAAAAATGTATGACAATGTTTTGTTACTCAGCCTGGTACACCACAGAGAAGTTAAAGGGAACTCTGGGCTGTCTGGAAGTGTTTTAGCTATATTCCTGGGGGTGCGGTGGGCTCAGCATAAAGGTGATCTCAAACCAAAAACAACCACATTTTGTTCTGCCGTGTCCAACTTATGCAGGCACTTCGGCAGCTTGGGGATTTTAAAGGCATTCATCATAACAAAAAGGGGTGTGTATAAACAATTACCCTGTTTATGTTCTCTCTGAATAAGTTTTTCATGAGCAGAAGGTTTTAGCCACCACCTCCTCACACTTTAATAAATATATGTCACCATTTTATTATCGTGACATATATCCGCGCCCCAAATATTTATCTTTTATCAGTGTTGACTTTATCACTTCAGCCCATCTGTGATTACTGCTAAGGCCCTAATGATGGGGGTCTTCTTGCTCAACATTGTAGATGTTTCTGTTTTTGTTACTGGCAGTGGTGGATAATAAATTATAGCTTCTTCTACATAATGGCATGGTTCTGCTTTCCACAATAATTCATCCGAGTTGTGTCTGAAACATAGGGTTGACTTAACATTTGATGCAAGTGGTCTTGCAAGAAACAAGGGGTCCTGATATTGGAGCTTGAATGTAAAGTTTGAGCCCCTTGAGAATCTTCCATTGTATCTTGTTCGTTTTGGGTAAAGGCACATAACCACATAAAATCAACTAAAGCTGGCCATAGAGCTCTCTGTCAGATATCCTTTAGCTCAACCAACAACTATGTAGTATAGGGTCCTCTGCAATTGAACTCAGGTAGGCTTGATGATATAGAAAGTCCCTCATATTACATGGTTTTGGTAAAACAAAAGGAGATCTAAAGGAATTCTGACAGAGAATTCTAATGGTGTATGGGGACCCTTACTTACATTTACTTTATACTTCTCAAAAGATCCACCTCCCTGATGTCAGTGATTAAGCCAGGGAGGTCGGAACGTTACTATGTATGTAAGCACTATATGTAGATTGTAAGCCCGTCCGGGGCTACTCCTCCTATGTCATACCTGTACCTGTGTGTTATTGTGTGTTATGTCTCCACTCTAATGTATTGTACAGCGCTGCGTAATATGTTGGCGCTATATAAATAAATAATAATAATAATAATATGTTTATGTCTCCAACAGATTCTTAATTCCAAGGCTTCTCCTTGGTGTGTTGCAGCTACCACCAAAACACCAAATATAAGAGATAGCAAGAACTACACCTCCTTTATTATGTGACAATTGCATCATGGAAGGAGATAACAGGACTCTGGTGCAAATGTAAACATACTTAAGGTGACCATACATGGTTCGATATTTTCATCCGATCACTTTTGGTAAATCGTACCAGGTGGAAAGGAATTGATATCCATTCGATCTACTTAAAATCTACCATTTTAAGTTGATTCAATGGAAAATGGTTTGTGTCCACCTGGTACAATCAACCAAAAGCAATCAAAAACAATCGGACATGTTGGAAAATTGAAGTCACTTGTACAAGTATCTGATGGGTTTTCTAGGTACTTCTTATACTACCCAACTGTCACTTTCCCAAGAATGAGCAAGGCCCAAGTATTTTCAAAGGAAAATTTGTTAAGATAGAAATATGGACAAGTATTTGAGGACCTGTTTTCAAGCTTCAGGTTACGGAGTTTTATCCTGCTACTGGTTTAACAGCTAGTAAATTACAGATTGAAAACATTATCAAAACACATATTTAAGGCCTCAGTTACTTAACAGGTGGTCTAGGTCACTGACACCAGAAAGTAAATCTGATGAAAATGTTGGGATTGAATGAATATTTATTAGCTGAAAGAGTGTATTGGAGATCTGAGAGCTTGTCTAACAACTTAAGGCCCCCATACACCTTACAATCTTACCATACAACTTTTGTTCTACCAAAACCATGTAATATGAGGACCTTTCTAAACCTTCCAATCACTATGCACTCTATCAGGGAGGACCCAGCACTACATAGTTGTTGGTAGATCTAATGTAAATTGTACAGAGTGATCTAAAGGTGTATGGGGGGCTTTTAGTGTTGTGGATAAATATTTACAATATTTGAAATTAAATTTTAAAAATGGATTTGTTCAATTGGAAAATGTGTCCTTCATTCTTGTTTTAGGCATGATGTCAAAATCCCGGATTATTTCTCTTATTCTCTCAGTGACAATAGTCAATCAATAAAAAAAAAGGGTGAATCTACCTAATGGGGACAGAAATAAAGTTGTTGCCTAGAGACACATTTTGTTTTATTTGACTAAAAATATAAAGAAAATAAGACATAGACATTGTACATAAAACATTCTTACATTATCTATGGTCAATGCGGCAACATCTGTAACTTGAAATTCTGCTCGTCATCTTGTAACACGCTCCAGTTTGTTTTTATCATTAAAGGATATTATTTACTTTCCACCTACATGCAAACCATTTCAATCTTTATCAAGCAACATTTGTTCACATTTCAATACCAGTGTTGGATATTTAATTTCTCTTATTAGAGTGAACAAAAAATGAGTCATCATTCCCGCGCTGTGCTCTTGATATTATAAAACAGTATATTTTCCCATCCTTCAACGAGTAGGCTACTGAAAGAGAGATCTCAAAGTTTCAGGAACAAATATCTGAGCAAGTATTATATTCTGTTATAGAACATTGGGAAAGCCTGAATAAATTAAGATTGTGGAAGAAACTGGTAAGTAAAATGTTGTAAATGATGGGCATGTCTAAAGCCCCCCATAAATGGGCCGATTCCCGGCCATAGTTGCGGGCGATCGACCGCCGTGCTTGCTTCCGCCGAACACATAAAGGTTGGTCGCCCGCAACTACAGGGGACCCCACCTTGAGGATCCGACCAAAAAAGCTGGCAGGTCCGATCGCACGCGGTTCCATCATGCTGGTTCTTTTTGTGGCTGATCCTGTTGTAGGCAGTTAACTTGGAAGGGGGGTCACCCCCCCCCCAAATTAATTGGCTACAATCTTACAGGAATCGCATGTGTTGGTGGAGCAAATAGTATTCCTGTCAGTTCTCTAGCTAATCACCACGCTGTGAGGAGTCTGCTACAAGCCGGTCATGGATCGAGACGTCTATGACCAGCTTTAGTCACCCTACTGGCATGGTGCAAATCCCATTACTAGAAAGGAACTTTGACAACTCAGAAGAACTAGGCAACTTTATTTTAGGAGATGTTAAAGGTACAAAAAAGGCCACAAATATGGAATTATACAGTAAACATTAACACCAGGACTATAGGGCACCATGAAACCCATCCATTTATAGATGATGGCCTGTATACAACAATTAGAACATTAAACCATATTTTTCTGAAGATGTCTCAGCGCATTTTGCAACTCTGCTTCATCTGGAGATCAATTATCCAGAATTATTAACATTATCCAAAAATATATATATATAATATGTACATTTCTGGTGCAGGGAGCAATCAGTCAACCCAATATCCTCATCATAGTTGAAGACCACATGTACTCATATTGATATGGATTTATGACCCAAACAAAGAGGAACAACCATGAAGGTTATGGTGAGAAGGGATTTAAACCCATCTTTAGTCAGACATATTGTATATTAAACAGACCAAAATGGACACAAAAGTGTGCATTGTGCCCATCATATCAATCAATATGGCAAATCCTCTTTATTTCCAGACAAATTCTTTACTGTAAACCTTGTCAAACATATGTAATAGTGCATATGCCATGCAGCAAAAAGAAACCCTTTAGATAAGCACAATCCCACAACGTGCACGGTTATGGAGCTCAAATCTATTAATCGAGCGGAATCAATCGATCCTGCTTGAAAATGGTTGGTCGAACCAGGAATGGACATGTCCATAAAGCTACACACGGCTCGACTTTCCTCAAGGAGGCCCGACCACTGTGCAAATACATCATTGCCTTGGTGTGTAATGGAAATCGAACAGGGTATTCCAACATGTTGGAACCCTGTTCGTCCGAGCTCCTTCAAACACACGTACACAGCCTGTGATCAGCTCCCGGCAAGCGGGTGGAGCCATCCTGTATCTGCTCTCCTGGCTGCCTTTCAGCAGTTCCCAGTCAGTGTTACAACACCGGACCAGGGTCCCCATTTAACAGGAATTGATGTACAAAGTGGTGGACATTGATTCCAGTGTGGATGACCTGCGATCGAGTGCAGCGTGGTGACGTTACGACGCTAGGATCGATTGTGGGTCAATCCGATTTGACCCGTGTATGGCCAGCATAATGATTGCGTAATGTGCTAATTCCCCTTGAAAACTACACCTGTTTACAATAGGCTCTGCTGGTACACCAGATCAGCACACTTAGAATATGACAACCACAACGGTGACCGCTTGACCATCAAATGGAGATCCTGTTAGGGCTTGTTTCCACTAGTGCGGAACTGAGCGGTTATGTGCGGTTCTAACCGCGCGGTTCGGTGCGGTTTCGTCCGCCCACAACCGCATACATTGGAAATGCATGTGGCAGTTTCCATGTATGCGGTTGTGCGCGGATGTGCGCGGTTGCGATCGGGCGCGGACGCGGATGCGGTTTTAAACGCAGCATACCGAGTTTTTAACCGCATGCCGCGCCGATCCGCACCAATCCGCGCACATTGACATGAATGGGCGCGGATTGGCGCGGATTGGAGCGGTTGTGCAGAGAACAGGGCGCGGATTTCGTCCGCATGCATTGTTTCCCTATGGATGCGGTCGGGCGCGGTCAGGAGGACTGGAAGACAGGAAGACACTGAGAACAACTCCCCTCTACTTCCTCAGTAAAAGAAAGTAAAATAAAGTTGTTGGTGAAGCTGTGAAGTGACACAGACTTGCAGCAATTGTAAGTACTCATTTATTTGTACATTTAGGCCCCCCATGTACCCCCAAATAGGAATAGAAGAGTGATTACTGTAGATGGGCAGTTGTTTGGCCATGCTGTTTTAGTACAATTCTGTGTAAGCATGTGTTTATTAATAGAATAATAATTATGTCAGTACTGTGATCATCATGTATGTGACCAGAATAGGATAGTGTTCTGTATAGCAGTCTGTATAAAAGTCTGAAGTATGGGCCAAAGTGAGCACATCTTTGGGCCCACATCCTCTCCAGGGCCACCAATCCACACATCATCAAGACTTCCTCATCTGAAGAAGAGTCAGAGGCATCCATCTTGCTGTTTTCCATGAGAACAATACAGCATGAAGTGAAAATTCCAATAATGCAATTCAGCAGAAAGATTAGAAAAAAAAACCGCTTTGCAAAAACCGCACGAAACCGCTTTGCAAAAACCGGGCGAAACCGCGCAAAACCACATGCCCAACCGCGTGAAACCGCGGGCCTCGCGGTTGGGCGCGGCTGCGGACAACCGCAGGCATCCGCTCGGCCGTGCTAGTGGAAACAAGCCCTAAAAAGACCTAAGTTAGATTTCCAACTTGACATCAGTAAAAAAAAGGAATCAATGCTGATATCTTACTGTATAACAAAAATTTACTTCAGAAAGTTCATTATTTTATTTTCAAACACAAAGTTGGATTTTTTCTTGAAACAATCACCATTTTCTTTTATAACATATGCATCTTTAATGAGCAAAGGGCACAGTTGACAGCGAAGAGCCACAGGGTACAATGATCACCAGCAGGGAATGGCTGTTTATTAAGCAAAGAATATTTGATCTGAAGAACTGCTAAGTGTACTCCAAGTCTAAGCTTTAATGTAATCTTAGTCAGTCTGGAGCTATTAAATTGTCTCTAAATACTTGAAGTGTAATGCCCTTTAATATATATCTTAAGCTGATGATAAATGGGAATGAATGAAGTAGTTTAGAAACAAAATGAAGTGATTGTTGAGATAATTTGCAGGAATATGTTCAGAGGGAGAACTATTAACTGTTCCACTAAGATGTACAGCATATATAGAGATATGAGATGTATACTTCCATGCTGTTATAGTGAAAAGGAGAGTGTGACATGTAAAAATTTCATGGCCCATCTCCAGACAAAAAATGAACATTTTCCATACCTATCTTCCCTCCCTTTCTAACATATGATACAATCACCATATTTTTCTGACCACAAGACACACTTTTTCAACCCCAAAATTGGTCCGATTGTGCGACCACCCATTTGGATGCCGGTGATCGCAACTTGGCTCCACGCCAGCTCTCCCAGCAAAGAGGAGACAGGGAGATCAGTGTGCTGATTCCCCCGTGGAGGGGGGCCCCTCCCTTCCCTGTGTGTGAGGAAGAAGAGATGTCAAAGTCTGCTCTCTAGTGACATTTATGTGGCTGAAATTGGGTACAGCATGAGATCTTATAACTAATTCATTCAAACACGAGATATTTTTTTTCTGATTTCCTGCTCTAAAAACCGGGTGCGTCTTATGGTCAGGTGCGTCTTATAGTCCGAAAAATACGGTACTTTTTCTTAGGCTATGACATAGACACCCAAAAGAGAACCCACGATTTCTCTAAACAGAAGAGCAAAATGACCTGGCATGGGAGCATATAGTGACTGAATTTTGTCAAGTGTTTCTAGAGTCAACCAGTACTTAGATCAGTGGTTCCCAAACTTTCCTTGCAGGACCCCCCTTTTCTATTAAGGAAGATTATTGAGCCCCCCCTCCCCATTAAAATACAGGTTAAGAATGAGGGCCAGCCCCCCTCCTGGGAGTACCTTCGCGCCTCCCAGTTCAGGAACCACTGAATTAGATGATGCACATTAAAGTATTAGTATTTTTGGAACAAGAAAGAGGGCCAGAGCGCATGGCCCACGACACTGCCTGGTGCTATAGCTGGCATCAGACAAAAACTAAACATGGTTCACATTCAAAAGGCAAAGATAAACTAAAGCAGCAGTCTAGGGATTTAATAATCTAGTGTACATAGGCCTGGGGTCTATAACAGTAGCAGGCTGACAAGCAAGCGCCTTAGCATTGTATTTCATTTACATGAATGTTTAGTCTTTGCATAAGTGCAGCTCCTACCAGTTGTATATATATGTCTACACTTGTACAACCTGTAGTCCTGCAAAAGAAAACTGTTTTAACAGCATAGTACTGTGTATGTGTATACTTAATGAGACACTCATTCCACATGTAATGACCAGAGAATAGGTCACTACAAACTGTATTTATTCCTGCAATGTGTATATGCTTCTAAGTGCTATATACTGTTGTATAATGCTCTGCTTTAATTAGTTAATGTCCAGCCACCTGCTCTCCTCTAAAATTATACTTTGTATAGCTATAGTCACTTTGGTGATGAGTTAGTTCACTCCCCAAACCATTGTTTACCAATGGGCGTGGCATGTGTCTCCGCACATGTCTCCCCCAACCGTGGGCATGATGTGCCATTATAGGCTGGCACGTCATTCCTCATAGGGGATTATAGGGGGCACCTGCACTGCGCAGTAACACTCTCTCAGACGCAGCCTTAGGCTGTCCAGGCTGGAGTCCCCCCATCCTGTTCGCAAATCCGGTTAGAAGAAGCCAACACAAGGCCAATCATTCTTCCAGTACTCGTATACTCGTATGGTTAACCCTTCACCCTTTGGACTGTCCTAAATCCCCAGGCGGTGGCCTACTACTGAAAGGTACCCAAAAGCAATAGGGACACTGAAACTATTGCTCCTAAGTGTTTTGCCCCATCCCTGCCATTTGGTGAAAGACTGAACATATTTCTCTAGTAAAGCTGTAATTATCCCCTATCTGCTGACTTGACCTTCTATTACTGTGTGACCATTGTGAGCATCGATTCTCTGAAAGAATCAACGGAACCCGTATGGCTGCTGAACAATAAAAACCAGCTCCGTTCGCTATACACATATGGCATTGTGAGTGCAGTGAATATATTACCTGTTGTGACAGCCGAAAAAGAACCTATCCTCCCAAGTGAATATCTAAATAAAAAGTTCCATAATGAGCTGCCAGTCTCTGGGTTAACAATGCCTTTGCTCCTAGTGAATACTAATATACAATATGGTTCCAGCCCTAACCACCCTGCTGGATCATGCTTTAATCGTTCTCCTGTAAGGAGCCTACCGCCCTGGGGAGTTTAGGGTAACTTTTGGAAAAAGGGGAGGGGGGGAACTGGACCCCCAAAGGGTGGCCAGCCCTAAATGGACTTTAATGGTGAGTATATATATAAGAGTTCCAATCAAGGGATTGACATTGATTATTTATTGGCACATCTTTACACATCTTGACACAGTCAGAATACACGATATTGGTATTCCACAATACCCAAAACATACAGATTAGTGGTGTCAACAAAGAGCATTCAATCTACCCACATTCATACATAACAGTTTAAACTACATCACATCAAATATCCTGGTGATCCAGGGATTAAAAAGTCCTATAGGGTCCACTCCAAGCGTTTAGGGTAACTGCCTGCAGTCTCTCTGGAAATGGGAAGTACAGTAAATACTGAAACATTCAGCATTGTCAAGCCCTGCACATTTTGCTGGAACATGCTGTATATTTATGCTATTTGTGAATGAGTCTTCTTGTGAGTTTTTTTTTATCTACTGTACATTCTGTCTGAGTTATCTCGGGGTGAGTTTCTCAGCTGATGAAACTCACTCTGAATTAACTATAATAAAATGTACCTGTCCGCCAAATTCCCCAGGCGATTCTGCACATCGGCATTCCAGCAGATATGTCGCCGAAGGGTGACACAGGAGTCTTGTCCAGGACCACCCGGAGGGCATAAAATCGCGGCAGCATTTAATGTGCTCCACCACAATTGCCCTTGGCGTGCGTTTTCAAAAAGCCCATGAGGTTAATGCCCTATTTTCCTTGCTAATTTATGGGTGTGTCTTATGGTTCTGTGTGGTAAAATACCACAGGTCCAAATTGTGCACACAAATCACAAATGCTATTCGCGTACCGTGTGAGAAGGAATTAGAAGCATGTTGGATGTGCTTCAAAGTTTCTTGTAAAAACTCTTTTCCCACTAGACGTCTACCAGAGAATACATATAACACCATTTAAACCCAATGATATCCTCAATACAAACAAATATGGAAGCTCTCCAGAATTCATAATACAAACACAGCATTTCATAATGTGTCACTTGTTCAGTATCCTCTTCTTGTAAAAGTGGCGAGACCTGGAACAGCTGCTTTTATCTTCCACTCCTAATAACTCCACATGGAGAGATCTTTTGTATTAAATCAGAGGACAGTATAGTTTTAAACATAGCATTAAACTTTAATCTCTGGCAAATTGCAATTGCCCTTCAGAAATGCGGCTCCTTTACGAGCCAAAATAAAATGTCAACTTCAATGGCTTTCTTTACAATAATAGTAGACAAGCCATTACAAAGTATTTAGGAAAATAACATGCAAAACGGAAAGTTAAAAAATAACTCACCTTGATTTTTATTTGATAGGTCAACGTTATTTCATCTAATAAGATAATTAAAAACATGCAAGCAGCTGGTACAGCGGCTAAACAGATTAATGTAATAGTCTGTAGTCATATGTGCTGGCAAGGGGCTCCCCTTTTTGGCGATGAGAAGGTCAGCTGCCCTTGAGAAGAAGAGAAAGACAGTCTCCACTCTTGTCAGTAGTCTTTTATGTCTGAGGCAGGGCAATACTTAGGCCAGCAAAATAAAACTATGAAATGTGCAAATTAAAAAAAAAAACACAAACGTAAGCAGCAATGGCTGTAATATTTTAAAGGGGCGATCCAATAGCATTCACTTATGAGTAGAAGTGGGAAGAATTATTTAATCACCTGCAATTTTACATCTCTTGGGGAGAGTTAATCTACCTGTTGGATCTTTTCCTGTTACTATTAAACAGAGGAAATTTCACTTGATGTAAAAATAGTTCTTTAGGGAGCATTTGTCATCAATGATCTTTCCATATGCATGATAATCATTTTGGCCAATAGGACTGATTTATGCATGAAGGACGCCATCTACATTCATTGCAAACATCACCAATCATTTAAAAAGATTAATATAGCAATATAATAACCCAATGGGTTATTGCACCTACCAATATCCACTCATTACACAAATATCAATTAAAGAGGTTTAAACTAAAAACAAAAAAAAACCAAACACATTACTCACCTGTCAGCATTTCAGACTCTGGTAAACTGCTACACAAAAAAAAAACACACTTACCTTCCTCCCATTTTCATTCTTGGTGCCAGCATCTTAACTATTGGCAAGCCGAAGGCACTTCCAGATGCAACGCTTTCATCACGGCAGCCCGCCCCCTCTCTCCTCTGAGATGTGACGCTGACGTCACAATCCCATGGGACTGGGCAGGCACGATTTCCCTTCAGCCACAAGGGCACCGGCAAATGCCATTGCGTAGAGACGCATACTCAGACAGTGGGAGGGGCGAGCTCGAAAAAAACACTTCTGTCACAAAAAGTTTATTATTTTCCATTGCGGATCTCTGCAGTATTGGCTGCACTGAGAAGTGACCTAGGAGGTGGTAGGTCCACCTCCCTAGCGATATGCCCGAACCCAGTTCGGGCAAAGGCACACTGCACCTATCGATA
>CM070036.1:119859700-119875503 GCA_036250615.1 Ptychadena robeensis
GTTCCTATAGGGGGTTTGCCTATATGTAAATACATTCAAAGGTGTCCTAGGTCACATATGAAGGGGATGAGAGTGGCAGGAAATACATACAGATCACATTGTAATCTCTTTATACTTTCTGTTGTATTTTTAACTTTCTGGGCTTTAAGCCCTTTACCACACTCTTTAAAAGAGTGGTATGGGTAATCGATTACTACCCGCCCTCTCACCCAACCGCTCTTCGCATCCCCAGTGTCTTCAATGATGGCCAGGATGTGGGGAGGTGGAACCAAGAAGGATTGTGCTCCCGCCAGACAGGTAAGATGCCCCAATGTAAGTTCAGGGTAAATTATGTTTGGAAAACAGTCTCCCCCAAACTAACTCAAGGCAACTGCTCAGGAGGTTAAACAAAACAGAGAAAGATAATGGGTAGTTGCGTGTTGGTGTGCAGCTCTCAAAATGGAGGAGTGTGGCCCCCCTGTAACAGGCAAATAAGAACAAGGACAGAGGTGCACATAGTACAACAATGGTTAAATAATGGGAATAGGATAGATAACAAAACAATGGGACTTGTTTAGCGATGCTCTTTTAACATAGTGGGCTATTGGTTTGAAAAAGAGCATCTCTCGAAACGCGTCCCATTGTTCCTATTGAGCCCACCAGTATCTGTAGCAGGTAAGTGATCTCATTACCCAACCAGGAGTGTGTCCTCCTGAAACACATGCCCTGAGAGATCACCCTTGTAAACCTCTCTCAATGTGAGTCTTGTCTGTTGTTTTTGTGTTCAATTTTGTTTTATCTTATCCTATTCCACATTATTTAACCATTTGTTGTACTAGGTTGTGCGCCTCTGTCCTTGTTCTTATTTGCCGGTTAAACAAAAGCAGCTGGAGAGGTGGACCAGTAGGGAGGTTATTGTTAACTGTGTTTTTTTAGAACAGGTGCTCTTTAAGAATCAAGTTATAGTTTCATCAGTTTTACAGTAAAATATTAATTGAATACCTTTTACTTTTAGAATATATATATACTT
Source organism: Ptychadena robeensis (assembly GCA_036250615.1). Classification (NCBI taxonomy): domain Eukaryota; kingdom Metazoa; phylum Chordata; class Amphibia; order Anura; family Ptychadenidae; genus Ptychadena; species Ptychadena robeensis. The sequence continues at coordinate 119,860,710 of CM070036.1, forward strand.
TGCTTACAAGTCATGGTAGAGCAGATGCCTGCTATTTAGACACTACATTTTAGCACAGCTGAAGGAGAAAAAGGATCAGGGCAATGCGTTCTACAGGTTGCAGAGCATTTACTGGCTTTATGCTCCTACTAATGAAGAAATTAACATTGTCCTATCTACTTGAGAAAATCCCAAATTAGATATCAACAAACAATGTTTAATACTCTTTCGAATAGCACTTTAATCTCTGCTTTGTTCGAGCTCCCTTCTGGGGATTGTAAATCTCTACTAATCATTATCTAAAAAGCCTTTTTGGTTAGGCATTCACTTGGAATGTTTAGAAGTAACTCTATACATAGAAACAGAACAACTTTCTTGTCTTTTATCACTTTAAAGTATAATTTCTTGCTAGGTTTTTACTTCTGTTGTGGTGCGGATGAGTGACAGCCAGGGCTCTGCTGAAACCTAAACTTGCTATTTTCTTATGCGCTGTCTGCTTCTGGTTTACTGCATTATATAATAATATTTATTATATATGTGCATATGTCATATATTCGCACGGAAAACATATTGTTGGCTGTGGGGATTCTTATATTCAGAAAACAATCCAGAGCAGGCAAAAAACACAACACAAAGAGGACGATCCCTTTTAATACTGTAATAATTAGCACAGGTACAGCATTCTCAGAATGGCAGCTAGCATACATTACTGGATATAGGCTCACTGGTGATTTGGATATATGCAACTAGTTGGAGGGAATTAAATTTAACACTTTAAGGATTCCAGATAGATATACACATTTAAAGTGATGATGCAAGTTTGGAAATGGATATTTATATGTTATATCTGGACCTGCCTCCTCCATTTATCATCATTGATTAATATAATAAAATCATATTCCATGGCACTGTACAAAACAGGTACAATGCAACATACATACAAGTTACTTTTATTCAACCAGCAAGCTATATTTTGACAGGAAATGACATAGGTGCCGACCAAAAGATAATAAGACGAGGTACAAGAGGCATTTTTGCGGAAAATAAAATTCTCAGCTTTTATTTACATTTGAGCAAAAAGTGTCATGCCCAAAATTATTCATACCCTACTGTGACAATCCAAAGTTCTATACCATTCCAAATAGTCCAAGCTGCTCTAAAGCATCATAATTACCCTTATTAATTGGGAACAGCTGTTTTAATCAACTCAACAGGTGAAAGAACCAGCTCTCTGCAGTTGGTTTGTGGACATTCATTGCTAAGACAAAGGAGCTCAGTGAGGACCTGCAGCTGCGCATTGTGGCTGCTCACAAGTCAGGAAAGGGCTTTAAGGCCATATCTAAATGTTTTCAAGTTCCAGTGGCTACAGTGCAAAGTATTATTAATAAATACAAGATGTTCCGCACTGTGAAAAAATCTAAGAGCACGTGGTCGGAAGCCAAAAGTGACACCTGTTCTGGCCAGGAGTATAACCACCAAGGCCATCTTGCTCAATCTCGGCTCTGCTGGTGGCAATGTTTGCAGGCAGACAATCCAACGGACACTGCACACTGCTGGGTTGCACGGATGCAGACCAAGGAGGATGCCACTTCTCCAGATAAGACACACACAAAAGCTCGCTTGGCCTTTGCTAATGCTCATCTGGACAAAGAAGAAGACTTCTGGCACCATGAAAAAAGAGCAATACATGAGGATTCTCAACATTTCCCGGCAATTGTGGTCAATGGCGCCGCCCCACCCCCTTCTGCTTCACCCATTACGCAGAAGACAAGGGGCAGAAAAGGGTCTATGTGCCTGAAGCTCTGTAGAATGCTGCAGGCACACGCAGAACCGGCGGTTGTGCCCATTCCTGGCACGGGCGCAGTTTGATTAACAATCAAACTGCACCTATACTGGCTTTGGGCGTAACACCAAGGAGGTTAAAATCACACAAGATTTATATATATATATATATATATATATATATATATATATATATATATATATATATATATATATATTTATTATTTATTTTTTCTTCTTGGGTGGTAATGCAAATTAAGTGATGTAAGTTAGAAAGTAAGATACATAAGATTTGGTATAAAGATATGAAAGTGATATGAAATACTATATCATGTAAAGGTATGAATTAATTTGCAATACTCCATATAAAAAAAAAATCGCACAAGATGATCAAATTGAAAAGAAGTCAACCAGTGTATGGCTACCTAAGTCAAACCTCTGCATGGAGGCTGCGGCTTCCACACAATGAGTAAGGGTCCTTCTCTGCAGCATGCTGTCATGGAACAAGCTTTTTCACTAAGGCTATGACTGCCGTTTAAAGAACATGAATGGCAAGACTTAACATACCCTTTGTTTCATGAATCAGTTCATTCCATCCATCCTGTAGATGGAGTTCTAGACTTCCTTTTCCATTTTTAACTATTTAAATATTCAGATATGCAAAAAGGAGACTGTTCTTTACAGAACTTAATGGAGCATTACAAATGGGGCTCCTCTCTTGTTATATAATGTGTGTATGTATCTATCTATATATTTTTTGTTGTTGTTGATAGCAGATTTTTATATAATTTTAAAGCAATTATTTTTTACAGGCATTCAAGGTTTATGAATGAAAAAGTTGCCAGAATCGCTATGCAAACTCTTGTGTTTAAAAGTACAACAAATACCATAAGATTTTTTTTCCCACAGGACCAGATACATCCTTGCATAAGTACAGTTGCAAGAAAAAGCATGTCAACCCTTTGGCATTATGTGGAGTTTTGCATGATATGGTCATAAAATGTGCTCTGATCTTCATCTACGTCACACCAATAGAAAAACACAGTCTGCTTAAAATAATACTACACAAACATTATATGTTTTCATGTTTATATTGAACATAACATGTAAACATTGACAGTGCAGGGTGGAAAAAAATAGTAAAAGTTCAGGTAGGGTCTATGGTAAGAGGACAATGTGCCACACCCCTAGTATACAGAACACATGGAAGGATGCCTACTCAAGGTAATAATGACGATAATAATCGAGATATAGAATCTAACCAGGGTTTTTTTTTCGGCACTAAATATGTCAACACCAAAGGACAAGAACCTCATTCACAGAGTAAACAAATAAAAAGGTATTCATTCAAACATATGGACCTGGTACTCAATACATATTAAACATGTCATGTGACATCATCATGACATCATAGCAGCACCGTATACATCATTTAAAAACAATACCACATTGTCATTGTGGAAGACTGTTTGAAATTATAGCCAGAGAACACGATCTTAAAATTCAATCCATTGTGGAAAAAGTATGTGAACCCCTAGCCTAATTAGCTTATTGGAGCCAGGAGTGAGGCAACTTTAAATCAAATCAGTGTGATGACATTGGATGTGTTGCTGTAAGCTGTCCTGCTCCTTAAAAACACAGACCAATTTTGGGTTTACTGGTTTCAAGAAGTACTGTAATGTGAACCATGCCATCCCCTTAGAAGACCTATGATCAAAAATTGTTCACTTGCTTGAAGCTGGAAAGGGTTATAAAAGTATCTCCATAAGCCTTGATGTTCATGTGACCACAGTAAGACAGACTGTCTACAAATGGAGAAAGTTTAGCACTGTTGCTAAGGGTCTCCCTAGGCATGGTCATCCTGTAAAGATGACTACAAGAGCATAGCACAGAATGTTTAATGAGGTAAAGAAGAATCTTTAAGTGTCAGCTAAAGACTTACAGAAATCTCTGGCACATGATAACATTTTTGTTGACACATCTACAATAAGGAAACATTAAACAAGAATGGAGTACATGGGAGGACACCACAGAGGAAACCATCGCTGTCCCAAAGGAAGCCATTGCTGTCCCAAAACAATATTGCACGTTTGAACTTTGCAAAAGAGCACCTTCATGTTCCACAGCACTACTGGCAAAACAGATTAAACCAAAATGGAGTTGTTAGGAAAAAACCAACAACTATGTGTGGAGACAAAAAGGCACAATATACCAACATCAAAACCTCATCCCTACTGTAAAACATGGCGGAGGGAGCATGATGTTTGGGTCTGCCTTGTCTGCCACAGGTCCTGGATGGATTGATGGAAAAATGAATTCCAGAGTTTATCAAGACATTTTGCAGGAAAACGTAAGACCATCTATCCGACAACTGAATCTCTGCAGAGGATGGATGGCTGATGCAACAGTACAATGACCCACAGCATACAAGTCATTCAACAAAAGAATGGCTTCAACAGAACAAAATACACCTTCTGGGGTGGCCCAGAGTCCTGACCTCAACCTGATTGAAATGCTATGGCATGACCTTAATAGATTGAATTACACCAGACATCCCAAGAATGAAGCAGTTTTGTGAAGAGGAGTGGTCCAAAATTCCTCCAGATCGTTGTGCAGGTCTGATCTGCAACTACAGGAAACATTTGGTTAAGGCAATTCCTGCCAAAGGAGGGTCAACCAGTTGGTCCAAAGGTTCACATACTTTTTCAACCCTGCACTGTGAATTCTTAAATGTTCTGTTCAAAAAAAAACATGAAAACATATAATGTTTGTGTAGTATTATTTTAAGCAGATTGTGTTTTTCTTTTGATGTGACTTAGATGAAGATCAGACCACATTTTATGACCAATTCATGCAAGACTCAGATGTAATTCTTGCAACTGTAATAAGTACTTGATATGATTTAAAATCAGCTAGTAGAATTATATATTACTAAAAGACAGTGCTCGCTGATGAAAACAGTTGTTCGGCATGAATTTTTCAGTGTTTAATGTAAAGATATATATTTATAACTTTAATTAAGTCCAGTATGTTAAATTATTCAAAATGTCTCTATATGAGCCTCCTGCAGTAGGCTAAAATATGTTTTTATAATATAGTCGGTGAAGTAAACACTTTTCGATATTAAGGAAATATATATAGCTCAAGAGTCCTCAGTTAGGGACTAGCCTCAGGCACACTTCAAACACCCATTTCTGAGGAGAGTTTGAGGAACACTTCAGTAGCTTTTGGTAGTCTCCATGGTTTCTTCAACTTTACTTTTGTTGAATTTTCACTCAACATGCCACACTAAATTTTAAGAAGAGTAAAACATCAAGCAATCATGAAGACTAGCCAAATGCTTTGAATAGAAAGTTATGGAAGTGCATCAAACAGTGCAAAAAACAGCACACCCACAAATGGAAAGGCCTAAATTGAACATTTTAAGCAAGACCTTGAGTTAACTAAAAAAAAAATCTAGGGAAGAGATAAAACACCCATATGCACAATGAGGTCGAGCAGTTGTACATAAGAACTAGAGCTGGATGATAAGATCAAAATGCTATATCTGAATATAGCTCAATTTACATTCTGATAACAATATACATCACGATATAGCAATTTTTGTTGATTCAATTAACTAAACATTTATAAGTTTTCTGTAAAATGAACACTCAACAAGACAATAAAATAAAAATAGGGGAATACCTCAAATGTCCTGGTAAATGTATATGCAAAACAGAGGGTGGGAATAGCTTAAACTGCGGCAGCCAAGGCTCACAGAATGAGTCAACTGTGGTTCACAAAGGAGAACATTGTTATTATAAAATAAATATAACCGCTTGCTTGCATGCTTCTGAAACAGAGAGGGATTAACCCCCCTTGCTGTCTGATTCAATCCTGTTTTCTGGGCCAAAAGCAGTACAGTACAGTACCAAAAAGAATAGGTTCCTGCATCTTATGGTCCGAATGTCTTGGCTCCCAGCAAGAAGATTAGCCGGGGAGGTGGCGGAGCCCTCATATGGGAGATCTGGCCACGGCCGCATATCCCATCTGAACTGTATTGTTTATATTATGTTTGTATATATGTTTGTAAAAATCTTATTGTGTATGGCCAAATTTAGGTTTAGGTCTATGGAGAGTCCCATCACCTACTTTTGCATACTACCTACTCTACTGTGTGGGTTGACTTTTTATTGTTTCTGATAAAAAAAATCTTTGCAACTACCAAGAAGGTCAGCTGAACCAACAAAGCCTGTAGACCACAAGAACTAATCTGGTTCAAGGATGGAAAAAGAGTGGGTTTCATCTTTAAAATTCTTCAATTGGGTCAGCTATACGAGCTACAAAATGGTTGTAGTAGTGAGTTTCCCAGAAGTGAATTAGAACAATTGGGAGAAGTCTCAAGTGTGGCTCGGGTAGTTTTTCATGGCTAAAAGTGGTAACCATGATCCACACTCGGGATTGCTTACCTGATCCTTACCTGGGATTGCTTACCTGATCCTTACCTGGTCCATACAGTGCCTTCTTCTCTGGATACATATGGCACATGGGGCAACTGGGTAATAGTGGAAGGGGCTTATGCGGGTATGAAGTTAACATTGTAATATGCTTTTATAGACTGCTTTGCTTTGAAAAAAATCATACTGCCAGAAAGGAAAGCCAATCATCCAATACTTACTAATTTGCATGGTTGATGACTTAAAGTTTACATTACTTTTACTTCTATCTTACTAAAACCTGTCTGAAGGTAATAATTATATTATCTAATAATATTAATATTTATTTTCTGTCAAGATTTTTCTTCTGACAATTATGTACTCTATATATTTGATTAGACTACTATGGTGCAACCTATATCGTTTTTTTTTCTATTCTGAAAGGTACAGCATTTGCTAGGAAACATATCCTGAAGCTTTTATTTGCAGGTTATCACATACATCAGGGTGTTTGTGGAGATATTTTTCTGTATGTAATGAGGATAATGGTAAGAATTGCTCAAAATATATACATGTAAATACATGCATAAACTGTGTGGGGTATCATCAACAACACATAAAATAAACTACACCTTGCATATAAGAGTTCAGGTTTGTATATGATAGGAATAACATAGAATATGCAATAAAGGCAACAAAATGCTATTGCCTGGGAAAGGGATTTTTTTTCCATGTTTGAATTAATTAATGATGCTAATAAAACTCATAATTAACATCTGCTCAATGTGTTTGTGTGTGAAATTCCACCTTTAAATATTCCGAGCTGCATACATAAAATATGCTGCTTAGATCAAAGTAAATGTGAGGAGCATAAAGAAGAGATACAGGGACAGACAGAAGATGATATATTAAAGAATTATGCAGGTGCCCCTCCATTTCAGGGACAGGTCCATGGTTTGGTTATGTGGTGCCAGAGAAGGGTCGGATATGAAACATTTACCAAACCAACAACCCAACCTGCTTCCTAGGTGCTACATTAAAGTCATAAACCTTAACATATAAAAAGTTATTGTAATCTTAACATTAAGGGAAATGTCTATTTTATTTTAATATTATTTATTACAATCTGTCCACAGATCTATTTTTATAATTTGTTATTTACATTAGCGCTATTACATTAAACAGACCTACATGTTGGGTGATGAAAGTCAGAGTAGGCATATGTAAGAGTAAAATCTGACAAGAGAAAAGCACTGTGTGGCAGTTAAAATATGACTATAAAAGGATGACATTAGGACTGCAGGAAGTCTCAGGGGTTAGTTACTAAGCCAGAAAAAATCAGGGTTGTACTATCGAGGTATGAGATCTGGGGGTTCAAGTACATGTTATACTGTGAGACCCAAAGCCAGCTGGTGACCTGTGAATGGAGACAGCTAATCGGAAGCTAAATAAGGAACAGGGAGGCCATCTGCAGCAGAACCTACCATGCAGGAAGCTGAGGACAGTGAGACCTCCCTACATATGGGGGGAGTACCAAACACCATCTCCTGGTACTCACCTGAGGAGCTCACTAAAACAGTTATGTGCCCCCCTGATTATACAAAGGAATCTTTGTTTTTTAACCAAAAAGCCCAGATGATGTGTCCAAAAATATCCAAAATCAAATTATAATCAAAGATTTTGTTTTAACATAGACACAAACTATTCTATTTTTCATTTCAATCGGACATGTCAGTAAAATAAATTCATTGCATGATCTAAACAATATTATTGTTCAGTATAAAAGAAGCTCACTTTGGGTAAAATCACTGCACCCCAATTCCTCCTGCATCCTAAAGTCTAAACAGTAATATGTATATATAGTGGCATGCTGAAATACACCACCTCCATGGACAGCAGCTATTGGTAGATAGATAACACCATACCAGTCCTTGTATGGGTTTTTTTTTAAACTGTAAGGAAAGATTGTTGTCACTCAAGAAGGACTTAATAATGTTTATTTTACTTTATCACCTTTACATATGGAGCATTAAAAAAGAAATGACTGCATTTTCTGGCGTATAAGATGACTTTTGAACACAGGAGAATGTGTGCAAAGGTTGGGGGTGCCGCTTTCAGGGGGGGGGGGGGTAGCAGGGGGCACTGCCATCCCTGGCCGACCATCTAGGGTAGCACGTAGGTCTGCTTCCCGGATCCGTGCTCCCTGCACTGCGCGCTGACCGACAGGAGCCAAAGGGAGAGGTCTTCAGCATCCCCCTGGTCCCCATCCTTCTCCTTCCCGATGTGTGTGAAAGTAGATACCTGCTAGTGATGACAAGTGTGCTTGCTAGCTACATTGTGGCTGAAATTGTTATTGCAGGGACATTGAGAATAAAGCTATTTTATTGTTAAATGTATACAATTCATGTCCCATGGATAACTGCAGGGAAACCTTAATATTAAAAAAAATTTTATTTGGTGTGAGTTGGAAGTGGGAATCTTATACGGTGAGAATATCCCAAACGTCATATTTTTACTGAAAAAGTTGGGGGTTGTCTTATTCGCCCAGTCATCTTATACACCAGAAAATATGGTAATAGAATGAAGATAACACTATTTTCAGGGTTTAGATAATACCATAATGGTAAATTAACTGGAAAAGAAGGCATTAAGGAAATGGTCAATCTCTATTCTCTGCATAACTACCTATTATTTCCAAAAATGCACTAGGGCTTGTTTTATGTAGGTCTTAATTTTTATCAGTGAAGTACATTTATGTCTGTTCAACAACTATATGGTACAAACTACTGTTGAACAATCAAATCAACATGTTCATATTGTATTTTATTAAAATACAATCATGTCATCTTCTTCTAGCATATCATTACTCTCCATATTTGAACCTACAATTCCTACCTGGTTTTCTTTTGACTCAAATTCCTGTAGAATGAATGACCCCAACCTCCCATGTGCAGCAATACTGCTCTCTCTGAACAGTGGATTAGAGGTATGTACTATTATCGGAGGGAGGGTTAATATTAGCTGTACATCAGAAATAACTGCTAGGTTTTACCTTCCAGCTAGGGCTTACTTTCAGGGAAACAGTATTATGGGTCAACTTAAAATGTGCTTAACAAAGTTGTATACTAAACATAAAAATGTAATGTATGTAAAACCAAAATTTTACTTACCTCTGAGCTGGCATGATGGTTGAGAAATGCTTTACAATCCTCACTTGATATACTTACCTGCTGTTCCCTCGACCCATATAAGAGATTACATATTTAGCTGCTAATCAGTTGGCAGTTAATTAACTGCAGTATCATGAGTGACACCTAGATGGTGCCAGACAGTGTTTTTTAATTGGGAAAACATATCTTCATAGGTTTGTATACAGAGGGTGATTATGTATTTACCTGAGTGTCACTGGGATTGCAGCAATGAATCTAAACTTAGGTCAGTAAAGGCATCCTAAGTAATCTTCTCCTACAGGGTCCATTTAAAATAGTAAATTGGATTCAACCTATTTTTGCATTTTAGTAGGAAGCCCATTCATTTCGAACAGAAGTGAACCAGAAGTGTGCACTTTGTGCCAACATATGCTCTCATTGTTACAGATGCTCTCATTGTTATTGGAAATTATTTTGCATGGAGTACATGAGCAGGAGACACTCAACTACATTCCCCTTTGTGGAAAAAGCAGAAGTACTGCAGATGTAGATTGGTGCCGGTGAAACAAGAATAATCATCCCAGGTATAACTAATCCAAACAATGAATGTGGGTTTACTACACATCACCAAAACACATTAGGGTGACATCCCTCAAAGTTTGCCAATCCAACAAAAAGCCTCTGGAAATTGTGGAGGTCAGGCACAAATGTTCTGAACCACATCATAATTTTTTTAGAAAATAATTGACTTCATTTTTACAATGTTGATGAGCTAGTAGGTAGGTGAAAGTATATAATGGCTGCAAGATTCATACATAAAGCCAGTCACATAATTCCTCCAGAAATGTCCTCCTTTTAATGTTCCTACTGGTCCCATCTGTCAGGATTTGTTATTGGCTTCAGTGATTTCACAAGGGATTTCATGGAAAATTGCCAGATTAGTGATGGGGGAGTATTCTAGAGAAATCTCATGACAAGGAATATTAATGCAGCAATAGTATTCACTAATTATAAGTCTTAGTACTGGTACATATTCTGCACATGTGGTGGCCATACAAGATCACATTATTTCTGGCTTCAGAAGTAGTTTATATTAAGAATACCTTTGTCCTTACTGTTCATTAACAAGTAAAAAGAGCGATGCTCAGAACCTCTAGATGTGAAGGAGCATATAACACGCTCCATTTTCTCCCATGTGCTGGTAGTTGGCAATTGGCTTCTCACAAACCCATCACTGTCACATGGGGATAGACATCCCCCTAACTAGTTTGGCCATGTTCTCTTGTTCTCTTGCTCTCATGGGAGAGAGGGGGGTGGTAAGTATAAGCATCTGAGTAGGTTGGAATACGAGTGTCTTTATTACAAGAAACTCCAGAACAAAGGGAACTCTTTTCTTGGATTACTACACAAAATTTCTAAGGTATATACTAAATATATACATATTTTAAAAACATGTACGCCTGTTGAATTTGCATTTGAACTTGCGTTTGACCAGTGCAGTTTCTAGGTCTTTGAGGGCATCGCACCCCTTACCGAGGAAAGAGAGGACACTTGCATAGTGTATGCCAGAATAGCCACGATTGATAATTGACCAGTGCATGTGGGGGGTTATGGAGCAGAGCTATGTACATGCATATTCTGAATAGTGCAAGAAATGGCCCTGCGTCTGACCCTGTATACCAAATCCAACTTTTTGGAATCTCGTTGTTTTCTCAAAACAAAATGTTATATACAGTAGGCAACGGACTTAAAGTGGGCTAATTAAGAAGTGGCCAACAATTATTTCTGCTGATCATCTCATTAGGTAAAGAAGCACTCTTACCACCATGACCCCACTGATGTTAGCTTAATGTAGTTGAGAGTAAAATGGGCTAAAGGCAGAAGACCTCAATATGAAATTACTAATTGCCTGGCTATGATAATCTGAATCCTTAGTAAGTATACAGCATGAGAAGTTACATTGTGTGATCTAAATACCTTTTCTTTGCAAATATGTATGTACTACAATGACCAAAACAGATAAAACAGGTCACAAAAGAGGGGAAGAACACTCCTCATTGCCCCTATGAAGTATCAGATAGCAACATTTTGTACAAACAAATTAAAATAAAAAGCTGTACCTGTATGATATAAAGATTTGTTCTGAATCAGAGGCCGGGTTACTTCCCTTGTCATCAACCGGTGATCCTATTAAAGCATAGAAAAATTAAAACAATATTTATATAAGAAATTTAGTAATCAACATTACATATCCACAAGGCATCTAACACATGATAAAAAAGGCTTTCTGAAATGTACTGCTATAGAGATTAACATCTCAACAAAGCCTCCAGTGGAAAGGCCTTTTTGTTTTTATGATGGGTCTGTCAGGATCTGAATTACATTTTGAGTCTGCCTGCAGTTTCCTAGGTACATAGACTGGGGGTAACTGGGAGGTGAGTGACCGCTGACCTGCAAGACCATATTGGTAATCACTACACAGCGCCGACCAGGGGCAGCCACCCTATAACTGATCATATACATTTATCCAACCATTAAATTTTATGGCTCAAAAGAATTACATACTTCACTCTGAAAACTAAAATACTGTATCTCTGGACATGTAAGAGAGGAACACATTCTGTTGCTTCATAAAGAGATCCTTACAAAGAATTTGCAGCAAACCCCTAAGGATGAGGAGCGGAGTGCATAAGGACCAATTCAAATACCAACTTGGTATTTATTGACATCATTGACATCTATGTGAGCAGCTTAAAAGCACAGAATGTGCTGTTGTGTAAGCAGCAATTTTTTATGTAGATGGTCATTTGGCATTAACCATCCTCGTTGATTTTAATAGGAAAGCTCTGCAAATACAGGTCAGCACTTTGCAGTGCCTTTTTGAGCAGTGAACACCTGTGTGTGAACATCAAAACTACTCCCTAAACCCCCTATAATAAATGGATAATAAGTGTTTGCAGCCACAAGATGGCGATAAACATCATGTTTAACAAACACCAGTGTGAAATGAGCCTAAAAAACCCCGAAAAAGTCGGCAAAGTTCTAATAGTAAAAAGAAAGCTAAGGAAGCCATCTTGACACAATAAATCACAGCACAGCCCAAAATATGTCACCCTGGACAGATCAATGCATCTTGTTACATCTGTATATTAATGGCTTTATAAAACTCATAATTGTCTTAAAATGTGTATTTTATGTTATTTATTTGATACCTTATGGCATTTTAAAGTAGAAAGTGTGAAAGACAAGGAGTTACGGCTAGATTAATGCCCTGCAATACTGACACAATCCGATTTCCGCATTATTTAATAGAAAACATTTCAGCCTATAACTAAAATGAGAGCTTGATTAAGTTTGACAACAGACTAGAGTAAGGATACAGCTGCAGGTTCGGTTTTTCGGAAAACAAATGCATTCAATATGGAAAACGTGGAAGCCATAAAACAAATGGCAAATTGTCTCCTAATATTTGAAAATAGGCTTTTTATTGAAGGGATATGGGAATTTTATTGGAACGTGTGCTAGGGTTGCTTGTAGATTTATGCCGGAGATTTATGTGAAGAATCATTCGGGGATGCTTCAACAAACTAATCCCATAGATACTGCAATGTTCTCATTACAAAGCACACTGTAATATAATTTATGGGTAATATATAAATAGGCAATACGGAAATTATGTAAAAACCATATAAATGATATTACTGTTTATTATTACAGAACAGGCACATCCACAGACTTGTCCCTAGATAATCCACAAACATTGTATACAGAACTGTGATCAGCTTTTAGGGCAGAAGGATCTACACAGGACACAGTGCCATTTATTCTGAGATAGTTAAAGACAAAAAAGGGTCTAGTTAAAATACAAAGTAAAGCCGAGAACACATGACAAGATATAGGAGCCATTCGAGGTTCCCGGCAGCAGTGCGATGAGCAATGGACATCCACCATGATTTACGGTCATGTCCAAAATACTTGTTCTCATATATATAAAAAAAATACACTTACCTGGTGTTCTCATATATATGAAAAATATACTTACCTGGTGTTTCATCTCTAGTCCTCTATAGTTGGCAGTTTGGCGGGGCTTAATTAACTGAAGTGATGTGAGTGGTCCCTAGATGGAGCTAGATAATGGCTTTCAGTGCTGAAAATATGTTTTTGTTATATCAACCTTTTAAAATGAAGTGTGCCCAGCATAAGAGGTGCTGTCACCAGAAAATAACATTACTTGTAATGAATAAATCCTGATGGACTCACTTCTCTCCTCCTATATTTTCTACCTGATTATTCACTTCCTGTCATAAGGTGGCAATGTTCACTTATTATAGAAATAGAGAACTGAGCCTGTTGGTGTGGGGAGTTCACAAAACTCATCCACTCCTACTAGAGCACAGTGAAGTGTATGGGGCTTTTTAGGCAAACCCGGGGTGTGGCACATATCCAATGATCTATAATATTTAGTCCCCCACCCCCTATTTTGTTCACTTATTATACTTTATCTATGAAGGAGTGCACTTGTCACCCTAGAATAGGAAGTGTGGAAGAATAGGAAGAGTCTAGCATTGTTAGGCCACCACAGGAAGACAGTAGCTCACCTCATTACAGGCAGCATAGAAGATATATATATTAAAAAGGCAAAACAATTGAATGGAAAAGTTGTTTTTTTTTGGGGGGGGGGACCTATGCATCAGTGACATTAAACCTCTGATTACCTTATTTGAATTTATGGAAATATTGCAGCAGTAGAAAAAAGAGGGTGTGCATGCTCATGGAAAGTACTATATATGAACAGAACAAGAATTAACTATTAGATGTGGTCAATAAGATGCAGAGATTTCATCAACAGCCAATCAAGTACAACCACGGCTGTACTAAGTTGGCTCAGTTTCAATCTGCATACAATTTGCATGCTAATGTTAAAATTTATACAAAACAAAAAAGAATCCTTCTGATTCACAGAGACAAGGGGAACTTTCAATGCAATGGTATTCAATTTAAATGAACAAAAGAAACATAACGTTGAAATTCATGTTTAGAAACAAATGTTGAAATTTGTTGCCCATCTCTAATTGGCATGAGTACAAAGGTACAGTAAACAGATCAGAACAAAGGCATATAATGTATAGAAAGCTACCTGACTCTTCCACAGCAGCAATAAGGCCGGCCCTAAATTGTAATAAAAAATAGCATTTAGCCCCTCCTCTGAATTACCTACTGCCAAGGCAGCGTCATGGGGGTTCCTAGTACCAAACCTCTCACATCAGCTGACCAATTATATTACAGGTAACATACTGGATTCTGAATCAGGAAAATGAAGAGCTAGGGTACCAAGTAAGTTCTGGGGGCAAAGAAGAACACGGTTGGATCTACACTGTTGCACACAAAATGGGACCTTTCATACATATGGTGTCCATGGCAAGTTTCATAAACAAAATAAAATACAGCCAAAACAGGAGGGGGGGG
>CM070036.1:119946787-120003442 GCA_036250615.1 Ptychadena robeensis
GGACAAACTTACAAAATCAGTGAGGGGTCAAATAATTATTTCCTCCACTGTATGTACCTTGCATTAATCCTAGCCATGCAGTACTGTATTGCACCGCAGCTGCAGTGCAGCTAATGTGTACGAACCCTACAACTCCAGCAATGTTGGTGATGATACCATGTTCAGGGGCTTTTCAAATAACTTACAAAGTCAACTAGAAATGTATTTAAAAATATATATATATTAAACCACCTCTAGTATAAGACAACTGCTCTCTACATTGGGCAATGCTGACAATGGAAATCGGATGTCTGTAAAGGGTTACTATATTACAATAGTAATCTCCAAATCAGTTGAAACGTCTGAACAAGAAACTTCCTTATGATGTTGAAATAAATTCCTTAAATATGTTTCCTTTACATTAAAGAGAAAAGACAAAATATTTCCACATAGGTATATGTGTGTTTAGTCATTACAAGGAATATCTGTTCTGTTCTTGATCAGCTGCGATATGAAGCTGGAATGAAATACAGACTTTTTACAGTTGTACGATTAAAGGATTCAGCTGTAATCACCCAACACACTATCTGCCTTTTAACAGTTCCAATCAGTAGCAGATCTAGGTGTAATCAACAGCAGCAGGGGGCTTCAGAAAGCAAAACAAAACAAAACCAGCAGGAATCTTCGCTAATATACATTAATTGGCATGAGCCAACGTTATAGTGCATGAAAAAAGTCGCTCCTCTTGCTCAGCAAACTCTTTGTTAAAGTAGGCAGATAGCTGTGCACATTTTAGAGGCAAAAAGGGTGGCAATGGGTGTAAATCCTGAGTAGATGTGTGGTATGGGTGCAATTGCATGAGCAGTAATGTTACAATCAGAGGCAGAAGCAATCTTTTTTTCTTCAATGGTGTGTTAAAGTGGACCTGTTATAGAGAAATAAATTACAAAATTAATTTGCAATGAATGACATTCGCTCACACATTTCCTATTGTCCTCATAATCTAATGTACCTTAAGCCAGTGGTTTCCAATGCCTCCCACCCCCCCTCCCCCCGCAAATTCAGCGTCAATGAAGAGATGGACCAAGAAAAGAAGAAAAGATCACCAGGTCTGCCGATACTCAGATTTGCGTGGGCTCACCGGGAATAGGTAATTATCCCCGTTGGTAAGTAAGCAAACTTACCCAAAGCTATATCCAGGGCAAATGCTCAGGAGGTTAAAGGGATTTTCCTGGAAGCGATGTCACAACTTTCCTGCCCTTCTAACTTGCAAGCACATAACCCTTCCCTATATCTCCAGCAACTCACAAAGTTAGTGACATAAAGATGTTCCACCATCCACCATGGAATAATTTTTTCTACTTATCATTCAACAAAACTGAAATTATTGTTTCAAAATGGACCTTTGGTGCATAAGCCATTAGTAAATACCTACTGCTTACTACTATTGTGGATGGAGTGTAAGAAAGAAAATTGCAAAAAAAGAAATTAAGACGTTCAATAGTCTAACCATGTTATAAGGAGGTGGCCATAAGATACCAATACACATACATTTACCCATTGCAAAACATAACAGATCCTTCTTAAAGCAGGGTCATATAACCTGGGACTTGGTTAATTGAAGTTGGCCCTCCAAATGAGGATATCTATCATTGATGACACCGGCGATATGAACAGGGGCGGAGGAAGGGGGGGGGGGTGGGGGTAATTCAATACTCTTATCTGCTGCAATCGCCCATACCACGGTGTTTCTATTTTGTAATAAAAACACTAGGGAGGTTAATAAACCCTACATCCCTACTTCAAACCTGGCAACACACTGAGGCAACAACTGGTTCACCCTAAGTACCCAAAACCTAAACACAAAAAGCGCATCATTGTTTATGCAGTGCAGAAAGGAGTGCTCTAACTTGTATGTGGGAGAAACAAAACAACAGTTACACCAGCGCATGGCCCAACATAGAAGAGCCAACTCCTCTTGTCAGGACATCAGTGTATCTTCATCTAAAGGAAAAATGACACATCTTTGAGGATACACAAGTTAAAATTTTGGATAGGGAGGAGCACTGGTTTCGGAGAGGCGTGAAGGAGGCCATATATATGAAAATGGAGAAGACAAGCATAAACAGGAGTGGGAGTGTGTGACGTCTATTGTCTGCCACATACAATGCCGTTTTAACACCTCTTCCTGTGTGGGTTAATAGCACCTCACAGCTCCAATCATGCTAATGTAATTACCATCTTACCACCATGAGGCTCAGACCCCATGCTGGTCAACAGATGATGTCAATTGGAGCTATACCCCAGAGTATATATTTCCAGTAAGATCGTTTACACTGTAACTTGCAGATCCCCTCGGACAGGTAACCCGCAAGGGTAGTCCAGAGTGAGTAATGTTTGTAAAGGCCCCCATACACGGGTCGGATTCCGGGCCGATCGATTCCGGGCGCGTGCACGCGAAACGATCGTGCCGGAATCGTGTGCAGCCCACCTTGTCCGATCAATCACGTCCGATTGATCAGGGGCTCAGAATCGGATCCGACAGAGAACCAACATGTTGGTCTTTTTGATCCGATTCTGCCCAGATCAGGGGGAGTTGCCATTTGTGAGGTGGACAATCGGACACGGAATCGTCCCGGAATCCGTTGGACAAGGTGGTATGCAGCGATCGGATACTCTTAATTGGCCGATCGATCACACCTGCGATTCCCGGCAGAATCGGCGGAATCGATCGGATAGGTGATCGAGCGGCCATGGAATCCGAACGTGTATGGCTAGCTTAAAAAAGAAAACTACCCCTTATGTGTTGCATTACAGCAAATTGATAACCACTGAGGTGCTGCTTATTCCCAGCTTTGTGTAGCTCTTCAAACTGCCTTCAGAGTTCTGTGTGATTGTATTTTAATTCAAATTAAAGTATCCACTGTACTTAGTGGTGTATTTACATTAACTAGAATCACCTTTGACTCCTTTAGGAATTATTCACACATTCTAAGTGAAAACCACCTTTCCCATACTGCATTAATGTATTGTAAAGAACTTTTCTTGTAAATTCCTCACATCTTAAAGTACAAAATAACAGTGAATGAATGAAATCTGTGTATATAAGTAGTGTATGTTGGTTGTAAGGTGCCATGTTATAATTTAATAATTTAATAATGTTAATATTCATTGGCCACAAGTACACATAGACTGCACATTTCTTTCAGTGTTTATATCTCATTAAGATTAATAAAGAAAAAAAGGTTCACATAACTCTCTATAAAGTTTTACTTATAATGATATCCTGTTTTTCTCTTATGTGCTTAAAATCCTTATGCTGCAGAGACCAGTCACTTGTGATCACTCTCTGTCTATCCATATCAGGTTTATTATAATATTCTTAATTATTTTTAATAAGCCACAGCTCAAGTAACCATCATAGAATTATTCTTAATGTGTGTTAATAAAGCATATTGGTTTTATTATATTTAGATAATTGCTGATGCATTAATGCCAAATAGACTATATTTAATCCAACACAAATGGTCAATTTTATATGATTCACCATGTCCTTGGGTTTAGACCAGTGGTGGGCAAACTTTACATTATGTGGGCTACAATGGATTTTTATATTTAATTTGCTCACAGTGTCATGACGCTGCTGCTTCGCCCCATTGCAACATTCGAACGCCCCTAGGAATTATCTCCTCTCACTACAGGGAACAACCAGAGGAGAACCAGAGCTTTTTATCACCAAGATGACAATGGGGTCATGGTATGGCCCTCAGACCGTAGTTTGACAATGTCTGGTTTAGACAAGTTTTTTAAAGGGGAGATATATGCATACATTTTAGTTTTACTATTTCTGTTAGACCATTGTTTAGTAGCAGTAATCTCATATGCAGGTAACTGCTTGCTTTGCCTGGCACCCAATGAATAGAACATTTTATGGTGTTCCAGGTTGACTCCAGGTAGACCCTATAGGTGCCCATACCCAGGCAGATTCTCCCTCAATAGATGAGGGACCAAATGTGATGATGGCCGGCCCCTCAGAGAATCAGCGAGCCCCCTTTTGTGCCGACCATTACTTTGCATGAAGACTGCCATCCCCATCTAGATAAATGGGATCGGCCAGGAATTTACAGACATCACCATGCGATTCGTCATGCGGGAGGATTATGGTCGATCTGACCATGTGGGTGCACCCGATTTGCGGCAGAGCGACTGCTGGGCGATTGGTGGAAACATGCATGGCGGTCGAATGGCTGAAAAATTAAGACGTGAATTGGATAACTTGTATCTTTTCATACAACCTACTCAACTCATTTTCTTTAGTTTCATGCTATTTTCTATGGCCCAGGGGCCATTTACTTTCTAATCCGGCTTGCCACCATGGTCTCCGCATTTGGAGTGAAACAAGGCAAATAAGCCAATTTAAGCCATTATTTGCAATAACAATGACATTTATATATATTTAAACCCCCCCCCCCCTCCTCAGAACTACTAAATTTTATTTTTAATAGGTATGGGAAATTAAAACAGATTGCAATGTAATTTATTTACATTTTTTGACCCTGTCTAGCCCCCTACATACATCCCCAGCATCATTTATGACTAATGCTAGGCATACACATGTCGAGTAGGTCAGACAGACCTACTCCAATATTCACCGGAATGCAAACGTGATGACGTCATCACGTTTGCACCCCGGTGCATTATGGGGCCCCTTCAGTCAGGCAGCACTCTTTGTGTGCTGGCCATAAGCTGCAATGAAGGTCAGGTTAAAAATCGGCCGCTTATCGGCATGTGTATGGCTAGCATAAGCCAGGCAGCCATTACAGACTCTTGGTCTGACATTTAGGAACCCATTGTTTGCCCACCCCCGATTTAACATATCTATTGCGTAAAAAAATCCCCATACTTAAGCTTATTGAATGTAACAGCTTTTTCAAGATAGTTTAGAGACCAAGTTTAGAGAGGGGAAAAAAACTGCATATCTTTTCTGAGATTTATGAGTTTATTTAAAAATGCAAAAACATGCGAGCAAAGCAAATCAAGACAACCAATCCGAAATGAAGTTTCATTATTCTGACTGTGCTAAAGTGATGAAAGGTGATTACTTGCGTGGTTGCCATGAGTTCCCTTACTGTACTCAGCCTTAAATATTAAGCCTATTGGTGTTAAGGATTAACCTAGTCATCAAGTACAAATCAAGAGGAAAAAAGCAACTATGAACCAGAAACATTACAAAATCAACACACTGCCATTTCAAATGTATATGTATAAAATGGCATCTTTTTATTTTGGTGAGACTTTGTATGTGGGTATGCTCCTTTTTGATAGCAAAAACTGTCAAACAGAATGAAATATTTATATAGATTCCTAAGATTAGTGCGAGTTTATGTGATTTTGCCAAAACGAAGATCAAACATTTTGAAGATTAATACCTTAATGGATAAAATGAATATCAATGTTCTTTAAACACATGGGCATAGGTTTTATATATTTTGCACACAGGTTATTCAGGACTCTCGAAATTCCAGAAAATAGGGCACCCTTACATTTTTGCCTCACGCTGAAATATAAGGCACCCCCCCGAAAATAAGGCACCCCCAAACATACAGTTTTGTAAGGCTTAGTCCACTGTGTGTTAAAAGATGTTGATCCATTGAATGTCTGTTGGTGTCAGCTTGTGTTGCGTTAAAATCAGAGCACTGCGTTTACATTAACGCAACGTAAGCCAACGCAAGTATGGGGGCGTTAACGCACCTATAGAAAATTAATTGAATTTGTTGAAATGCAATGGTATGCGTTGTTCAATCCCTTCATGATATAAGAAACAAAAAATAAAAAAGTATAAGTCACAAACGCAACCCTTAACGCACCCCTCACACATGGGTTGCGTAATGGATGCGTTAACGCAGCGCATCCTTTACGCATTGTGGAGCCTTAGGCTATGTTTCCACATCCGTCAGGACCCCCTCAGGATCCCGACAGAGCACATAGACTTTACCTGCTCGGCGGATGCTGTGTTCAGACATCCACCGATACAGAGGCATACTCCACTACCTTCAGCCTTGCATCGGCGGAACGGCTTAGCACTGTGAGAACACAGCATTCGCCGAGCAGGTAAGTGAATGTGCTCCGTCTGGCCTCCCCCCAAGCGTGCTTAGAGGAGGAGGTCCCGACAGATGTGGAAACCCCCCCTTACTCTGGACAGGGGGGATCAGAGGGGGCAATCAAAATGACACAGGAGGAGCAGAAGGGGTTACTAAAATGGTAATCCCCCCTCTGAGTCTCCGGTGACATTTTGATTCCCCCCTCTGATCTCCCCTGTGTCATTTTAAGTGATCCCCCACCCTGACCCCAGTGCCATATTCTTCTTCATGGAAAAATAAGACATCCCCCGAAAATAAGACGTAGGGCATCTTTGGGAGCAAAAATGTATATAAGACGCTGTCTTATTTTCGGGGAAACACGGTATGAAGTAAGGTTATTGCTATTTATGGTGAAATCCTTTCAAATGCTATTTGAGAGCTGAGAGAGATGTTATGTTTGTTGTTTTGTTTTTCCTGTTCTGTTCTTAATTTTTCTGGTACATGTGATTATATAATTTGAGACAGGGACCTTAAGCTGGCCATACACCTTTAGATCTCTCTGTCAGATATCCATTAGTTCTACCAATAACTATGTAGTATAGGGTCCTCTGTGACTGAACACAGACTTGATGGTTTAGAAAGTCCCTCAATATTACATGGTTTTGGTAAAGGAAATCTGACAGAGAGATCTAGGGGGCCCTTACTCTATCTTGTATGAATAGATAAACCTTACACCGCATACCAACAACGTTTCCCCCAAAGACACTTGTGGACTTTAGCTGCTTAACCTTCTGGGCATAGTGCATAAAAGAACCGCGCCACAGGCAATCTCGACGGAGCACAACATGCTCCGCCGTGATTGCCTGCCCGGACAGAGGTTCAGTGCATAAATCCGGCGTCACTGAAGACCAGTGACGCGATTGGGGGCAGACTCCTCCCGACCGCTGGGGGAATCTGGCAAACAGGTGAGTATGTTACTAGTTAACTCGGGCCAAACACCCAGGAGGTTCAATGGACAACATCTATTGTATAACAATGTCTTCTTATGATCTTGTATGAACCAGCTATATCATCGCTGAGTAAAACTTTTATTAAAAACAAAAAAAAAAATTATAAAAAAAAACAAAACACGCAAAAAAAAGAATCCTGTAAAAATATATTTATGACTTACATAAAAATGTATAAATAAAAGGGTTGATAAATGTAGATGTAGTACGGCATATAAAACAGACAAAACATAAATATAAGTGAATAAATATGTATATAGAGTTAAAATGTAAATGGGAGCAAAATCAAGGGCTGAACACACATTACATACTTCCAATAGCTTTCCCCTCGTGACTATGCCACCGCCGCGCAGACAACAAGCTAATCTGGGTTCTTATCATGCATCCGATCGGTCATACAGCAATACAAAACACAAATAAGTAAAGACCATCTGCTTGTTAGCTGAAACCATAAAAGTACATCTTTTTAATAAACAATAAAATTAGTTTGACAGGGCAGAGACCACCTGAATAGAAAATCAAATATTTCATGTTATTTAAGGTGTATGTCTGCTGGCTATTAAAATACTCCTCTTTAATTTATAACAGCAACACACACAATACTCATGTCATCCTCATTTTCTAAATCAATAATCAGCACAGCATGCTTCATTAACAGTGACCAATCAGCAAGGAGCTGGGGAGCTCATTTTACAACACGAGCATTCCTAAGACATAAACCATCTGCTACTTGTAGTAACAGAAAAATCAAATTAATCCATTCTTATCATGCATTCAGATTTTAAAGCAATTAAAGATGCTCTTAGTGTAATCGCAGCCACAGAAGTAGTTCTGTAATGAGAAAAGCAAAGTCTTCACTGAACTTTCTGTCATTCTCAATACATTCGCTAACTTTACAAGCTTTACGCACTCCAGTGGCCCATTGTTCTTCCGACACAGATGTTGAAAACAACAGGCAATTTTTATTAAACATTTAATCTTTGCACATTTTGAAAAGAGTTTAAATACTGAACACTGATGAAAACATAAAACATATAGCCGGCGCAAGCCGCCATTGCGCTGGCAACAATTTATAGGGATAAATATATTTCCGCCATAAAACACAATATAAACAAATAATTAGAAGCATTTGCGTGCGTATGGAAATGGCTCGAGTGGCTGCGGTGATTCTGTAGAAGGATATATTTTAGAAAAAGTCATTTTTACAGATGATATTAACGCCCGACCAGAGAATCGGCGTCCATCAAACAAAACAATATGGCAAATGTTATAATCGGCACAGAAAAAGCTGGTAATGCATACGAAGGACATATTGCATTGGTTTCTGGCCAAAAAACTAAAGCAAAAGGGCTTGTCCCCACAGGCGAAGCTGGACGCGGGGCTGCGTGGTCCCGCCAGCGGCTGTCAAAGATCACAAGTGATCATGGCTGCGGCTGCTGCTAGCAGCTAACTACATGTTAATGGCCATGGGCAGCCAGGGGCAGTCGCGCAAGTGGGGACTGCTCCATTGAAAACAATAGAGGCAGCTGCCCTTGGCTGGCGCTAGCGGCTAAGAACCGTGCTGCTGCGGAAAAATTCGCCTGTGGGGACAAGCCCTAACAGTGGCATATAAGGAAACTCCCAATTACAAGATTGAGATATATAAAGATACACGGCTGAGCATAAGTAGTACGCTGGTACACAAAATGGACTAAAAACGAGCCATGTGTACCTGTATTAACTAAGCACATCTGTGTACTACACAGAGAGGGGAGACATGCACGCAGGTACCCCCTCCTCCCTGATGTGTGAGAAGTAGGCCATGCCTGTGTCATGCTTTGACGGCAAGTTCCCACTAGTGACATCTGGTGGCTGAAGTTGATATTGTAGATTAAGTTGAGATTAAAGCGTCAACACATTAAATAGCTGTACAAACAACTTCACTTTATCGTGTATACACTACTGTAAAAGTTACATTTTTTAGATTGCCAAAATTCTTTCAGTTCTTATTGTTAAATGTAATAAATTTATGTCACTTGGATAACTGCAGGGAAAAAATAAAAACTATTAAAGGTTGAAGTTTGGGATGTCAGATTGGAAATTCAAATTACTAATCCAAAAAAAGAGGAATAGATTTATAAGAGCGTTGGAGATCTGGGGGATGAAAGTCTGAGTAGGCTAGTGTGAGTGAGGGTAAAATCTGAGAAGAGAAAAGTTGCACAAGGTATGAGATCTGGGGTTTCAAATGGTGTTGTACTGTGAGAGTTACATGCGACCCAAAGCCAGCTGGTGACCTGTGGATGGAGACAGCTAATCGGAGGCTCAATCAGAAACAGGGAGGTCTGTCTGCTGCAGAATCTACCATGCAGGAGGCTGACGCAGAGGACAGTGAGGGAGACAGTGAGGAAAACCCCCCTACGTATGGGATAAGTACCAAACATCTTCTGGTACTCATCTGAGGAGCTCACTAAAAAAGTTATGTGCATCCCTGTATATATATATACACTTATATACAGTGAGAGGAATAAGAATTTGCATAAGTAAATAATGACAATGACCCATTAAAGTCAGATATTGAATGAGGGTAAGCAGTATTGTTCCCCTCAACCAGCAAGACATTTCCAAAATATCTCCACAATCATGCTTTTTACTGAACGCCTGTTAGGGCTAAAATGCCCATCAACACACAAGTAAGGACCTTATATGAATATTTTTTGGAGGAGAAAACAGCAGACCCAAGTTTAAGTTCACACAATTCTGTGATCTGATATGTAGGTTACCATTTACCCCTGAACATACCTATACTTACGTGGCATACCAAGATCTGCCTGTGTTGCCCCCCCATCCCTCAAAATGGCCAAACAAAGATAATCTCCATTAGTACTATCATGCACTCTCCATGCAACTGATTGTCATGAAATGCGTTGAGTAAGGAGAATGTTTGTGGAGATCTTTTGGAAATGTAATAATGCTTTTACTGATAAATTTTTGCCTAAAAAGCCCCCCCCAACCATCTTAGTATATGTTCAGAAATGAAATGGTCAGAATTTTTAGTGGTATATATACTTTTACCCCTGTTGAACATCAATGGCATCAAAGTGGAAGGTCTTAGATAGACCAATAGGTTCAACAAAAAAATAACGGTTATTGACTGGATGAGTGGGTTGGAAATGCCTTCAAACTGTATTGTCACTACATTGCACTGTAAAGTCATTATTAAAGAACAGTATTGAGATACATCATTATCATTATACCAAGAACAAGTTCTTTTTACTGCCAACCTCAGCAGCTGATCATACTTTTGTTTCTTTGACCACCTCCAGAGCATACCACAAGACAAAATTAATTTTAAATAGTCTGCCAACACACAACAAAGCACACAACTGACCTTCAGAATCAGAACGCCATACACACCATTGCTATAGCATACTATAGAAGGATTCTGTTGGCACCTTCTCTACTTGATCATTGGGTTGCCATTGGAAATCCATGGCATCACAATGCAGAAAACAAAGTGCCATGACATTAGTGTAATGCTGAAGGCAGTCTAAACTGTTTTACAATTATATTTACATATTGGCATCATATCACCAGCCTACTGAGGGAACATTTTTTTTCTATTATAAAGATACACTTTAAACTGACCCAACGTGTGCATCAGACTATTGGATTTGAAAGAGACATTTTTCTGGCATCCGCACAGTGTAGCTATCTTGTGTCAGTGTTCTAATCGGATCAAAAGCACAATAATTCAGTATCATTAACGATCATTAACCAAATATTGTCAGCAACATACGCATAATAGGGCTGAAATTGAAATATTATAAAATAAACTATTATGACAGAACCTGCATTGTGAGCTTCAGTTGACTAACAAGTAGGAAACACTTTTACAAATTTCAATTATCACTGAATCTTTATTAGTTTTTAGCATCACATTCAGGAAAACATTAGTTTATTGTGCAAAGGGAAAAAACAGCCCCATGAAATGCAAAAAAAAAGTAACAGCTTTAGTGAATAATATGCATTATGTAAACCGCGTTTCTTTATCCAATAATATAACACCGTCTGATTCATTTAGTGATACTGCTAAGAGTAGATTTGGCACATTATTCAATGAATTAAGCAGATAAATGCTTACTATGGGATCTGTGTGTTTACGCACAAATATCTTTTGTTACCCACCTGGGATTCTTTCCATAAGATGAAATAGGAAGAACAATGAAGAAATGAAAATTTATACAAGAATAACATGTGTTCTTAATGTTGAGGGATGCTAAACTGGAATATGACTCCTGTTCGTACATACCCCGCAACACCAAGGAATCTGTCATTATCCTGACAGTACTAACAGAAATTTTGTTTAATTCTGGTGGATCATTGATATTTTTTACTTATTCGTATATTAAATAATTTTCAGAATATTACTATGAATTGTTTAGTGCCAGGTTTACCAGTGACCTATACAACATACAAAGCCACATCACCATTCTGCTCACTTTAGCCTATATATTTACTGTTCTCTTGTGTGTGCACCGCTACTGGTAAGTGAATCCCCTTTTGCCAATCTTCCTGTGTAAACACAAGAGGTTGCTGGATCGTTCACACTACTGAAGTATCCATGTGGAAGGGTGGGGTGCTGGACAGATATGGCACAACTTCATCAAAAGGGGCAAAATGTGGGACTCAGGTAAAAAAAAATTGGAGAATTTGCAATAAATGTTAGGTTTAGGTAGTAGAGCGCAAGAAGTAAATATAGGTTCTCTTAGTTATGTCCAACTATGGGGTTGGAGCCATTCATTACAAAAGTGGCCATCTTCTCACGTTTGCCTCCACCACTTAACAAATGTAGGGTGGGGCTGATTAGCCAAGTGCCTCCTTCTCTCTTCGTACAAACACATCACCTTAAATGCTTATACATTCTATTGGCCTGTGTATTTAGAGACCAGAAAATTGGCTGCGAGTCAACTGGATGG
Source organism: Ptychadena robeensis (assembly GCA_036250615.1). Taxonomy (NCBI): domain Eukaryota; kingdom Metazoa; phylum Chordata; class Amphibia; order Anura; family Ptychadenidae; genus Ptychadena; species Ptychadena robeensis. The sequence continues at coordinate 119,958,809 of CM070036.1, forward strand.
CGATATGTCCAGCAAAGGGATCATACTGAGACTGCCGGGTTCCTCTCCCTATTTTAGCACATTCATGCTAGACGACCCTACTTCCGCCAGTCTTTCTGTTGCACACTAATAGTTATTATTTAGAATTAATTGTGAGATATTTGGAACGCAGTCACACAATGAGGTAGTTTTCCAATGGATAACAGAGGCTGCATTCAACAGAGAAGAGTCACCATCGCGGAGCCATGACATTTCATTTCGTCAAAAAAGACCTAAAGACAGCACATGCTAAGTAGAATCATGTAAAATAGATGTAAATTAAACATTTTACTAGGCCTTAAAAGTCCCCCTTAAGCTGGGCATACACGTCACGATTTTTAGTTAAATTTTAGTGCGATCGTTCATCAAAATCGATCACGCGATCGGATTGAATAATCGGACAGAAAAACGATCATTCACAGATGCGTTCTGGTGGATAATTTTAATAAAAAGCACATGAATCGAGTGCTGTTAGTTGTCTAATGCGATAGTTTTAAGCGATCCATCTATGATTCTTGTGGAAATTACCTTAGTTTGTGTGCTGTTGGTCCCTGACCAGTTCTTCAGCTAACACCACTCCAAACCCATAAATGTGTGCGTGCAAGACATATTGAGACTTTCAGGATAGAAATTGAATGCATGGTATGTTGCAGTTTGCGATAGTTTTCACAAATTAAAATCGATTCCGGAATCGGATGGGCGATCTGATTAAAAAACGATTGCTGGATAATTGGTACGTGTATGCCCAGCTTTAGAGTTTACTTTACTTACTTTATTTGCCTGTGTCAAGGGGGTTTAGGTTAGTGGAATCTGTTTGACCTGCTTGAGATCATTCAGTATTCACCGATAGGTGCATTAGATTTGCTTCTGACCACCTACTTCTACCTACCTGCATTATTTCTACACTTTCTAGAAGTATTACAGTTTTCATTGCCTAGCATTGTTTTACCAAGTTAAATAATTAAGTAAATAATTTACTTAAGGCTATGTTCAGAGAGCATTTAGGGATGCGCTGATACCCCCTTCGTTAATCGCATACATTGAAATGTCAACACATCCCATACATATGAATGACTTCTCGCCCCGCCTGTTCACACAGCTTTCAGTGGGTCCACCAGCCGGACAGCGGAGGTTGACTTAATGCCCTAACGTTATACTCTCGGCAGCTCGGACCCAATGAGAGCCGTGTGAACAGGCGGGGCGGGAAGTCATGCATATGTATGGGATGCGTCATCATCTCTGTCAATGCATGCCATTAATGCAGGGGGTATTTGTGCATCCCTAAACACCGCCTGAACATCTGATGTGAAACTGATGTTGACTTGCCTTAACATTCTGTTGCTACAAAAAAGAAACTACATTTCCAACTTTCCTAACCAGATAATTCTCCAGTGGATTCCTAGGATAACCATTGTGTCCCCTGATATTTCAGTGCCATGTTTAAATTCTACATCTACATTCAACAGTTTTCTGTATTAAGCATTTTGGTAGCCAAACATAAGCTCCGATAAGATTGTCATTAATATGTTTTACATACCCCAGTCAGAGATCAGAGCTTGCCCCAGACAATATAAATCAGAAGGTCATGCATGGACAATCCAGACAGTGATGAATGTTGGCATAGAAGAATGTAGTTACATTACTGTTTCTGTTCAGGCATCAGAGAAAAGAGGAGATTTACATGGTGGAGACAGTTGGGGTATACTGGAGCCAACAACAGTCATTGGCAAGGTTGTCACATTTGCCAAACTTTCCCTTAATAAAGTCATCCAGGACTGTCTGAAGGTGATCCATAGACTTTAGACTCTCATCTAACATCTTTGTGCGTTTCAACACATTCTTGCAAGCAGATGTAGTATAGTCATTAAAAAAGTAATCTAATTATTAAAAGCAGAACAGCTTACATGAACATTTTCAGCAAGCTACTTGATTAAAGGAGACAAAGAAAAAAAATGATAATGTATGTTGCCATTAATAGCATTAAAATATTGTTCCATACTGTTTTACACCGATGAGACAGAAAAACATCTTCTCGACTGTCAATCAGTTTCCAGGAATACAGTAATAAAGAACATTTCGCTGACCCAATTGTGTCTATTTCTGCTCTTTATTTTTCTGAACTTGAGATATTACCTATGATAAATTCAGCAGCAGCTGATTCTCAGTGCATTTATACATTTTATTAGCTCCACGGTCTTAGAAAAGCAATTAGTGGAATAATAAAGGAGTCCGGTAATTTACAACTAATTTATAAACCAGTCAGTTGAACTAACACTATCCTGCCAACTGATTACCTAGCAAAAATAGGGAAAACAGTTAAAGGGAACGCAGCCAAAACTTAAATACTGTAGCCTTCACATTTTAAAGGGAAACTCCAGCAAGAAAGACAAATACATGTATTAACACACACACATAAAGGATGTTTTACAACATAAAGGGTCAGTCCAGCTAAGAATTATATTTTTTATAGGTGGTGCCTGCAAACCTACATGTCCTACATATCCAATATACTTGCACAAAAGCAACTTATAAGGTGCACCACAATATAAGACGCACCCCTATATACAGCTGGTAGCACAGAGCTATTGGTGGAGCTTCAGTTACAAAAGAGAGGCAGCAAGAATAGTGGCCCACAGGCCGATCTTCCCTCTTGACAGCTTCTCCTGCCAGTCAGTACTTGGCCCACTGGCGGGTAGATTGCAAAGGCATGACCACCCATACCTGAATAGTCGTTAGGCTGCAGGTGGTCGCACATTCGATCTATAAGACACTCACATCCCCCCCCCCCCCCCCCCCCCCCCGAATTTGGTAAGCACATGCAGCAATTTAATGTAAACAGACAGATTAAAATTGTTCACTTATAGGTATAAATTGAAGGGGATCATTCTGGAGTTGTGAATCACATACCATTCTTCCAGCAGATTTGAGCAGTGCTATGTAATATCAGTTACATATGAAACTGAAATGAAAAATGCAATTTTGAAAATAAAAAATCCATAGATTTTCTGACCCTGTATCTACCTACCTGTAAGTGTCAGGTGTCTTACCCACCTTTGCATGTTCTAGAGCCTAGGCACCCAACCTGTGGCCCAGGGGCCGCATGCAGTTGTATGTGTATGTGTGGCCCCCAAAACCAAAATGTTAATGCATGGGCATAGCAACTCACCTGTGAACGGGTCACACACTGACCCAGCTTTCCTAATCAATTTTGGCGTTCCTACATCAGTAAAATTGGCAATGTTGATCAGGGAAACCAGGTCTACATATGAGCGCTGCACCCAGGGTCAGGAGGGAGGAGTTGGTCTGTTGGGTTTTGACTGCCTGTCGGGATCTGGTCCACTGCCTGCTGAGCTATGTGGACAGGGGGAAGTTCTCGATCGAAGTTATGTGTGGCCCTTTAGTGATGCGGAGGGCATATATATCAACTCCGTTACCCACCACTGTTCTAGAGCCTCTTACTGCATTAAAACAAACAGAAACTAACGGTGAGGGTAGACTCCCCACAATTGCCATAACTAGTGTTCAGACCTGGCAATACAAATGCAAAAATGGAGATGCAAGAAGATATTTTGTATATATTTTGAAATATATTTTTCTTAACATCTACCATCTCATTTGTCACCTCTGAGTTGACTGGCTTTATAGGGAACCTAGCATGAAAAATCAATGTATGTAGGTCCCTTTAACATTTGAATAATAAATATATATGCCAGCTCAAACTCAAGTCGGTATTGGGAAAAATGTCATTCCAAGTTTTTTGAGGCTTGGAAGAGGCGAGGATTATTATTATTATTATCATTTATTTATATAGCGCCAACATATTACGCAGCGCTGTACAATACATTAGAGTGGAGATACAAACACACAATAACACACAGGTACAGGTATGACACAGGAGGAGTAGAGGACCCTGCCCGGACGGGCTTACAATCTTGAATATTTTTTGTACAAGATTTGGGAACCCTTTGCTTTCCTCAGATTGCACAATGAGTTCCAGTGATATCTCCTGAGTGGTGGGCCTTTACAGACCAAATATCTTGGAATATTTTTTTTATATTTCTATAATCAATTCTAAGGTTTTATGATATTAAGGATCTGATGCACTTACTTACTTACTAAAATCTCAAAACCAGTCGACTTTATATTATCTGTATTCTTTCATATGTCTTTTGCCAGTAGATTCCTTATCGTACTTCTATGAGATGTTCTTTATTCCTCCTGCAAATAAGCACATAAGCTGGGTTCAAGACAAGTTTCTTGAAAAAAAATATATATATATGCATTACTGTTAAAATTACTGTTTTTTCAGGCGTATAAGATGACCCCCAACTGTTCCAGTTAAAATATAGAGTTTGGGATAAACTCGCTGTATAAGACCAGGCCTCTTCCAACACACACCAAATAAAAATAAAAAAAACATAAAATTTAATTTCAATATGGTAATTTGAATAAAAATGCTTATGACATGGCAACTGCATGCAAGTCATGGAAAATCCACCAGCAAATGCGTCGGCAAGTCCTTTTTTCTGCCTGCTCTGACTTTTAACCCCCAGATCTCCAACAAACTTAAAAATTTACATTCCCAATTTCACGTCCCTAAATGCAGCCTTTCATGTTAATAAATTTTTACTTGCAGTTATCCAAGTGACATAAATTGTATACATTTAACAATAAAAACTGGAAGGATTTTGTGAATCTAAACATGTTACTTTATACATGATAAGTGAAGGCTATATAATGTGTTTGAGCTGCAATACCAGTTTCAGCCACTGGGGCCACAGCCTCTAGTGAGCACATCGGCTCACTAGAGGGAGGGAGGGAGGGAGAGAGGGAGGGAGAGAGGGAGGGAGGGAGGGAGAGAGAGCTGCACATGTGTGACAGGCAGACTTCACCAGCTTGGAAAACTCAGTACCCGGCATATTAGACAGCCCCTGACTTTTCAGAAGATTTTCCTGGGATAAAACTATAACTAAAACTATATAAATCTGCCTTCCTGCAAATCTTTGCATAACAAGCCTCAGACCAGAAGAGTAAGGACCACCACCAGGAGCCAATCAGACTATCCTACTTTGCACAGAGCTGTTAAATGATGATAGAGACCAAGGAGTGGACCTAAATTCAAATTCCTAATAATCTGGCTGTCTGTGTATCTCAAGATGGAAACATTTTCTAAAAAAAAGCATCTAGCCATTTCCAATAATGAAGACTGGGGCTGAGAAAAATGTCAGTATCTCAAGGTTAGATCTACAGTGCTACACACAAGATGGCACCTACCCCATACAAAGTGACCATTTTATTGTTCATGAATGCATAGTGATAGAGCCAGACCAGCTAGGTAGAGTGACATTTCAATACAAGTATGTGAGTACACAAATCTAATTTTAAAGTTTCGGTCCACTTTAAGTAAGAGGTGGATGAATGGTTCCTCTCCATTTAGGTTAGCTTGGTGGAGTATTCCTCTAAACATGGAACATATCTAAACCTTACCACTAGATCAGGGGTGGGCAAACTCTTTGACTCTTGGGCCACATGGGTTACTTAAATTTGATAAAGCGTCAGTAATGGTCGACCTGCCATAGGTGTGCCAATTCCATTTATCGCCAGCATGGCGGTAATGTGTGATAGGCGACATGTAATAGGCATTTTGTTATTCTTTTTTATTTTCCTGCACTTAAAAATCATTTATTGCAATGAGCAAAAATAATTTCTAGAGACTCGCTGTTGTCACCTGTTAAAGCAACATCTAGGTATTATGTGCTCTCATTGTAGAGAATGCATAAGCAGAGGGGAGCCTCTTTTTAACAGGAATTAAACCAGGCCGAATCCAGCCCCTGGGCCTACGTTTGCCCACCCCTGCACTACATCCACCAATATAATGATGGTGAATAACAAATATACTAAAAGGAAAAATATTTTTATGTTGCACACAGCAATTAGGGATGGCATGGTCTCCAAGGAAATGTTGGAGAATGGAGAAGCACATGTTAAATTTGATCAGCTGATGCTACCTGATTTGCTAGCCAGGATCTTTTGATTATGTCTCAGAATTTGCCAACCAAAGAAGTACCAATTACCGTATTTTTCAGGCCATAAGACACACTTTTTCACCCCTAAAATCAGGGGGAAAAGTGCCTGCGTCTTATGGTCCGAATGGGAGAACCCGTGGTCGTGCCTTGGCTCCTAGCCAGCTCTCCCGGCAAGCAGATTAGCAGGGGAGCACTCAGATGAGTGGTTCACCCACGGCCCATGTCCGGATCTCACATCTGAACTGTATAATTGCTTATGCCAGCAGAGCCCTGCTGATATAAGCAATGAGGAGAGAGATAGATGAATGGCCACCTATCTCTCTCTCCGTGTCTGTGGAAACTGCAGTCACCCTGCAGCTTCCATGGACACAAGCACAGCCAGAGAGGAGAGAGAAGACTCTGCAGTCGTTCCCCACGGCCCCCTTCTCCTGATCAGTGTGGAGAATGACGTGATGTGCTGTGAGTGTACTGCTGCTAGTGACATCTAATGGCTGAATGGCTGAATTTGATATTGCATTAATTTAATCAATTAACCCAATTAATGTGAGAACTTATATATTAAATATTTTTTTCTGGTTTTCCTGCTTTAAAAACGGAGTGCGTCTTATGGTCCAGTGCGTCTTATAGTCATGATCATGTGCTTTTCAATGAGTTCTCTTGTAGGAAAACTTTTCCTAGCAGAAGCGGGCAACCCCAATAGCAACCAATAAGCTTTTATCCTCCACTATAATAATTGGTTCTAGTAGACAACATCCTGTCCCCCTTCCATTATATTATTATCTGAATCCCTAGGTGCATGATAGCTATTTGTGTGCACGCACGCACACACTGCTTGCATTAAGGCAGAAATTCTGCTGTAATGACAACCACTGTGGCAAAACATTAACTTCTTTATTATTGGGTTTTTTCGAGCAGGCACTATATATCTTAAGGAAATCAAATTATACAGCATGACAGCAAAGGAGTGTTACTTTTACCAGAGAGAAATGAAACTGCAATATTTTCCTTTCCGGTGAAAAATGATGCAGAGATGTTCATTCCACAAAGGAATAATCATATAAAAATTAGTAAAAATTTAGCTAAGTTCTTTTCCTAGAGAATTAACCAAAGCAGACCACTCACTAATAAAGTGCAACTTAATAAATCATGTGGAATCTTATTTTGTTCAAACCCTTACTAACTCCTAGCACCATCTGTTACCATCAAAACTATATGACAAGATATGATATATAATTAATAGGTAAACAACAATCTAATTAAAATGGACAAATACTCCATGTTCCTGCCATTTGGGAGCTCTAATTACAGACTAAATTTTAAGCTTGAATTAAATATTTAAGCTGGAAAATTAACTTTCCTTCTCGAGCCTTGAATACATTAATACAGATATGTGGTGCGACTTCCTGATGGGAACTTAAAAATGTAATTTAGTTTCATCAAAGCAGTTACTAATTGTTAAGCAGCAGTACCTTACCATATGTACACAATAGCTATTTAGAGCTAAAAAGGTGGTTTCAAAGCTCCCCTCAGCAACGTTCTTCCACCCATAAATATAAAATGTATATATAGCACTGCCGTTTACACTGCACAGTGCAAATAAATTAACAGTCTGTCTTTGAGGGATTTTAAGAACATAAGCCATAAATATGTAAATAGGCAAATATTTTAAACAATCAAAAAAAAAGTACTGCTAGTAAACCATACACACATTTGTGTCTTTCTGTAGAGCAAAATTACTGTTAATGGCGGTATATGTAGTACAAATAGTTGTGAAGCGGATCATATGGTGTGAACAAATATTATTCTAGCCCGTACAAGGGTCTAGTAGACATCCTGAATATAATAATGTTTGAAACACACAATTTAAAAAAATAAAATAAAAGGTTTCATTTAAATGATAAAATCTCTAAAATACTTATCTTGTATGATAGATTTCAAAACCGTATGTATTCATATTTATGTTTTGTTTATAATAACATTTTTATTCAATTGGAAATGTGTTATGTGTTTTTTTTTACTTTGAATTGTATTGGATACAGTTATCACTGTATCCAGTACAATTCCCTTTGACACAATTTCTCATCTGTGATAAACACACCAGGGGAGGGCGGGTTAACTTCAAAGAGCACATCTGGGAATCACGCTGAAACAGTTTTCTGCATAGTGCAATTTACATTTGAATATCCCGCCGGGGCATCAGCTCAGAATATCGAAACCACCGGGACAGCGTGAAACTGTAAGTATGCCGATGCTCTAATCTTCGTCCAGAGCAATACTGACAGGACAGTGCTGGATGAGATGGTGCCGTCACAAACGCTAGGGGGGTTAAGGACTTTACTAAGCAACGCAACAAAACTACTAGGCAACAAAAGACACAAAATCCAATATATTACAGCTTATCTATTCTAGGTGTGGTGGTTACATTTGTTTCCTTTTTTTAGGCTTTTTGCCTGGATGCTTATTATATTATTATTATCTTGTATTTATATAGTGCCGACATAATACACAGCGCTTTGCAGAGCATATATAGAGCTATAACTAAAGCTAGCCATACACTCTGCGATAAAAATTACGATTAAAACCGACCAATGAAAGCAGTTTATCGGCATGAAATCTGTGCATGTCCACATGGTACGACAGATTAAATACGATTCTAATTGCCGTTTTTTTCGATTGAAATTTATTGGACATGTTGGAAAATATTTATTGGTCTGGGAACATCGGGCAGGTTCATAGTGTTTTACCGACCAATTAGTGCCGATGCTGCTTATTAGCATATTAAGACTTCCCCCTCCGGCATGTTGTGGCCGCTGACATGGTGGCTATTCAGCATAGCAGCCAACGTACTAATTGTCGCAATGTAGAAGTATTTATATATATATATATGTATATATACTAATAAATATAGTTTATTTGAACTGACCGGAGAGGTTTTTTAAAGATGTAGTGTATATTTTATTTTATATTAGATCGTAAATTCATTTTTTACGATCACATACATTCAGTGTAGCACCTACTAATGTCATGGTATTCATAAATTCCCAAGATTTTGTTTTTTAGCTATAGGTTATGATGTAAAGATATATTACAATTGTATTGGAAAAAATCGATCCAAAAATTGGATTTTCCATTTGGTAGTATTTTACCGAAAATTACAATCTAAAACTACCCCGACGTCGGGATACATTGGTCGGTTTTATTAGATCGTAATTGTTATTGCAGAGTGTATGGCTAGCTTTAGTCTGTCAGAGGAGCTCACAATCAAATGTCCATATCATAGTCATGAATATGTAACTAACACATATGTCATATGTCACAGTCTAAAGGCTGCCACACATGCACCGAGCGGTGCACGATTTTGCCGCCGACCGATGTGCGTGCATGCTCGCGGCCATCGGGGGTGCCCACATAGGGCGACAGATCCCTGTTGCCCCACAGCTTGGTCGGCCAGAGAACAGACATGTCCGATAATCTCTGGCCGATGCGGTTAGTTTCATTGGAGACCGACGCTCTCCATTGAAACTAACGCCCGGAACACAAAGGGTGCCCGCCGATGCTGTCAGCGATGGAGAGCAGCATGATGAGGTCATAGCATAGCTGATCTGAGCTGACTCGGTACGTGTGTTGGAGCCTTAACTCAAGTGTAAGTAACATAGGAAAAAATTTTGGTGAGGCCAATTTAACCTGTCTTTGGAGTGTTGGGAGGGAACCCAAAGGGTGCACATGCAAAATCCTTGCAGATTTTATCCAGGCCAGGATTTAAACCTAGGAATCTAGCGCTGCATGGCCAGACTGCTAACCACCTGAGCAACCATGCTGCCGTGAAACTATATTAGCAGCAACATTGTCAACTAGGAAGTGTGCTAGGATAACTTCCTTTTCTCTATAATTTAGGGGGGCAATGTTTCATGTTTCTACTTTAGAGTTCAATACAGCAGAGATAGAGAGAATGTTGAATTTTTAGCAAAATCAACAGTTTTTTTAGACACTAGAATACACTTTAATCCAGTTTTTCTTACACGCATCTCAGTTTTTTTAAAGTTAACTCTGACTAAAAAATGTGAACGTAGCCAAAGAAAAACGTACATTGTAAAAACATATTAACATAAATAAGACCCAGTGCTTTTTGGTCACATGGTCCTTGGGTAGGCTTCTGGTATTTAGATGAAGTTTATGACATTGAAGTCGAGTTTTCTACCACTCATCTCTGCCCAGCCTAGTCTTAAAGTGGTCATACATGGTTCAATATTTTCACTTAATCGATCGGGAATGAAACTGAACATGTCAAAAAAACTTATTCAATGGTTTTTGTTCGCTCGAATAAATTTTAATGAAGCTATTTCCTGTTAAAAAAAAAGTACATATGAACAAATGGTTATTTGGTCGAATAAAAATAGAATGTATACATTCGATATAGGCACAATTGATATTCGATCAAAATATTGAACATCCTGATGGAATCTATTGTCCAATTGCATCACTGCCATGATATCTTCATGTAACATCAAACTGGAACCAAGTAAGACACCACCAGCTTCAACCAAGAAAGGCCTATATGTGTAAGGGCCCTTTCACGCAAGCTGTGTTGTGTTGCCATTACCCCAATGAACAGCTCTAGCATTACTGCATGGTATAGAGGTTTCCATAGGTAACTCTGTGATTTGTTTACTGGCAACACACATTAATGCTAACACAGGCTATGGTGTTTAACCTCCCTAGTGGGTTGCTCGTACCGTCGCAGCAGAGTACAATGTACTCTGGTTGAATTCCCAACCTCTCTTCTCCCCCCCCCCCCCCCCCCCCCCCCCCCCCCGGTGTCATCAATGACACTGGCCACCTGGGCTGGGCTTACTAACATGTCTATGGCACAGCCCCTGCTCATCATCGGGACGTCATCAAGGCGGGTGAGTAAACCCATAAATGCTGCGGCGATATAGAGAACCGCCACAGCTTTCCGGGGGTATATCGGGATTGCCTGATCCCCACTCCTCCAGTGTTTGGGACAAACAGCAATGAACTGGGTTTGTCTCAAACGCTAGGGAGGTTAATAATTTAATGTGGCTAGTGTGAGAGCGTCCTTACACTGCGGCCACACAATTAGGTTTTGGAATACCAGTCTTCCTTCACTAGGGCTTTAGTAAAAAAATAAAAATAAATGGCCTGACCACTAAAGACATTCTTTTGGAGTTGTACACCTTAATGCATTGAACTTAAGTTTTACATGGTCAAGTAGGAAAATGAAGAAGATTGATGTCTGAAAGTGAAGTCAGTTTTCTGGCAGAATATGGGGGACTATTGGTGTAACTCCGGGCTAAAAAAAACATTGTCAAATACAGGAGACATATGTATTCCTAATCCATGATGTCCACATTGATTTTTATGGTAAAAAAAAGTGCATCTTATAGTACGAAAAATAGGGTATAAACGAAATAAACATGCATAAAACATGTTTTACATTTGTTCTACTGACATGCTTAAAACAATAATATAACTAAATTAATATATATATATATATATATATATATATATATATATACGGTATTCCTTTTTAAGCATTAGCAAAGTTTTCCTTTGATAAAATAAACCTTTTTCTAAAATCCACATAAAAAAAAATTGAGGGAAAACGACTTTTCCTATTTTAATTACGGTTAGCTTAAAAAACAATTATTTTAACTGCAGATAAAATGATACATTTTATTCCATATTTTTTTCTGCTAAAAATGTATGATTCCGGTACAATGCATTGCAAAGATAATTACAACCAAAATAGCCCCCCCCCCCCCTCCTCACAATTTTGCCTTTTAAATTAGACACTAAAAAAATTTCTAAATATTATTGGTAAAAAGAGTAAAAAACATAATAACATAGTTAATCACAAGTTAAGGGGATCTTATATACCTTGGTTGCTTAAACTGACAATATATGCAGGTTGGAGACTCTACCTTTGATCTGCAGGTGAATGAAAGTAGATATAAAAGTGAGAATGCTTGTAAACACTGTGTCAGTTGGGGCTATTAGACAAACCATGTGCAGCCAGAATAAGTATTTTTGTTTTTACTCATTGTAAACAACTGGTTTAGACCCAGACCACAGATCATTGTCAATTTCAACCCTTATAGGCTTTACTGAAATTAACCAATAACACTGCTCAAGACTAAACTCTTCCAATTATTGCATAAACATATAAAAACAAGTGGTTTGAATGTTTCAAATAGAGCAGGGACACCTGATGGGCATAATGTTACTGTATTTATATATATATATATATATATATATATATATACACATACATACATGCTGTATCTTCTACATATGTCAAAGGAGACAGGCGGAAGGATAATGTAAAACCCCTTAAGGAGCCCACACTGCATTTACCTTTTTTTCCATAAGCATATTCTCTGTGTAAAGCCCCCCATACACGCTAAGATTTTTCGGCCGACCAACCGCCATGCGCGCTCACATCGGTCGATTGACCGAAAAATCGGGTGCCGATCTAACAAAGAGCTTAAATCGGCCCCCAAATCAAAAAAAGCCATTACAGACATGTCGTAATTCTTAGATCGGTCTAATACTTTAGACAGGGACACAGTGTCCCTATGTAAAGTATGGGTATGTCTCCTCAGCTACGAGGGATATGAGATCCATCGGGGCTGAGCAAACAGCCTGTCTGCCGGCTTCTGAGGGGGGAAGGGGAGGTGCTAGCAGCTCCCTTCATGCTAGGCTGACTGTCCTCACAGCATGCTGTCTGCCGGGTCTCCCTAGCTGACGGCAGCTAGAGGGACTCCCTGGACAGCGCTGGCACACAAAGGGTGCCCGGGCCGATTGTGACCCAATGTTCCAGCAGATTGACCACGCGTGATGACGTCATCATGCACGGTCGATCGGCCAAAACATCGGGTTACAATCTAAACGTGTATGGGGGGCCCCCCGGCTTTAGAGAGTATTGTGCAAACAAGATACAACTCTGATTGTGAGTGATGACCATTTTTTTCAAACTATGAGAGATATTGTGAAGGATAAGAGGTACATGTTACAGATACATGTTAGTTGCATATATCAATACATAACACTAGAGCAATTTTCTTTGATATTTGTGGTTTTATTTTGCATCCCTTAAAGCACTTGTATACAGTACAGTAGTACAGCCTTGTTTAGTTGATGCTATTGGTCTTGTGTGTAGAAGTCCAATGAGTTTCAGTGACAACAGTGGTTCCTGTAAATTTGTTTGAAGAAAAACACATAAAGCAATACAACAATTAGCCAATGTTGTCAATAAGAACCACCAAAGCATCTGGACAGCACCTTACATTTTCAGACTTAAATTTTTAACCAATATAAGAATATTTTGTGCAGACATTCCATTTTGATGATCGAGTGCAGGCAGATCTGGAGAATGATTGTTGAGGACTTCTTGCATAACGGCCCCTGCAGCACTGTGCTCACAGATGTTTGCAGGGGAAGGAAGGCAAATGCGCCTGCAAACCCTTGTCTGAACTGCAAGCAATGTGCATAATTGTAATCAGTGAGACATAGATTTCAACCTCCGTTAATTTGTCTCTTTTCTAGGCAGGTTTTTTCCCCCCATCCCAATAGCGTACATTGATGAGCTAATCCTACTCCGCCGTGCGTCACATTCATCTTGTATATATCAAACACAAATGAACACAAACACACAGCAAAAAAGGCCACATTCAAATTGGCCATAAGGACTGCTAGTGTGGCATTTTAAGAACGTCAGGCTGCTCTTTAAATTTCACTGTGTTTATGGATGGAGGACTAATCCTGCTCATCTGAAGTAACATAAATGTTAAGAACAGATTCAGAATAACAAATATCACCTGGATAATGAAAGCCAAATATTAGTATCATTATGACAATAGACATACATAGCTGAAGAACATCCATTGGCGCTAGGAGCGTACAACAGGAAAATATCATTTTAAAGGTTTATTTATCATCAGGATATGGATATTTACATATTCTTAATGCTAAACTCTGGACTTCATAATTACGATTATCCTTTACGGACCAAAACGGGCTCCCTCTGCGTGTCCTCCTTCCCTAGACTTTGGCTCCTTGCTTGGAAGTCTTTTCTGACCATTCTGATCAAAGACTCCGGTTGTGATGTCATACTTAAAAATTAAGGCCCCCCCCCCCATACACGTTTCGATTTTCACATTCAATCGACCTAAACCTATCGATTTTAAAGTTGATCGATCAAAAATCGATGCCTGTCCACATGGTTCGATCGACCTAGTTGTATAAGCATACTTATACATCCATTGGCAGACATTTTGGTGTGTTTATGATTCACTTCCTTCAATTATTCTTTAGATCGATCAAATCAACATCTATCAAATATTGGTATCTCCATGTGGAGATATATTGTTCGATCAAACCAATGACGATCATAAATTATGATCGAATCTAACATTGATTGTAGGGAAATTGAAACGTGTATGGGGGTCTCAAGAGTTTCAGGATGGAGAATGGTGGGGGGGGGGGGGGGGGGGGGGGGGGGGCAGTGAATAAGGTAACTAATCCTCACTACTGCTCCCCATAGAAATAAACTGAGCATCTAATCTAGTGGTGGGCAACGGAGTTGATATGAAGGGCCACATGTGCAGCCCTCTGCATCTCTAAAGGGCTGCACATAACATTTTTAATCTATACTGAGTTGTAAAGGAATTTTCTAATGAAAAAATTAGGCAAAGCTAAAATAATTCTTTTGGTGTCATTAGTAGACTTGCTGAATTTGTGAGTTATTTGCAAACATGATATCATCACCAATATATATTTCTCCAACCCTACTCTACATCTGCGACAATGAAGGGGATGATACCTTGTTAAGGGGTTTTGTAATTAATTCAAAGTCAGAAAGTGGAATTTTCAAAAACAAGTGAAAAATTACTGATTTGTCCACTAGATGGCCCGGCCACCTACATTTATCTACATGTTGGGGACATCCGTAGCTCCAGAACAGAAAGAAAAAGATCAAGAAGCCAGAAGCTGAGGCCCTGTCGGTGGGGGATCAGTGGACATGTAGTTCCTCTGCACTAGGTCAGGGGGCGCAAGGCGAGAACTGAGGGGGCAGCCAATAAACGCGGGCCATGTGTTGGGCACCTATGCTCTAATCCTTGTGGTGGGTAAGGGTTGATAATTATTAAGACTACAATACACACTATTGCAGTGGAGACAGTTGCAAAAAAGACACCTCAAGTCAACAGTTTATATCTTGAATAGTAGACAATGGTCAAGAACATTTAATGTTCACATGCCATGACTGCTCTTGGCATTATCCCTCCATTAACCGTGTTACCTGCTAAATTCTATCTCTAGTGCTAAATTCTGCTCACTTTTGTAAGCTCATGCCAAAAAAAGGCTAGCAGTCATTTCAAATTAATAAAGTATTTAAGGAGACAGCTTATATAATGTAAAAAATATTAGCAAATGCTAGCCGAGAGACATTTTCATAGTAATTTCTCTCATATTTGGACATTTATTGCATATTTTATGGCTATTAATATAGCACAGAATAAACTATGAGAGGTACACGGTCATATATGAGTGGAGAGATAATTATTTTTCAGATACTTGCAAAGTATATGTGATATTTAACATACATATAAGCGCTTTTCATGTTAATTGCAGGTCTTAGTCATCTGCAGAAACACCATTCAGACTACTTCAGGCACAGTGCATTTGCATATTTATGTTTTTATTGAAAATGTATATGGCTGTTTATTATTTCCTAACAGAGAAATGTTGCCTCCATTTTCTTTAAACAGTCATTATATAATACATGTTATGTAATTAGAGGACTATTGGGTGCTGCCTGTTTGTGGTGGGGGGACACAATAGGACTCTCATGATTCTAACTAACTAATATCCATGGGTAAAACAATACTCCTTAGCATGACTTAAAATCTAGCTGTGGAGGCCTAATGTGTAAAAAAATATACAATTTTGAATATATTTAAATTTCCCACAATTGAACAGCCATGGCTGAGGGGCCAAACACAAGAAAACATTCTTGCTCCTTTGACTGGGGATATATAATTGAACTGCCAAATATTATTCAACATGTAAACTGTAACTTAACTGTAAACTAGACTTTACCATTTCCTAATGCCTTGTACACATGCTAGACAAGAGTCGAACATGACGAGCTATTGAGATCATCCCCGGAGAATATCTATCATCTCTATGGCTGGCGTTCAACTGGACGCCATCTGTTTTCTATTGGGAGAAAACAGAGGGTGCAGCATCCTCTTTCTCCACCAGCTCCTGTCTATATAACTAAACAAGCACGGTGTTGTGTGTTTTTGTAACGTATTCTGAGCAGCCAAGTTCTCCTGCCCCACTGCAGATTACAGTTGGCTGCAAGTAAACACTATATTGGGCAAAGGGTAAAGTAATAAGGTGTTAGGCCTGTGGTCATGACTTTCATACCATACGGTTCTACTATTGCTCTCTCTATGCTGTTGAAGGAACAATCCAACTCTTTAAAGTAAATGGGAAAAAGAAAATAGGAAATACTATATCTACACATTACACATTCCTTTATGTTTTATCTCTGCAAATATTCTACAAGCACACAACTATATTTGTTGATCCCTCCTTTATGTGTCAGCACTTCTCAGCTCTTTTTTACTAAATTATTCCAACCCCACCCCTACCCTACTCCCTAAAGGTAGCCATACACGGGCTGATTTGTCACTGATCAATTGCCGATCAATTCCGGATGCGATCTTTTCAGGCGATCGACAATTAATTGGATCGGGAATCGATACCACCTTGGGTATCCGATTTGTGGACATGACATGATCTCCAAAATGGCCGATTCCACAAAATCCATCAATCGGAAAGGCTGCTGCATAGGGCTGTGGGTCCACCAGCATACTCCAATGGCAAAACGATTGATCAAAAAAACCCAACATGTTGGTTCAATGTACGATCTGATTTTTAGTCGATTCCGATTTTGTTAAGTCGATCGTTCAGGGTGGCAGAACTCAAATGATTGCAGATTGATCTTGTCAACGCGCGCAGTGATCGATCGAAATCGAAAAAATCTAGTGGAAAATTGACCTGTGTATGGCTACCTTTAGATAGACTTTAGTTAGTCTGTAGTCCCAAAAGTAACAGTAAAAGTGGTTGCTGTGATATTTAAAAGGCTTTCAAGTGTATATTTAATAGAGATGGTTGAATTCTTATTTTTTTTTCTTTATTTGACTAGTTCAACTTTGTGAGTAAAGGTGGCCATACACGGTTCAGTTTTTCTGTTAGATTGATTTAAAAAATGATCATTTGGAAATCGATTGACCAATAGCGATCCAAATTAGGGAAATAAAATCAGTCAAAAAGTGATCGGATATTTTGGTACATTTCAGTCAATTGTTCTAGCATCCGAAGGCACTATGAAGCATGTGTACAAGGCTAAGGAAAGCAATCAATTGGTTGTCAATCAATCACATTATGTGTTCCAAAACAATAAATCGAACAATTGTTTTCAATTAAAGCTGTATGCCCAGCTTTAATTTCTAAGCCCCTGAGCATGGCATCATCTAACACACATCGTTTTTGAATAAGTTAATTTCAAAATCAAGTCGAAGCTTTGGGCTTTGGCTTAATTTATGCTAGAGCAATAGTTTATTTTATCAAATGTCTCCACAGCCCTTCTCTACATCTACAGCAATGTTGGTGATGATACCATGGTCAAAAAGACAGCTAGTCAAAACAAAACTGGCAATCTTTACTATTTACACAGACAAAAAGTAAGAAAGTGAAATATCATCTACAATGCCGGAGTTTGTCAAGGGGTTTTGGTGGCTTTGACGGAAATCCAAAAAGATAGAGGATACAAAAGAAAGTACAGATGAGCTGCTACAAGCTACAAGGTGATCCGCATAAATTAAAACCTTCATAGATTTCGAGAATATTTACTTTTACTTCAGGTAGATAGAAGACTATTATTATTTTAAAAAGTATGGTAAATTGAATAACAAAAATAACTATATTAATCATTTTAATTAGGTTCACTATCACAAAATAGTTATTTCTTCTATAAATCAGTTCATATGTTCACTTTAACACTACATCACCTCAAAATGTAACTTCTGTACCTCTTTAACCAGAGTAAGGCAATCAGTGTAAACTATTTACATACTTTTTATGGGATTCAGTCAAATTCTCTCTGAACCTGTCAATCCAAACTGCCAATTATAACAGTAAGTCTTTGTAGCCATCTTGCTTAAAGTAGTCTGCTCATGAATCCGATCGCGTAACGTTACAACTTTATTTTTGCAAGCAGGTGGACCATAAAAGTTAAGCTCAAAGTGTGCCATATACCAGGCATAAAACAAATACTTTGAACATAAACCTTGGGCATTGTGTGCCTTCAATCAAACCATTGCAATTAATATGAAATTCTAAATACAGAATATAATGCCACATAAATAGCGTAACAGCCAAGTCCTGTCTAAGAAGCCATATGTTTTTTCCCATTGTTCAAAAAAAGGAGATGACTTCCCGTCACTTATGTTTCTGATTAGCAAAATGATTTATGCCACAATCACTAAAAATGCCAGCAAGTGAATGAGAAAATGCATAGTGACTGCACCAGATGTGCACAATAAACAGCAATCCCATTGTAATCTCTGGTACTTAGTTTATATGAAGGTAATGGAAGAAACACTCTTGGATACGGAAAAGTCACTTTTTTTTTACATTTGACTATAAATGATATGAAATAAATAGTGTGTTTTATACTTTATGGCATGCATACATTGATAAATTAGGTACAGTTTTGTATCCTGACTTATCTACAAGACAAGCCTGGCTAAGATCATGGGGATTAATTGCTTCAGAGGTGTGAAATGCGTCTTCCCCATTCTTTTCTGCACACTCAGTGAAGAAACAATGATTAATCACTGTTTAACTATTCTCAGGAGGATCTACGAGATTGCCAAACAGGATTTATCCTCATAAATCCAAAGAAACACTGCTTTAGATTTGTCGCCCGCAACTGAAGAGCATGAATTTAAAGCCATACATTATCAGATTAAAAAACAATGTCAATGCTTTAAGTACCAATCCAGGAATACAATGATCTCTAATCTGCAGTTTACAATGGGAAGCTATGCCATGTAATCTCTAAAAGACCTTTCATATGTATGAAGAGGGAACCACTTGTAACGATCTCTATTGGTACCATGGTATGGACCTCTGGAGGCCTAGTTTGACCTAACACCATCCATGATGGCTCCCTGATCATCGCCAAAGGTGGTGGACAGTTGGATTTCTGCAAACTATGCCCGAAACCAACGACAGGTCCTCAAAAAAAGATTTAATTATACAGGATTGCTGAGACAATGCACTTCATTTGTTTTTTATAAATCAACTGTTTAAATTAACACAATTTGTGTGCTGAATTTGTCTGTTCAGATAAACATAAGTCAAACTCATTTACAGTAGACCTAGAGTCAGGAATGTTGTTCATGTAGGGTAATATGTAATTATGTGTAGTGTGTTAAATAAGATTGCATTACCAAATTTGGAAAATATAGGAACGATTCACAATTGATTGGTTAGATGAAATGCTCCCCTAAAGTTCAATCTTCAACAATTAATCTACCTTTTAAATAAATGATATTAAGCAGAATTTAAATTACAGTGTGGATTTTCAGAAGACAAAACAGGTTTTTAATGTAATAAGGTCCATTGTTGTTGTCTCCAATATATACACTGTCCCATTGAACATTTTTTAAAAAGCACTTTGTACCCGCCGAAAGTGGGGTAAAACGAGAGTACATATTATGGTCCAAAGGTGTGGTAAAAGAACATTTTGGGGGGGGGGGGGGTCTCATGTGCCCTCATAGATCCAGTCAGCTTCCGCATTCCCCAATGTGTTAGAAGGGAGCCAGTGGCGTCTCGGTTTGCTGATGGTAAGTGTTCACTAGTGAAATTGCATTGGAAATTTTTTCCCCAATTGAGACCAATGCTCTTCAAATATTTTGTTTCTTGTTTTCCTGCTCTAAAAAACTGTGTGTGTTTTATGGCCAGGTGCAACTTATGGCTTGAAAAATATAGTATGTATGTATATATACACATTCTGTATTTTTGGTTTTATTAGCTGCTCCAATGTTTAAGACGCACCTGTGCGGAAAAAGCCACCCTGTCTGGTAGAGTGGTAGTTAAAGGGGGAGGGGAAGCCAATCAGCATATAGTACCAATAATGGGTGACCCATCCCTGGGTCCTGGATGATGTGTACGTGTCCCTTTTAAGGTACCCCCTAGGATGCTGGATGCAGTCATTTTGGCTGGAGAAACGACCTGTCACACCCTCTTGTTTAGATAAGGACCCCATGAGAGGTATATAGGGCTAAAGCCTGAAAACTGACCAGTGGATGCCTAATGTCACGCCCGCTGATCAGCTGTGCAAACGCGTCGTTCTCTGAACGACAGTGTAAATTGCGCCTAAGGGTCTTGCTGCAACACTTCCTGGAGGAAAGAAAAGCTGGACTGTCCCTCTGAGAAAACAACAAACTGTGGTTCTGGGAAAAACCTCTAGAGTGAAATGTAAGGAATATTTACTTTCTTGAACTTTTCCTAAAGAACTGTTGGTTTGGGCACAAATAAAGCCTTGTTTTTTTTAAAGACGTTGAACTCCGGTGTGGAGACTGTGAGCCCCCGGCCCGGAGTTTACAATATACATAGATAGATAATTATAATGTCAATTTACCAGCACAACTGTCATAATAGTAAAGCAATTCTACCCCTTTACAACTGAGGCAATTAGCTTACATGTGTACTTCATGTATTCCTACCTTTTCATGCACATAAAAGCCATGTGCAATAAAAGCAACCATACTAAACCAGCTAAAAAAAACATAATAAACTGTAACATCAGCACAATATTAAGGAAAGGGAGTAAAACAAACTTTGTTCCTTAAGTTTACAGGGTACCACAAATAAGTTATGGGCTGAGAAATGAAGCCCTGCGTACTGATCACATCTTTCTCTGTGATTTACAGAAAGCAGCAGCTCGTTTTAATAAAAACATCCCAAAACATAAAATTGATTGAACCAACTGCTGTGCTGGGCATACACAACAGCTGATCAAAATCATTCAAGATTTTTATTCTGGTACTATTTCTTTCCTATGAGGATATAAAAGGTTTGTGATCTTGTGCTAGCCTAGCAGACTGATTCATTGTGCTTCATGTGTGATATAGAAGAATTAATAACAGCATAATAATGGGCATAACATTCCTTTGGTGGGTACAGATCATAGGAATGATCCACAGGGGAGTGTTTTATGTGGCGTCTAGGGCTCTGCTAATATTATTTAATCCCTAAGTGTACTTTTTTTTCACTACATTCTACTATGCACTGCAAGGATAAGAAATGATTGCTAGAAAATAAACTTCATTTCCTTGAGCTTTAATCACAGTAACAGTGTGTTGTAGGGCTGTATGTGTGGAATAGTGGAAGCCATATTTCCATCCTCTGTATACTGAAAATTGTGGTTTTAATGGTTACACCATATGGACGAAAGGGATCGAAAAATGTTGTGTTATTCCAGCCTAATTAAGCCAGGTTTGTTGCCTATTCACCTGAAAGAAGCCTGGATTGGGGTCCATGTTAACTCTAAATGCAGAGTAACCAAACCATGTTATATTGGCATATGGCATATTACTTGACTGATGTTGACATGGCATATTGATTGACTGATATCCTAGCCGGCAATGCACCCAACACAGCAGCTTACTGCAAAAAAAGACAGACAAGGTGAGGTGAGCTAATGCAAGTGAATTGGCCCTTAAGTTATGGATACTAAAATTAGCATGTCTATTTCTGTGGGCGCTAGGTATATGGCAGATTTTAAAGTTTAGCTTTAAGGGCTTGTCTGCACTACATTTTCTTTCTGTAGTGTGCCCCCCAGCTTTCCCCTATGTGGTATGAGTCTATCAGTATGGCACATTGTGACTTGGCAAGATTTGCCCTTTCTTCTTTGCAGAAACACTCCAAATCTGTCAGAGGGCGAGGGCATCTGCTGTGCACAGCCCTCTTCAAATCACCCCCCTTAGATTTTCAATCTAATTCAGGTCTGGGCTCTGGCTGGGCCATTCCAAAACTTCAGTCTTCCTCTGGTGAAGCCATTCCTTTGTTGATTTAGATATATGCTTTGGGTCGTTGTCATGCTGAAAGATGGAGCTCCTCTTCATGTTCAGCTTTCTAGTAGAAGCCTGAAGGTTTTGTGCCAATATTGACTGGTATTTGGAACCGTTAATAATTCCCTCTATCTTAACTAAAGCCCCAGTTCCAGCTGAAGAAAAACAGCCCCAAAGCATGATGTTGCCACCACCATGCTTCATTGTGGGTATGGTGTTCTTTTGGTGATGTGCAGTATCGTACAGGATAGTGGCAGGATGAAAGCCTTTACTTATGAAGCAAAGCATACATCCAAATCAGCAAAGGAATGGCTTCAACAGAAGAAGATCAAAGTTTTGGAATGGCCCAGCCAGAGCCCAGACCTGAATCCGATTGAAAATCTGTGGGGTGATCTGAAGAGGACTGTGCACAGGAGACATCCTCGCAATCCGACAGATTTGGAGTGTTTCTGCAAAGAAGAGTGGGCAAATCTTGCCAAGTCACAATGTGCCATGCTGATAGACTCACATCCAAAAAGACTGCGTGCTGTAATACAATCAAATGGTGCTTCAAGAAAGTATTAGTTTAAGGGTGTGCATTCTTATGGAACCATATTATTTTTATATTTTTTCTCTCCACCTAAAATATTTGGTTTGGTTTTTAATTTAGTGATACAGTTTATAGGTCACATTTAAGGTGGAAAAGTTCTGAAATTATTTCTCTTTGTCTCATTTTTGTTCAGCACCGGAACCTGACATTTTACCAGGGGTGTTTAGACTTTTTAGATTCACTGTATGCCTACTCTGACTTTCAACCCCCATATCTGCAATAACCTTAGAAATCCAAACTTTTTTTGTATTATTACAACCGAGAGTACCTACCTTCCCAGTTGCACACCCTCTACTGCAATCTTTCATAGTTATATACACTTTTCCCTACTGTTATTTAATTGACATAAATTGTATACATTTAACAAACAAAGACGGAAAGAATTCTGGTAATCTGGTTTATACAGCTATTTGAAGTGTTCAAGCTTTAAATTTCAATTAGAAAAATGTTTTCCTACTTTGCTGGCCAGAACTCCACGCTCCGACCAGCATAGCAGTCTCTGGGAGAACTGCCAGCTGATGCTCCCCTGATATAAACAATGAACTACAGATGGGAGATCCGCCCATGGGTGGATCTCCTGTCTGACTGCTCTTGCGCCTCCCTGGCTAACTTTCTTGCCAGGAAAGTCAAGGCATGGGCAGGGAGGCAAGGCACAACCACCTGCAGCTGGTCTCACCTTTGGAATATAAGACACAGGCATCCCCCCTCGATTTTTGGGGAGGGGGAAAGAGCTTCTTATAGTGCGGAAAATACGGTAGGTAAGGAAATTTTATTAATTCAAAAAAGTTTTCTTTGCCAACTAGATCTGTATCATGGGTTTTCTAGAACAGACCCACATTATGTATATGGCAGGTTTCCAGTTGCCAGACCTATCATGTTATCCAACTAGATAGAAACAGAGCAGAACTCTGGGAAAACATAAAATAATTATTCTGTTCTACACTATAATAAACTCTGATGGATCCATAGAAAAATAATCAAAAACACAGAAAGTAAAAAGAAAACCATTCAGATACAAGAAAAAATAAATAAAAAATAAAAGCCAAATTTACTGCCAACTCCATTTGAATTAGTGGCTTTCAACTTCATACTGAAATTATATATATATTCTTAAGGTGATGGGGCCACCATCCCAAAATACAATACCAAAAGATTATTACCGGGGAAGTGAGCCAGGACTCACCAGCCCAGATCAAAAAGTTCCCCCTGAGATATTCAGGGGCCAGGGGACTTTAAGGGCTCCAAACAAAGGTATAAATAAAAAAAGGACATATGTAAACAATCATTTAATTTATAACAATAATAAACCCATCCATGAGCCGCAGGCCCTGGAAGCAATTGATGACTCGATCAGTGGTTACAAATATATAACATTGAAACGAGGAAACCAAGTGGTGGTCCTATGGATTGGTAGATGATATAACTCCCAACCTGACGTACGTTTCGTTCTTAACTTCTTCAGGGGTATACAGGAGGAAAATTCATTTCATAGAACCAATTTCTGATAAAAGAAACAATAACAACAGCAGAATAGGAGGCCATCAGTTTAGGCAGGCATTTAATGAGGTCTATGAATTTGACTATCAGGTATATACTATACTTACAGGCCCAAAGACCACCAGTGTTGGGTCGACTCCCTACCAAGGAACTGGGAACCAAGAACACCCCACATCCAGCAAGAATCAAGTATTATCTGAACGGAAATGTATCAATTAGTGTAAAAAGGGTTCAGTGCATACAAGGAAACTGACAAGCTGTGCATGTGTCATAGAAGATGGGAAACCAGTCCCAATGATTTTAGATGTTAAGGGGGTCCACTTAAGAGAGAGAGAGAGAGGCTCTCCAATCACATGACATAACCTTTGCCAAGAGCCCAGACCCTAGCCTCTTAGGTTAGACAACTAGATAGAAAGGGAGCGGGACACCAAATTTTTTTTACATTTGGCATGACAGTGAGCTCTAAAAGATTCTTAGAAAGATCGTAAGAGAATCAACAAAATGAGAAAAACGGGCGACTAGAAGAAAAAAAATAAATAAATAAAAGCTCTGGTGTATTCAGGTAATCACAGTCTTTCAATATTTATTTCTATACACACAGTTTAGTTTGTTAGTATAAATAGACGACAGCTACTTCCACAAACTTGCCTTCTTCTTGATCATTTCACATTCATAGGATGGCAAATAGCCAAGAAAATAATCTCTTTTCCGCGGCCTTAACTGCTCATCTTTTGTATATTTCCTCACAAATCTGTGGCTCTTCAGCTGATCGGAGAGACAAACAAACAATTTTACTTTTTTTTCGAGGAGTGCGGTACGAGGCTTTTGTCACAGGATTTCTCGTCTTTTATTGCTGAAGCAATTTTATTTGTGTCACGGTGAAGGACAAAGATAAGCCAACTGTTTAGATTCTTCCCCTTTATGTTGCGGCTTTGATCACTAACAATGCTGCGTGAACAGTCAACAGAAGGCTGACATTTCATAAAATATGCAGTGATAAAAACTAATACTGCAGCATCTGGGAACAATATATAAAATGCAGAAACACACCTAATAACTGATCTTAAATTATAAGTTACCGAAATCCATAAAGCCAGATTACATTTTATTTTTTCCTGCTAGTCTTTCGTGAAACGTAATGACAAGGTATTATTCTTCGTTCTTTAACGAACATCTACTAATTAACAAATGTTTGGTTTTCAACACTTTGTTTTTCGTTTTCTCATTTTAAATATAACCAAATAAGCTATAGGTATAAAGTTTAAAATGTTAAATTGATATTTTAATTATATATATTATAAGTTCTGACCAATTCCCTACTTTGTCCACAAAAAATCGTAACTGGAAAATACCATATAGACTTGAGTATAGGCCGACCAGAATATGAGCTGAGGCATCTAATTCTATCTACAAAAACTGAAAAACATATTAACTCGAATATAAGCCGAGGTTAGGAAATGCAAAGTCAGATAGTGGAGGTTTCTAAATGAGAAAAATCTAGAGAAAGCACCATTGCCCCAAGGAATGAATCAAACAGGTGAATCTTGCCACATGCTCAATAAAGCGAAGAGAACACAGGTTTCTTGTTATTCAAGGATGGGTTTTCAAGATTTATGACTAAAACATAAAATAAGTTTCCATTTAAAAAAAATCCCAAGTAGTAGAGTTTTCAATTGAAAATCCACCTACTCTAGGTAAAAATAAATAATTAGACGGCGGTGTGGTGCAGTTAGTTTACATTTCCATGATCTGATCATTCGCAGAGGCTGCCGATGCCTGCAGGGAGACCAGCGAACATCCGGGACATGTAAGTGGCACCCTGACTTGAGTATAAGTCAAGGGGGCTTTTTCAGTTTATTTTTGGGCGAAGAACTTGGCATATATTTGATATATGGTAAGCTGAAACTGGCACAATAAACAGTATACATTCTAATTTTTTTAAGGCCACAAATGTACGTAGCATGGAGAACTTGTTACTAACTTATTGCAGAGAAGTGTTATAGTTTCTAAAGACTTCAAACCTTTTTGGCGTTTAGAGTTAATGGAGGTTGAGCTTGTTTGCTAACAAAACTCACCCCAAGCTTACAGCGGCCAGGCATATTCACCTGTCCGCTGAAAGCCCCCAGCGATTCTCTGAGTCAGTGGACCCACCCCGATGACATGATATGTGATGCAAGAGGGGCAGGGGGTAGGCGACGCCCTTGACCTCCATGTAATGGAGATAGAGTTGCTTTTTACAGCACATCTCTGGTATCAATGATGATGCCGGAGATGTGTTCATGGTCCAAAGGAGTGCAGAAAATCGGAGCAGTTATTGGAAACTTTCTTTAAAATCTCCCCACGGGAGTTCCACCCAGGAGATTAAACACCATTTTGAGCATGTCAAAGTTATTTGCAGCTTACATATAGATAGTCAAGATCAAAATCAGATAAGAAATGTTTGTAAAATTTCTACAGGCTGAATATCTGAATTAATAGCAAAGCCCATGAACATTGTATAATCACCATACTTGTTGGGAGGTGTAGAGAAGGGTTGTGGTAACATTACAAAAATAAATTGCTACAGCACATGTAACTTTTACATAAATTAAGTTCAAAGTCAAGTTTGAACATTTTCACATTACAATTTTAACTTCCTTTTGTACTGTTCCCACAACCCTTTCCTAGTTTGGTGATGATACCATGCTCAGGGCATTTGCAATCAACTCCCAAATAAACTAGTTGAAATGTTATGATCATCTCTAATGGGCACTAACTTGGATAAGAGAAGTCTACAGAAAGCGCACACAATGATACAATATCATGTACAATCAGAATGGCTTAGCATCTTTGTTGAACCCTGAGAAGTACCACCAAGTTTAGTTTTGGTAGGTTATATCCAGATCCTACTGGATGTGCAGAACATCAATTAAAACAACCTGCAAACAGGCTTCAATAACATTCAGCACCATTTCAAGGTTGTTGAAAGCCTGTTGAAGTCTGATAGTGGCTTGTTTATAGTGACACTGACTCCCATTAAGATCAGTGTTTAACATTCCAAAATTGGAAATTAGGTCTGCTTTAAAGGTTTCATCTTATTGACACTTCATGAGACTTGAGCAATTAGCTTTTTTCATGTATTAACCTCCCTGGCGGACCATGTAATTGGTTTCTGCCAGTTGTGCTCCCCCCTATATCATCAATGATGCCAGGAAATATGAGAACTCAGGATGCCTATTCCTGTAATACAATATTGTGATATGGCGAGGGTAAACCCCCACCTCCCTGGCATCATATGTCCAAGTTCTAAAACTGGTCAACTAATAATATTATATCTATTCTTTACAGTAAAAATCTAACACGTGCTGGTTGTTCCTGGTTTCAATGGCTTTACCCTATATTAGGGTATTAGGGAGAGTGTTTTTAATGATCCACATAGAGGAACCAGGCAGTTCTGGCTTACTTCTGTTGAAAAAATAACAGGGAGTCTCTAATGCTTTGCATTTATGAACATGGAAATATTCTTAGCCCCCGAGTGGTATGCCTGTGGCTCGCTTTTAAAACCACACAACGGGTGATCGCGGCAGATCAGCTCTCCTTCCCCTTTTATATCCTTGGTGTCATCAATGACACCAGGGATATGATGAAAAAAGCCGTCTCCATAACATGGAGGTTCATGGTGCAACCCAGTACTTGATGTATGCGGACCCATCGAGGGCCAATACTCTACATCACCGCAAGCTTGTCGGTGATAGGCGAGTATCCCCGACTGTAACTTTGGCAGGAACCCTACTAAACACTGCATGACTTATCGAGTCATATTGTGTATTCTATATATGAGACACAGCATCTTATGAAGTTCCAGTGAGTTGTGAAAGTCAGTAGTCAGTTGTGAAACACAGGAAGGATTCAGATTCTGGACTGTGGTATTATCCCTTGTTTATTCAAAGTACACTTAATCCTAGGGATAGTCATTCAATCATGCCAATCCTCCTTACTTCAACCCAGCCTTCATGAAATACAAAATGATTTCAGGTATTAGGGAACATCATCTTCCTGTGTGCTATGGTCTGACAGCTGCCACTTGAGATATGTCATCAAACCTGTGTACATTTCACAGTACTGGCTTCATTTGGGGCACTTTTAGAACATACAAAATATCAATGTGTATAAGTGCTAGAGACCTAAAGGGAACCAGGTGAAGAAGATGAAAACTATGATGTGTCCAAAAGTGTAACCTCTAGCACAGAAATAAGAACATTACCATTACCATAAATAGAGATGAGAGAAGGCAAAGAAGCAATTTAAAAGCAAATTACTTGACTGGCAGTCTACCTTTCAAACAAATTTTTGGAAAAAGAAAACAGCAACCATATCAGAGCTCCTTTTTTGGAAACCTGACAGGTTAGATACTCCGGTACCAAGACAGTCAGGCAACTTTCAAGTGAGGCTAGTATATGGGTTTGATGGAGGGTACCTCTTAGTTATTGAATCTTTCTTGAATTCAGCTCTTTAATACCGAAGCTTGCATCCTATACTGTCCACATGTTATTTTATTGATAACGCACTTGCACGCATACCAGAATTATCCAAAACCAGCTTTGATTCCAGCATTTGGCTCGGTGACAAGTGAGAAAATGAGCAGGCTGCATTCATTTCGTATTACTTCCTTTCCCTACACGCTTGTGAGGAATAACACTGAAGAGTATCAAGTGTTAAACAAAGGCCATATGTAGTGTTTGAAGATCTCCGCAGGATTGAAGAAAAAAAAACACACACACAGAATAACAGTTAAGTATGTGGGAGGTAATTGTCCTAGTGCTTATAATTAGCATTAGAATTTTAGGGAATTTGCTGCCTTATACCCACCCACTGCCTGTTATTCTTTCCATGGTTACTGCACTTACTAAACAGAAATATTATATCTCTGGCACTTTATTGTTTCTCTGTATAGACGTCTAATATGTTAAACATTAATGTTAACTTTCATTTGCATTTCCGTTCCGTTCCGTTCCGATCCACATTAAGTAACAATCCAGAGATGATGGTATAATTGTAATATTTATGTGTAATAGCACACGGATGTTCATCTGAAAATAAATGTTCATTTTTATCCTTTATACTCACTGGAGAAAGTTATTTTAGGGGTGGTTTAAACAATGCTAGGAGGAATCTACAAACATCACACCCTTCCACTGCCAGTATACAACAAGCAGATAGTCTCAGCTATACAACAAATGTGTAACAATTAAGGTGGAATTCACTTTAGGCACAACAGACTTCTGAATTCCAGCTGGATGCAAAGCATTAATTCAGCTCAGTATTGTTTATATTAGCCCTATATAAAAGTAATTGCTTTGCAGGAGAGCTCAGTCTAGGAAAGAAAAGCAGAACAATGAGTCAATCAAGGGCAGCATGGTGGCTCATGTGGTTAGCAGTCTAACCCAGGTATGAATCCCAGCCTGGGCTCCATCTGCAAGTTTACATGTTCTCCCCGTGTCTGAATGGGGTTTCCTCTGGGTGCTCAGGTTTTCTCCCACACTCCAAAGACATGCTGGTAGATTAATTGGCTTCCCCCAAAAAAGATTCTCCTATGTAAGTTACACATGACTTAAGCTGGGCATAGACGTTTAGATTTGCAGGCGATTATGCTGCAGATCGCATGCCGCACGGCTCCCACAAATCTAACCCACACACATTAAATCGGGCCATAAATTGTCCATATTACAGACATGTCTGTAATTTTTAGGTCGATCTCATAACTTGGGGACCAAAGTAAATGTCGGCACACAAAGGGCGCATGGCTGATTCTCGTAACTACCAAATGTGTATGATGATGTCATCACGCACAGTCAATTTTAGGTAAATTAACGCTGCATTTCCGCATGCCGCTATGCTACATCTCCCATAGTATTGTAAGCAGTTTGAAAGTGCAAGCTACAGGGTGTTTGAGTTAATGCACTATGTTAGCACGTTAAGGTTACAGCTCAACGCAGCACAGTAAATGGTACTCAGGTTTCCTATGAAAACAGGTGTACCCTACGTTAATGAAAATGCATGACATCGCGATAAATGCAATGCAGCAAATATAGTCTGAGAGGACCCTTAGTTATGATTCTTTTTTAATTTACAGACAGTGACTAACAAATAAGTCAGATTTCTGCCTTCCTTAGTCTTAGAC
The DNA here is from genome assembly GCA_036250615.1 of Ptychadena robeensis. NCBI lineage: Eukaryota > Metazoa > Chordata > Amphibia > Anura > Ptychadenidae > Ptychadena > Ptychadena robeensis. Next base: position 119,989,271 of record CM070036.1, read on the forward strand.
CTGGTACACACAGGTAAATCCAAAAATGTAAAAGATCTGAGAAAATATGAATTTAAATAGCAAACCGATCGTAATTTTTATAATCTACTGTCTGGAACCTGTTGGTACATATTGAAAATCAAGTGAAGCTGGGTCTACACCTAAACCGTGGGTGGCGTTATGGAAACACCCGCAATTCAGCCACTGTTCATGTCAGTTTAGAGCGCTGTATTCACTATGTCACCAATACCGCGCTCTATTAATTTTCATGAGCAAACTGTGGGCAAAAAAACATAAGCGTAATTTGCTCACATAATGCATGACAAATGCGTGACAGATCCACAATGCTTGGCCATCCGTACTGTCGGCCTGGTCATTGTGCTGCAAACTGGGGAAAAAAATTAGCGTAGATCCAACCAGCACATTTTAAAGACATGCGTCTTTAATACGCTGTGTTTTCAAAAATGCAACACATGTAGTGTGAATCATACCATTGGTTTTCAATGAAAAAAGTACAGTGAAAAAAAAAGTGCGGGTTTAAAAAAACCCGAAGCAACGCATGTTGTGTAAAAGGGACCTAAATCCAATCGATACATTATTTACATTTGGGTGCAGAAACAATATGGCACATGTGGGTGCCATGCTTTGGGACTTCCGAACAAACAACTTCCAATCCGTAAATGAATCATTCAGTTGAACAAGCAAAATTGCCAGCGGATCTGTTTTTGTCTACAAAGAAATAAACAGCAAGAGGTGGAATCTGTTAGACCAAAAAATATTATACATAACTCTCCAAAGAAAAAACAAACAAACATACAAAAGGGGCCTGTAGACCCCCCCCCCCCCTTTATACCCAAAGCTAAGGTCTAAATGTGAAACAACATGACGACAAATCAGCAGTACTGTGACACCGATATCGTTTAATATTTAAATGTGTTTCCTTTTGCTTTTGGCGAGGGGTTTGGCGACATAAATGTGCCATCTTAAATTTAAACTTTGTTTTTTCATGATGGAATAACAATGAAAGGCTTTGAGACAGCCACCCCCACAAAGGAATGCCAGTGAGACAACTCGCGATACCACTTCCCATCTGTGAACACTACCAGCATGGCATGCATCCAGAAGAACTTTCGTCTGTATGTTTGGTCAGTAAAGGAATTGAGGTTAACCTTTAATATTTAATGTCACCTGCAGCCAGTGACTGCTTCTTCTAATGTAAGTGACAGATAAACAGAAAAACACTCCCTGGATAATACACAAAGCACCACACACCATAAGTGCATTTTTATTTTTAAACCAACTCAATTTCTCAAATGGATAACCAATGTTCCTACTAATTTACATTAGAAATTGAGTGAGGCATGAAAATTGTTCTGATGCATGGCAAAAATATCTTCTTTGCTGGAGACTTGTGTACAGAAATGGCAAAAAAAACATAAAAAAAACACATACATTGACACTAAAGAAAGAAGTTTCAATGCTGAACTTGACTTAACATAAGATTCATTATTCAGAACGATCATGAGTCTAATATTTGATATTGGCCGGGGTACATGAATAACGAAAGTTGTTAAAGGAGTGGTGTCAATACAGTACAAGACTTAAACGTCTGTTCATCTTTAAGGGTATCTTAAATTGGATCAACACTAAAGATAAAAAGCCATCAGGATGATGGAGAAGCAATCCTACAGAAAAATGTACTTACCTGCTGTTCCCTCGAGCTTTGACAGTTGCCATTCCTATTCCTGAAATCTACTATTTCTGCTGCTGGTCTGCTTCTTGTATTTGTTCTAGCTGTAGCACAGTGATCAGTCAGCTGGAGGATTGTTTTCAATGCTGAAAACATAACTGGCGAGACTCGGGAGGGGAGTGGCATTAACCTCCAGGAGGTCTCGAGCACAACTCCGGTGTCACCATTGACGTCAGAGGTGCGCTTGGGAAAAGCAACGCCTTCTCAACTACATGGAGGTCAATTGCGCCGCCTATCCCCCCATTTCCGTGTCATACATCATGCAATCGGGTGGACCTGGGAGGATCAGAGTATACTCCGATACAGAGAATCGCCTGGGGAATGCGGCGGACAGAGAGTTTATCCGAAGTTATCTCAGGGTGAGTTTTATGAGCTGAGAAACTCCCCCCGAGTTAACCCAGCACAACGCCCAGGAAGTTAATGCAGTGATGTCTTCCTTGCCAAGTCTCTCTGTGGATGGTAAAAGAGGAGGCTGGCACCACTGTGGAAACATGGCAAGGGAGGGAAACAATCGGAATTTGTCTATTACAAATTATATAACGGGTGCACCACCCACCTACCCATGAGCAGCTATTTACATATGGAAATAAGGATGAGTCTGTGTCACATATCTTTTGACTGCAATACAAAATGTAACTTCGCTTGAACATGCTGTATAACTTTTTTTTCTACCAATTTTCTCTCCAAAATGGATGTGTCTTATGTTGTCTAGTGCAAACAATATGATACATTAGGTCCGAATAAGCCTGCCTATAGTCAAAAATCGTTTTAGGAGACCGGGAAACAAGGCGCACAAGCTAATGCAACAAAGTAAACAATAACATAAAACAAAAGACAAAAATACCCACATTAAAAGGAGGTTTGCAGGCTTAGCAAGGATTGATCTCTCAGGGCCATGTGGATGGCGTCACTTCTTGGTTACAGGTGCTGAAAGGGGTCAGCAGAATCAATGGGGAGCGTTTTGAGTGGCAGCTCTTTGCCATCCAAAGAGGGGCAGTCACATAGATCTCCCTAAAACCAGGAAGTACTGTCCTTGTCTACTAAATGTGTAAGCGATGCATTAGGATCTTCACATCCATTAAGGTGTTGTACTACCAGTACCAACTATAAAAAGCAGGATAATCAGTTGTGAAATTCAGAATATTAAACAGGTCTACGTGTTTTCTTTTCCTTATGAGTGGTGAATACAACATGGCAGAAGAAGGTAATGGAATACATGGTATGAATACATTTCTTATTTGCTTCAGTAGGTATTATCACGAAATTACGTATGTTTCAACAGTATCTCGGATTCTTGTGCTGTTGCTCATTACCGGAAACTTTCTACATATGGTAAAGCTATTATCACCCAGGGCTATAGTGAAATTAGCAGCATCTCACCTGAGGTACAATCATATTTCTTCAGGTTATGTTAGTTGATCATCATCAAAGCAAGATTTATTTTCACTGTTCTGATGCATCAGCTCCATGAAACCATGAGGCACCAACTGTTTACTGAATAAAATCCATAGGCCTCTTATTTATGAGCAGTCGCTGGCAAACGAGCAAGCTATTTAAAGGTAGAACTCTATTCTGGAATATCATCAACCTACATAAAGTCAAAATTATTTGCGTCCATCCTTTCTTTTGTACTTTATTAAATTCAGATGTACCAGAACACTATTCCGGAATAGCTCCTTAGACAGTTAGGCTCATATTGTCTATGGAAACTCTATCTTTGTGGAATAGTATATACTGAGAAAATATTTTGTAGTGAGGGAGAAATAAAATAATGTGTTTAAATTTTGTTCTAAATTGAATTGCATAAATCTGTATTTTTCTATAGTCTGACTAAAGTTGACTGTCTTAAAGCAGAACACCCAAAATATATGCCTCACGTTGAGTCCACCATGAATTGCAAGGGATAAAGCCTTTTGTTAGTCTAGGGGGAAAAGAATAAGCAAAATGCCTAATTACTTGCTTCCTGATAACTATTGAATACAGTACAGTCAGTCTTCAAAAGGCAAATTCTTTTGCTGCAAAACACCTCCCTACCTCTTTGATATGGCCAAGGTGCTGATGCTATCATTGGCTTGCAACTGCCTTGCTAACCTCTAACTTGGGTCTTCAAAATTAAATTATAATTTGCATCTGCAATGATAAAATCTGAAATTCATTCACCATGCTTAAAATGTGAATATGGTCACAGGGCAAAGAAGGGAGAACATACCCAACAGAAACAAAGGAAGTTATAAATTACTATACTATAAAATAAGAGATTTTAGCTTTTGTATGGTCTTTCTTAAAGCAGACCTACCACCTGGGAGGTCACTCAGCAGTATCGGCTGCAGCTCCATTTCTGATAAGGTAAAGGGATAACTACTGGCTGCTTAGATCTAAGTATTGTATCATAGGAAAGACTCATATGCCATCCCATTCTTGGGTATTAATGAACCAATGAAACAAAGCTGAAAGTATCAGTGAGAAGTGTATTATTCTATGCCGAACTTGGTCACCTTGCCATGAATACGAGAAGAAAACTAATTTAAAAAAATTACCAAACACATGATGCTCATAAAATTTTCAATTAGCCTGATATATTGGAAAGATTGTACCCAATTACAAATTCTCTGAGTATGCTCCCATTTTGTTAATTTAAAGTGCCTTAAAACACACAATTCTGGTTTGGGACCCCCTGCCCTGGACATTATGGTGCCAAAATACTTTGTGATTACCACTATAGTAATCAAAAATCAACGCATTAATTTAAATATATATACATCACATATTAAAACATGATTAAAATAGGAATCCTTAAAGATTGTAAAATTTTTTGATGATATGAGCAGATCCAAACTATGGTTGAATCGTTTCTAGTATTTGGGCTTCATCAGGACTGTAGTTCTGCTATCGGTATGGAATACAATAATGAATGGAAATACAGTTCCACCTCATATATAATTAAGGCTTAACTGGGTAAGGACAAAAAAAACAGATTGTATATTGTATATAGGTTGCCAGGAAATAGAGTTGAAAAATCATTATAATAGGTGACAAAATCATAAAACTTTATTGTCCATCAAGGCAAATGCAAACACTAAGACATTTCAGTCTGAAGCAAGGCAAATCATAGAGTTTAATTGTACAGTATTATTCAGTATATTTTAGACGTTAAATACACTTTGCCTTTCAAAGCAATGGTAGTTTTTAATATCATACCATACCATTTGTTACTGGGGGGGGGGTCCAAGGGTACACCATTACATCTGTACACATTATATAACCTGGAACAACAAGAAGGTAGGAGTATAGGTGCACATGTCTAGCCCAATGCAAATCTAAACATTGCATTTAAAAATAAATGGGTTGAGTATGAATAGTGATGAGAATAAACTTTGGCTTGGATTTAATATAACCTATTAAACAGCACACACCTTGATCATTGCTAAACCAAATGACACATGATAACAGTAGCATTAAAAATCTATAATGTATATCATCATTATCTAAATATTTGTTCTCTGTTCTTTTCTTATCTTTCATATTCATCAGAAGGCCTCTCTGTGAATTAGGGTCAAACAGTGTCAACTAATTAATCCAAAAAGAAATGTCCTTTGCTTTACAAAGCCACAAAAAGCATGGCATACATTGAATTAGCTTAATAGGCAAAGAAATGCTGTTTAAACAATCTACAATTCAACCATAAAATGAATTGTAAAGCTCCTTATCAACAATTATATTACTATTTAATTTAAAAGCGGCATTAAGCATGCTTCTTTGCTGCTCACTACTACAAATGTCTGTACAGTAAGTCCACTTAATTCACCGCGTTCTGTAGCACTACAGCTGCCCAATGGTATTAAGGCATGAAGAAGCTATTTAGGCATCTAAAACTGAACAACTTCAAAACTAAAACTATGTGCCAAATGATGCTTAAACAATATAGAATTTATGTTTCACATCTGCAGGGCCTCCACAATTATTGTACATGAGATTGCACTTCCAATTAATCTTAATAAAGCATCATTTAAATTGTTTTATATTCCATTATTCTATACCACCCAAGTATTTCTGTCCAAGATTTAGGAACTCCCTAGCGATAGAGAAAAAAAAACTGAAGGCCTGAAAAAAACATAGATGTCATGCATACTTTGATTTGGAATTGAACATCCTTTGCCGTGGACACCACGATAAATGGGCAACACTAACAATTCTTACTGTTTGGTTTTCTGCTTTGTTGGACTTTTGGGGTTTTTATGTACTTTTTGATTATAGTAATTAGCCATAATTCATTATACTGGACCAACACTAGTGTTGTGATACACATTTTTATTTACCACTTTATAGTTTTATTTAGGTTTCCTTATCATGCTGTGCTTTACTTATGTCTGTCTAATTTGTGTCACTGCTTCATTTCAGTGCCTGTCCACAAACTAAGTACCTTTTTGAATAAAAGTGTGTCAATACTAAATGTTTTAAGTACAATTGTGGACAGGTAATTCATAAATCAAATTTGTACATGCAGATTAACATATAGTTAACTAAGGCTAGGTTCAAATGGTCAATATGAAACTGCCTCTTAGTCGCTTCCACCAACTGAATGGGCTTGTCTCCACTTTAGCGATCTCCTGCTATTATGATCGCAGCCATGTATTTGATAGGGATCTTCCCAACAGCTGCGGTCTAGCCCATGATCTAGAACATGGCTCACCATGTTTTAGATCCCAGCCCATGGACGCTGGTAGCCTATTTGCAACTGTGCGACTTCCCTAGGAATAGCGTAGGGCAGTTGGGGTTTTTGACATCTGCCCATCAGCAACACTTTATTGAGTGAGGCCAGTGAGCGGAAACCACCCTTTAAGGCAGGGGTTCTTCACCTGTGGGTCGGGATTCGGTGGCGGTCGAACAACCATTTTACAGGGGTCCCCAAGTTCACTGAAAGCATTAGAGCTGTTGCTAGCAAGCGGGGTGGGAAGTTATGAGGGAGAGTAATGCCCCCTCCATACCTTATATTTTCCCACCCTGCTTGTGCAAATATTGTTTGGGGTGAGAAAATAAAAAGAAAAGACATTACACTTCCCTGAATGTGTCAGAAGTCACAATATTTGGAATGCGGAAGTGACACTGCACCGGCACTTACATGTTTCAAATACAGGAAGTGGCACTTTGCGACATCACTTGGGTCGCGATCTAAATGGGTTGAGAACCACTGCTTTAAGGGAACATGGTGCTTTATAGTGTGCAGGCACTCAGGTGGCAATCGTAAGCGCCCGTGTGAATACGCCCTTAATGTCTGTGTGAACCAGATGATTTGAAGGCTGCCAAGTCACAGAGATGAGTTAAACAAAAAAAAGCAAAAATGGAAACTTTGTGAACTAAATGCAAGCAGCTACAGGGTTGTGTGAGGGCTTTCACATTCACTTAAACTGCTTGTTGAGATGATGCAAATATCAATATGTTTATAGACTGGCTACAGTTCTGCTTTACATTAAGCACTAAATCTTCTTCTAGCATTACAAATACTTAAATTAAAAGCTTCTGCTATCACTCTGAGATGTTTATGCACCCCACACAAAATTACATGGTTCACAGTGTGTAAAAGGAGAGTTTTACATACTTACATACTCCAACAAGAGCATAGAGCATATAATATTAATGGCAGTACACACATTCAATGAGAGGATGAAAGAAAAATTACTTCGAAGCCTTCTACTTGTGAACACGCTTTTCTTTTCAGCCCATTTAAATTAGCTCTACAAATGTCAGCGGAAGACTGTTACACGGATTTAAAAAACTGTTATGTTAAAATCCCAATTACCGTGGAAGTAAAAAAAGTATATGTTTCCATTCGCAGAACAGAAGCGACCACCTATACCAATAAGACAAATTGCTAGCATTCTCTGAGCAAATGTGAAGACAAGAAATGGTGACATTATTAACCGTGTCACACAGGAAAAGTGCCGAGCACATGGACCCCAGAAAGTCACAGATGAAAAATGGGTCATTTATTTCTTCCATACATATAAATGTATGCAGAATCATTAATAAATCTGTGTATGTACACACTCTAAGGTTCCACTGTTTAGTCAACCTCCACCCACCAAGTAAAATAAATAAAAATATATTATTGTGCATACCAGCACTGCAAATTCTCACACACTTTGAATCCAACTTTTTCAGGATCTCTTTCAACATCACTGGGACCCCACCCAAGGTGTGTGTGTGAGTCTACTAAACAGGTCACTATAAATTTAATAACTACTGCCCAAATATGTGTTCAATGTAACATTTGGTAGATAAATATGGAAGTAAAGCTACAAGCTACAACTTCTATGGTCCATCTTTCAGCAGTACAACGACCTAAAAGCACACAACCAAGATATCAAAGGAATGGCTTAAGGACAAATCTGTGAATGTCCTTGAGTGGCCCAGCCAGAGACCAGAGATTAACCAGTTTGAATATCTCTGGAGAGATCTTAAAATATCTGTGCACCGACACTTCCCATCCAACCTGATGGACCTTGGGAGGTGCTGAAAGGAGCAATAGGTGAAACTGGTCAAGGATAGGTGTGCCAAGCATTTGGCATCAAAAAGACTTTAAGGGCTGTAACTACTGCCAAAGGTGAATTGACAAAGTATTGAGTAAAGGCTGTGAATACTGTGACAGGGTGTCCCATTATTTGCAAGGGAAAGTGCTGGACGGTGTATATATTGCACCTAGGTTTAGGCGCTTCTTGAAATAAAGGCTCCAGGGAAATAGTATGTTCTGTTTCTGTGATATGGCTCAAAGTGAGAGTGGTTTAGGGCCCTGGAGCCGGCCAAGGGAAGAGAAAGGAGGGTCCCTTGGCCACCAGGTCCAGGATTTGCTCACACAAAGTTCAGGTGTTGTTAAAGAGTAGTCAGTTGCTTGTTGACTGGGGGTGTGTAGGGGGAAGTACACAAGCTTGCTGCAGACAAGTTGAAAGGCATGGACTAAGCACTCAAGGTACTGTGAGTTCAACACTGCATTACTGCTGTTTTGTGCCACACTCTGTAGTGAGGTAGACTACTCAAGTGAGGCAGCTAGTCGCCCAGCCGGGCTGTTCATTTGTACGAGTTTTGTGTTGTTTGGACTTTGTTTAACTGGCTGACAATAAAGCCTGTAGGCGGATGCCTGAGTTTTGCATTCAAGGACCTGATACTTTCAAACCCCTATCCCTGCACCCCACGAGCAATTCCCCAACTTGCCACAATACTTATGTACACGAGACTTCGAATTTTTTGAAATTTTAATACATTTGCCAAAACCTCTAGTAAACATTGTTCACTTTGTTATTATGGGGTGTTGTGTGTAGAAAATATTTTTATCCATTTTGGAAGACTGTCACATAACAAAATGTGTGATGCGCTGTGAATACTTTCCAGATGCACTATATATATATATTATACTTATATATAGACACACTGGGAGATGACAAATACTGTATACAAAATGCTTCTACCATTGCCTTTATTACCATAATTTTTTTATAGATGTGGAGTTTACCTTTAACAATAAAACACATCTACGAAGTGGAACCTTCTTTAACTGACATCCACGGTGAGGATCTTCAAAGAAACAACATAGAATATCTAAGCAGAGTACTTAAAGGAGTACATTAAACGAGCTGTTATTATGCCTGCAGGGTATAAACTTTTACCAAATGTCTAGCGTAGACCTGTCACACTTTTCTTATAGAAAGTTTAATTTTCTTCTAATAAAACTTGTAACATTCTTGTCTCGGGAAATAGCATAATCGGTTGTGCCACCTGATCTTACAAGCAGGAATTGAACTTAACAGCAGCCTAAGGCTACTGAAATTTCATAGTTGGCAGCCCTTGAGTCTTCCTGCCAAAGGAAGCATTTGTGTTAAATTCTTTGTTAACTAAAGCAGCGTGTTTGGCACTCGAACCTTGTTATCCATAACAGGATATACAGCATGACTTCAACAAAAAAAAATCAATGCAAATCGCGTGATGCCATTTTTAAGTCATTTATCAGATGCTTAACCCGTTCATCAGCCTAATTATACTGATAAACATGCAACATTTAATATGCAATGTAGGCATCAACATTTTAATATGTTGTGTTTAAATGTAAGGAACAAACTCAGATTTTTGCTGCACTTGCATTTAGCACATGGTGCAAATAATTGGATATTATGATATCATTATAATGATATCAAACTCATCAAAACAATGAATCTTTGATCATTTATGATCATTTATTTAGTACTACTACTACCACATAACCAATTGGCTTTTTTTTTTTTACAAAAGACATAAAAATTACAACAGGGAAGGAGGGACTGTTTATAAAAATTTTTTGGGGGTCACTTTTGATACATAATCCATAGTGACAGATGAAATTAGGATATGAATGTTTTTCCAAACTTCAGGAGATACTTGAATTACTTGCTCACAAATATGAATAACCATGAACCACTGCCCATCAACAACTAGATCACCAGAAATTTGGCACACTTGGACATACACAGTTGTGGAAAAATCTGTTCTGGTCTATAGCGGTTAGGGTCACCACACACGTAACGTGCGGTGGCCGATTCTGCCGCAGACCGATCGGCCGCAGATCGTGGGGGCCCACATCCAAAGCTCGTCGGCCAGAGAACAGACATGGCTGTAAATCTCTGGCCGATGCCAAAAGCTTGAATGGGGACCCTTGTCCCCGTCCAAACTCATAGCTGGCACACAAAGGGTGCCCGACATTACTCTGAGCGATGGAGAGCAGCGTCATAACGTTGCTCTCCACAGGTTATCTGTCAGTCCCTACTCGCTAGGTGTGTGGGGACCTTTACTGCTGAAATTACCTTGATTTCAAGATACCCTGTTATCAAGCACTCAACATTATTTTGGGAATCCTAACAGGTATATAACTTAATGTTCATGGTGGCGCCTTCCCAGCACCCTCTGAACCTTGATAAACACCGACACTAAAGCTCAAAATGACATCAATATAAAAAAAGAGTTGTAGTCAGATTTACAGTCATAGGCGGATTAGAATGCCTATGATGTCAGTAGAACTTATGTGAAGATATGTTGAGCATGTATGGAAATGTATGGATTTCTTCTTTACAACATCCAAAAACAGGTTAGCTGCTCTTTTGGCTCTGTACCCAGCACAGTTCATACAGTCTTTTAGTATATATTAACCCCCCTAGCATCGTTGAACAGGCAATCAAAGCAGAGTACATTGTACTGTGCTTGTTTTTCCCATCCTCCCTCCTCCCCTGTACCACATGATGTAGGCTGGTAAACTGACGCCCCTCCATTAACATGGAGGTCTATGGCGCCTCCCTGCCCCTTTGCCGCAATCATATAGGGTAACCTTCGGGGAGAGTTTGATTTGTAAACACACTCTGGACAAGCTGGGTTTGTCTCAACCGCCCAGGAGGTTAATAAAATATACCCAGCAGCCATAATCATTGTGAAAGAACTAATCTTCATAGTTAATAATAAAGACACCGAAGATATTTTTCAAGACTGTTACAAAACTTGAGTCTTTGTTGTGATATTTAAGGACCGTTGGGAAAGAATTACCTCACAGTACAACACTTCTAGAGAAGTTTTTTTTCTATTGCTTGTTAAGGATATGTACTATAAATTCTTTAATATCCACAGTCTTAATACAAATCGACTATAAGATCTAAAGTCAATCAGGAATAAAAAGCAATACAAGAGCTTTTTTTTATCTTTTTTTATCTATTATATTCTCTTATTAAATATGTATCTTAGTTAAATCTATGTTAGGGTAACCAGTCTACATTGCCAGATGCACATTCTCACCTTCCCTTTTACTTTTTGCCATGTTTTATTTGCAGATTTATTCGAAACAAGTGATAAAATTTTTTAATAAATAATAAAAAATACACATTACCCAGGCATTCACTATTAGTTGTATCAATTAAATGTACACAGTATATTACAATTATATTCTAACAAACACCTACGTTTTCTATGTATTTAAGGTTTACAAACCTACATTTTAGAATTTCAGATGTATTTAAGGATTACAAACAGGAACGTGTATTGTAGGGTTTCGAGTTAAACACAGCAGTTACTATAACATAGAATAACAAATGCTGCCACCTTCTTATAAATTACTGATTAAGTGAAAGTAATATCTTGATGTGAGAAGAAAAGCTGAAGGTAAGCTCAGTGGGGATCCCTCATTTTAGAGTATAGACAACACTGTTATTAATGAGATTGTTCTCAGCATCTGATAGACACAGCTCTTCAAATTAACATGGAAGCAGAGAAATGCAGCTAGAAATGTAATGTCCTATTATCTGGAGAAGAAGTCCTCCCATCTATACCCACTGTATATACTAAGTGCATATTAAGTACCAAAACTACCTACAGTTCACGTATATGACATCATAACCAGAGGGAGCAGATCAGCGATCAACTCAATAATTTAATATTGCAGTTAAATGTTTAAATACAATCTTAAGCCCCCCCCCCCATACATGTTTAGATTTGTACCAGATTTTTGGTATGACGGCATCACATGTGGTCAATGGGCCGGGCACCCTCAACCCTAAATTAATCAACGATAGTAGCTGTTGTATCTGATTAGCACAGTTGCAATATGCATTTTGATCTAGAAATTTTGGCATTTCATTATCCTCCTAAAGCCCTCCATACACGTTCCGATTTTTCTCCCGACCGATTTTTCGTCCGACCGGGTCACCCGATTTTCACCTAAAATGTTATGGTTGGCCGGTCGGCTGGCACGAAAAATCGGAATTAGAATTATCACCGATTGATTGGCCCGACACTGTTTATTAACAGCATATCAACCAAAATTTATGGGCAGGTCCGAAGCGGTCCTGACCAATTTTTTGGCCGATTTTGAGAAATAGGAATAGTTCGGGTACATAATTTCGCATCCGATTAATCTCCCGATCGATTAATCTCCCGACCATGTTGGTCGGGCGGGCAAAATTCGTACGAATAATCGGAACGTGAATGGGGGGCTTTAGGTTTACCATGAGTGTAGCTCATATAATTCGGTCACCTACTACAGTTTTTTTCTGTGGTCTTCCGGGTCTGCCGAGATCACCTGTGTGTTCCTTCTTACTGTTTCAAACAGTTGTTATGGCCATGCCTAATGTTTTTGATATATCTCTGATGGCTTAGTTTTGTTTTTTCAGCCTAATGATGGCTTACTTCACTGATAGTAACAGCTCTTTGGATCTCATCATGAGCGTTGACAGTAACAGATTTCAAATGCAAATAGCACACTTGAAATTAACTCTGGACCTTTTATTTGCACATTGGAATTGGGATAATGAGGGGGTATCGCAAACCTGGCCAGCTGAGAAGCCAATTGTCCCATTACTTGTGGTCCCTTAATAAGTGGGAGGCACATATGCAAACTGTTGTAATTTCTACAAAGTTCACTGATTTGGATGTAAATACCCTCAATTGAAAGCTGATGGTGCAAGTCACTGGGGAGGTGGAGCATCGTTGGATTTTGTATATTTTACTGGCTAAGTACTTGGTGCCCGTAATAGAAGGCAGATTTGGAGGTGGTAGCTCAGCTTTAAGGCTTTATCTGTCGTGACCCCCTCCGCTAAGTGCATTGCTTGGCGGGGATCCCGACGGAGCACACAGACTTTACCTGCTCCGCGGATGCTGTTAGACTTTCGACAATGAAGAGGTTAACTTACTCCACTATGTTCAGCCTTGCATTGGCGGAACGGCTCGGCGCTGTGAAGACACAGCATCCGCCGAGCAGGAAAGTCGGGACCTTCCACCAAGCAATATGCTTAGCGGAGCGGGTCTCGACGCATGTGGAACCCCCCCCTAAGAAAGGGCAGAGAATGTATGCACAAAACAAGTGATCCAGAAATAAGTAATGGAGACACATAAATGGCAGAGAAAGATTTCCAAATTTCCTGCCAGGTAGACATTCTATTTCTTGCCAGCTTTACTTTTCCCAGTCTGCTCCTTCCATTCCTCTCCTTTGAAAGTCCCATTGAAACAAGTGGTCAAAAACATAGTTGTCCACAGGTTGTCGGTAAGCATAACCACCTTAACAATGTGTGCAATCTCAAGGTGACCCTGCCCGTGAGCACCAATGTAGACAACAGTACAGTATCCTATAGAGCAGTGATGGCGAACCTTTTAGAGACCGGGTGCCCAAACTGAAACCAAAACCCAATTATTTATCTCAAAGTGCGGGCATGGTAATTTAATCTGAATTACACAACTCATAAACACACAACTCTACTAACTTATAAGGTAGAATAGGAGAGGTTACAGGCACTTTGTGCAATCAGAAGAGAGGGGGAAGAGAATTGACAGCATTGAGAGCCAATAGGCTGCAGTTCTTCTTTCTGTGCTGGCTGGCAACTTGCCTGCTGTAACCGACAGTACTGGGCCTGAGACAAAGTTAGGATGACAACCACAAGAGGAGGAAT
>CM070036.1:120003542-120036358 GCA_036250615.1 Ptychadena robeensis
CCACACGGGGGACCCCGAGGGTGCCGCATTCCCCCCAGTAGGCATAGAGGGCTGACACCTGCCCACAGAGAGGGCTCCAAATGGTTTGTGTGCCATAGGTTCGCCATCACTGCTAGAGCATCCTCTGCCTGTAGCAGCCACAATCTGCCAGAAACCTAATGGGGATGTCACTATTAAATAAAAAAGTTGATTTTAAACTAATTTCATTATTATGTAGGTACATAGAGAAAGGAGGAACCCAGAAATTGTGGAAAAATAAGCAGAAAAAACTTCAGCTTTAGGTGAGGGTGTTGAAAATGCTGAGTGCAAACTATAAATATTCACAGCATGAACTATTTATTGCAGTTGTAACTTCCCTTTAATTATGGAGCTTGATGGCCAATTTAAAGTTTTTACAACAGTTACTTTGCGGGTTATCTTACACGATCTGTATGGAACTTGCATAATGAATCAACCTGTATAGGCATTTTGTCTAAAAATAAATCACTTTGATTCTGTACAGTCCTGGTCATTTAATGTACGTTGTATCCATAATTAATATCTGATCTTACAGTCTGCACCAAGAGTGAGGTATACTTAGAATGTCTCAGGTTTGTCTGATAATAGATTTCTCTGCCATGAATCTTCGGTTTCCCAGTGCATGAAATATGAAACTGCCGACACAGATCACATATTCCAACGTCTGTCATCTTCCTTTCTTCCATCTTCATTTATACTGTTTGCCTGATATGTGCGCCAGTGAATAAACTGATCAAATGTTGAGGGTCTATTTAAGTTAACCTCCCTAGCGATATGCCCGAAGTCAGTTCGGGCAAAGGGAAGCTGCAACTATCGATACGCCCGAACTGACTTCGGGCACATCGTGGGAGCTCACCTGCTCCGTCGCCGCCATCTTCTTTCTTCTTCTCCGTCTTCTTCCGGGTCCCGGAGTGACGTGTGACGTCACGGAGGCGGGACCCGGTCCCCGATTTTTTTTTTAATCTTTTTTTTTTTTTACTTTTGAGCTGGATTATAGAAATGTCTTTCTATAATCCAGCTCAAAGTGGATTTCGCTAGCAGAAACGATCGCGCTGAGTAGGAGACAGTTCCTTGGAATTACCACATTTTTTTTTGACTATAATAAATTTACCATTAAAATAAATTGGAAAATGATAAAGGAGTCTTATGGTCAGAAGAATCTAAAAATGTTTTTTTTTTTTTGTCGCAATCATCCTGGGAGCAATAGCTTTGCACCCCAAGAGACTGGAATTTGTTCCTTTCCCTCCAGCCAAGCCAGAAAGCCACTGCCATGAGCCCATTCTCTTAACACGCTGACCAACTTATCGAGAGACACATTTTGCAATTAGATAGCATAGGTTGTGTATTTACGTAAACATTCTGTGTTGCAACAAATACATTTTGTGACACAGACTCATATCTCCTCTCGTGGAAATAGTTGCTCATGGGTAAGTTGCCAGATTGTAAAATGTGTCTCTTTATAAGTTGATCAGCGTTTTCAGAGAGTGGGTACTGCTAGTGTATAGACGTTTCAGCCCTGAAACGCTGCTGGAATTAAGACCTCCCTCCTGGCACTGGAGTAATATTGAGTGAATACTGCATGGTCCAGTCCTGCCTACATGCTGGAACATTATGTATATTCACTTGATATGTGAATGGCTGTGTCTCTCATTTTATTTATTTTTATTTATTTTTTCAAATTCTCTCCAAAACTATGGTGTGCTTTTTATGGTCCAGTGTGTCTTATAGTGCAAAAAATATAATAATCAGAAAAGAAACAGGGCAGGGCTGACACTATGTGTTAAAGACTGCAGAGCTTACAATAACATTAATTTGAGCAAAAGAAAAGTTGAAGCCCTATTTGTGGAAAATCAAAATGAAGCATTAACTGTAGGGACAAAATCTATTTTAATTGGAAAGAAATATATTTTATTTTTATTTGCTAGACATATGTGAACATTGTTAGTGTTGGCCTGTTCTATGTGAAGCTACTACAGGTTTACTTTCTTTAAATGTCAACCTTCACGTTTTCCCAGCCAAATCCAGATTTCAAGAAATCCAATACCTGCGGATGCAAGACATACCGGCTTTTGCAACACCTCTCTGGCACACCGACAGGGAGGTTAATACTTATATACTATTTTGTACACTAATGGAGTAATAGAGTGCACATTCTACCCTTCCCTACCCTTTCTAATAGTCTGGCCCCCAACAATTTCAGGGACTGTGAATGGGCCCATTGTTTTTAAAGGCTGAGGACCCATGGTCTATGAAGTCTATAACGGCTTTGAAGATTTCCCCAACAATCTAAAATAATTTTAGTTTTTTGCATTATAACCCGAATTCCAAGCTGAAATTTTCTGAATATGCCTTCACAGCCACCCTCTGTGCTGTACAGTGATTTAACTATGAAATCTAACATAATTATAATAATAGTTTTCCTTGGTTGTACTCCAACTTGCTAAGGTCCTTCAGGTCTTATCAAAAGAATGTAATGAAGTGCTTGGCTGATACTATATACATGAGACACATACAAGCCCCATACACACATCAGATAATACTCAACCAAGATAATCTATCATGACCAAATATCTTATGAGTGTACAGGTGTAGGATGAGGTCATTTATAAATATAGGAGGACACTCATCACCTGGTGTCTTGTATGGATGGGGTAGGGAAGGGGGGGGGGGCGGTTGGTACCTTTCACTGGTCCTCCGCACCTCCCCTCCCATCCTACAAGGATTGTTGTCAACAACCTAAATTAAAAGTGTGTATATAGCTTCATGTTTTAAGGGAAGTCCTTGGTCATCTGTTGAGTTGAATGACAATTGATATTTGAGTTGAATGATAATTGATATTCGAAATGACAAAGACATCACACTAGGATTAGAGTATATATTTGTAGGTAATGGTTTTTTTTGTCACAACATGAACACTTTAGTTCTCTCCAGTATGTAGGACTGACTAACAATGTTAAAAGAAGCCACAAGAAAATTCATAGATGGGAGAAGCTAGACTTTAAAGTGGACAATTGACACTTACAATCCAACTTGTGTGGTATTTCAAGCTCTTATAGCAAAATGGTGAGCCCAAGACAAAGACCAAAGTCTATGAGCCGACATCCCTTTGATAAAAACAACAAAACTGTTGTTGTATGGACTTTGGAACCTTTTATAACTTGACATCTAATTTTACGGATTTATGACCACATTGGGTAGATGCCCCTGGCTGACTTCCCAGCTCCATATCCTTGGCACAGCCTTATGCTCATGCTAAATCCTCAAAACAAATTATATGTAAAAAGTATAATATGAAAAGTATAACATGGTGGCTTTTAGTTTTTCCTCAGTGGCAGCTGTGCACATCACTTGGAGAAGAATTCCTCTTGTTAGCATTTCACTTGAAATTTGCATATAATGTCGCAGCAGATGATATCCTGAATGTGTTTGTAAATGAGCCTGAACACGGATTACAATGAAGGCAGCACCTTTTGATGTTTACCCCAAAGTAGCATGCTCCCTGTGTTAAAACAGTCTGTAGTTACCTAGGATACAATAGGCTGGAGATTGGCTCTAACTTTGCCGCTGCTCAGGACGTGCAGACAGGTATTCTTCTCCTTACACCAGCAGGACTGAGATCTGTTATGTCAGGAGGCTTGCAGACACACAACAAATAAAACCAAACTAAAAATGGAACAAGCCTGCAAAAAAAAAAAAAAAAACTCAAGTAATTTTCATTGCTGCTCAAGGAAAGTTTAGACAAAGTTGCCTTTGATAATCAACTGAACAAGCTGCCCTGCAAGCATCAAGGGATAGCGTAGGGATATATAGCAGGTGCTGTAGTTTATCACAAAACCGTCTAAAATAATTGGAAGTGACAACCAGCACTACCACAAATGATTTATTAGTCTTTCACTCAGCTTTTCAGCTTCCTCAGGGCCAGAATAAATAATTTACAAACTCTGTATCTTCCAATCATTAATTCTTCCCTGTGCATCCAAACTGCATTTAACTCTGCTGGGTATTCAGCTGAATTAAAAATACAATATGAAGATTTTTTATGCTTCAAGTGTATTATTATTTAACTGTATTCAAATGTGGAGTGGCACACATGAAAAAGAAGCGATGGACCCTGGCAAGACTTCGGGGTCGCAGTGACTTATGTCTATTTTTATATGAAGAAAGATGTCAGCAGGGGAGTAGAGACACAGGAGACGGACCAGCAAACTACCCCCTGCCTTAGCTCAGCATGGGACTGACAAGGAAATCCCTTTAAGGGGAAGGATACGCTAAATACATTAAGTGTTGTTGATCTTGTACGACTCTGATATCAACTCACAAATCAATTCCCCAAACTGAATATACAATGCTCTTCCATATTCCTCCCCCATGATCACTATGGGATTCACTTAAACCAGCCAGTGTATAACAGTAAACGGTAAAACTCGAATGCTACTCATACCGCCATGAGCTTGTCATGAAATGTCACTGCCATTTGGATGCTTTCTGCTTGAGATATGGAGCAAGCTTGGGTATTACTACAGCACTGGATGTATGAAAAAGGACGCCACAGATGTATGGAGCTTATTTTCTGACACAAATAATTGGCCCAAAAAATACACAATGGTTGGTTCTAATAGACAAACAGAAGCATGCACATACATGCAGGTGACTTTAATATTTTAGCATCTGGAGCAATTCCCCCTGACACCATACGTTAATCTCCTGGGCATTATGCACGTGGTCCAGTTTTTAAAAAAATGTGTCACAGGCGATCACGGCGGAGCACATTAAATGCCGCCAAGAACTTTTGCCCTCCGAGAGGTCCCGAACATGAGGTGTGCTTGGAAAAAGCAACGCCTCCTCCATTACATGGAGGTTAGTGGCACCGCCTACCCCCGCCCTTCCGGCAGGTATGCCAATGCACAGAATCGCCGGAGGGAATTCCGTGGAAAGGTGAGTTTTATTGTAGAGATAATCGGGCAGAACGCCCAGGAGGTTGATTGGAAACCCTCAAAACATGGTAAGACTATAGCAAAGATACTATTTTTACTGGGAAGCTACAAGTCCCAGCATTACCTACTGTCCTCAACTATGTTCCTTCCAACCAGATTTCTTGGAGAACCACAAGTTTCAGTGTTACCCAATACCCTCAAGCATGTTTTACTCTCCTCCTAACCAGCTTCGCTCAAGAACTTCAAGTCTCAGCATTCCCTACCGTTCTCAGGCATGCGCTACTGTCCTCTTAACCACCTGTCCTGGAGTACCAAAGCTCTCAGCATTTCACATCACCCTCAAGAATGTCTTACTGTCCTCTCAAATGAGCATGAGAACCACAAGGCTCAGCACTCTATTTTGTCCTCACAAATTAATGGTTGGCATAAATGGTTGGGCGTGTAGGTATAATGTATAGTATGATCATTAGCACTAATGTTCCAAGCGAACGTGCTCTCAAAATAATAAATTACATAATACTGTTAAAATATTATTTATATTTGTATATTTTATGAAATATTTTATTATACCATTTAGTTCAGGGTATTTTTCCCCCTCAAAACCTAGGCAGGTGTTATGATCTGGTGAGTGTTATACAGCAGAAAATGCGGTATATGATATCAGATGCAAATTACACTACCTTCACTGTAAGTTAACAAGTATGCATAACATGCTCCATATCATAAATAAAAAATAGACACACACACTTTACAAATAATTCACCTACAACAAAGGATTCCCAGAGCAACAAGCAGATTTACAGGTAGAGTACAACGGAAGTTCAAGGGAACAAATTGTCATGATGATCTAGGCCCCTGATGGCAAACCTGTGCCTAAAGCACAGCCCTTTTTAATTGGCACGCGTAGACAGACTGCATAGCAGCGTGTCTGCCTCTGATTGGTAGGGATTGAAGGTGAGGTGATTTTTTCACTGATAATTTACCAGGAAATTCAAGGTATTAGCTTTTGTTTTATTGTCTTGTTGACTGTTGAACGTTAACGATACTTAAATAAAAGTTGTTTATTGATGGACACTTGTGTTCCTTAACTGTATCTGTGATGATGTCATCACAATTAGTCGACTTGACTATGACAGCATCATAAAAAGTACAGCCACGGAATTGAAACTGGCCGTTTATGAAGATACAGCAATAATGCTGCCATGGCGGCGAGGACGACGTAAGTTCCTCTGAAGTCCTGTGGGGTTTCCTAGCTCCTTGCTTTCTTCTCCTTCCTGTATCGGGTAAACATTTTAAAATTTCAAAAATGTTAGCGCCATTTACACTGCCACGCAGCTGCGTTAGCATTTAGTTAGGTAAAATTCTCCAATAGTTTGAACCAAAAACTCACTATACATGTTAGTGAGGTATCGGCACTTTAAGATAAAATAAAAGTTTGTGTGTTTCTGTTTGGGCACTGTTATTTTCTTAAAAAATCTCTAGAGGTACACAATGTGCAGATGCCCAGGTTTAGGTTAAACAAATTTTTGATACTGACGCTGTTATGCATTTGACCTCCTAGACTTCAGTCATTGATCTCACTACAACTTCACATTTTAGTACAATCCATTGTTGATGCATTGTTTCCGTTTTGTTGATTTGTTTCTAAATAAATAAATGCTAAATAAAATAAAGTATTAATGACTACTGGTACCATTATAGTCTATTTATTTCAAAGTTTTATCTGTGGTAATCTAGGATGGGTATTCTATGAGTCATTGATTTTAGACTGTCACCCCTAAGTGTGTGGCATATTCCTTTTACTTTTTAACAAAACGTATTATTGTTAAGCCCCTGGGAATAAAATCACTATCAGACACTGGAAATCCTGTTAAAAGACTGTATTGAGCAATCCAGAAAACAAGCCACGGGTCATACACAGTTGAATAATGTATGGTACTGATGGAATAAGCAGGAGGCATGGTCAGGGTCAATCCAAAATCAGGACAGGCGGAGTTTAAGCAATAACAGAAAACAGGCCGGGTCACTGTTGACAACAAAGATACTTGCGGACAAAGACAGGTGACGCACAGTAAAATACACTGCTATAATGGGCAATAATGTACATGATCCATATTAAATGTTTGGGCTGCGCAATCCCATTCTGCCACTTGGCCCAATAGGATTGGTAAAGAAATGGCTCATGAATCTTTTGCAGTCTGTTGGCCTGCAGGAAATTCAAACTGAACATTTGCGCCTTACTGTGCACAACACATCTGCAGAAACACTGGGGATGCCGCTTGGTTGAACAGAAATTCAGCCCAAATGGATCCCTCTGCCACAGTGGGGAAATATGCGCCAAGCTGCCTGCACAGGCTACCTGGAGACTGCCTGCGATCCCTGGGGTCGGCAAGGACCACCTTAATTTTGCATTGTTTGCTGCAGACCCATTATTATATAAGAAGTGTCAGTTTTGGCAGTCTTTATCAGTACTGCAGCATTTATCCCCTTCCTTCCAAATGACTGAAGGGGTACAAATGCAAAGAAGAGCCACCACTTAAAAGTAGAGTTGTGTGGTAGCAACCCCAAGTGGGCTTAACCCACAAGACGAAGTTAGCTAATATACACACAAAAGCAATAATAGTTGGTTAAAAACCAAATGCTAAACCGAAAAATTAAGTTATAAACCGTCTGCATACACAAAGGAAAGGCTGGTGGCATTCAACAAAGAACAACATTGATATATGCAACTAATACAAGTATGAAAAATCAAAAACCTGCACACGTGCCTAACACCCAACGCAATGAAAATTAAAAGCAAGTAAAATTATACATCCCTGCGTTTGATCATTTATTTAAATGTTAGTTTTCTAGGGTCACCCAAGTCATATTAGCTGCGATCATTATTGTAAACAACCCGTGTATATCTGTATACTAGAACAAAAACCATACGACAATGCACTTTCCAGGCTGCTTGTACCATATTTCTATTAATTATGTGGAGGAAATATACTGAAAATAAAATCACATCCAAAATCCATTTTTGATGTAAGCGAGTCTTATCTCATTAAATCAGCATCTATGATTAAAACAGAGATCATTTTTGGTACATAATGTATCGCATTGTTAGAGAAGCATCTGTTTGTTGCGAAGCATAACACATTTTTCAGCTTTAAGAAACTCTAATCATATGGAAAGAACAATCCAAACTTTGATGATATTACAAGTATGCCTTTTGCTTCCAAATGTATATTTCTTGCCTTTTTTTATAAACTTAAAAAAGATGAAAGAACAATATTAACTATTTCCACTTTTATCTGAAAAGGATGCACTAGATGAAGATTTAATATTGAAATATATAGAATTATTAGATGTATGAGGACAGTTAACATCAGGTTCATAACATGGAATTAACATATCTTCCATATTCAGGAGAATATATTTATGTGTTTCGCTCATTTGTTTGCAGCTACGAATGCCGCTCTTCAAATGACACACTTTTCATCGCTCAACAGATGTCCAGCAGTTACTTGCAGAAGATTTATTAATGAGGGGTATGAGATGTATTTACAAAAATCAACAACAAAATCTGATTCCCAGCTGGAATACACCATCTTACTAATGAGTAAGCCTATATATTTTGTTTCTTTTTCATCTAAAGCAATTTTTACCAATGATCAGTGTGCCACACCATGGCCATTACCACTCCATACTTGTGATATCAGACCTCAATATTGGAAACCATTATGGAGGTGAACATGTCAAGAAATGGTGTTGATTCTAAAAGACGCTTCCAAGTCACATCAACCCAATGTGTGGACTGGAGAAAAACTCACTACGTGATACAAGTACCACTTCATCCCTCCCTCCCCTAATACTCAATAGGAGTCCTACTGAGTGATTTAGTCCTACTGGGTGATTTATTTACATTTATAGCCTCTGCTGTGTTGAGCAGCGTTATGTGATCTGATTTAGAAAATTATTTTATTATATATTTACATATTATATGTATACCTTCTAACATAGTGAGAATATGGTTATATCGCCATATAAAATTCAACTGACTCACCCAACTTACAAATACAGTAAGGGGCAAGGAGATAACAATATGTAATAAACAATTCTTTAAAAAAAATGTCTCTAGTAATTGGTTGACATCTCTATATCAACCCACTAGGGGTGGCCAATATTCAGGGACTTTTAAGGCAACACAAATGTTCATGGAATATACATATTAATAATATATACATTTTTTTAAACCTGATGGCACTTTCACTTGCTTGTATTTATTGACATTTGTACTTATATGTTCCTTTTATTTTTGATACCCAGAGACACTGATTTGCATAAGTATTTTAGCTGCAAACTGGCGGGACAAATTATTTGATGATGACATGTGCTCCTGATGAAGCTCTCTTCTGAGCGAAACACATTGCGTTAAAACAAGCCATCTGAACCATTGTTGGGCGGACAAGCTTTGGATCTGACCAATATGAAGTCTGCATCTTGCCATTTTAACCTCCCTAGCACACTGCTGAGGTACAGATTTCTGTACCAAAAGTGCACCATAGACTTTAATGGAAAAACGTTTTTTACATTGTAGGCCTGTAACTACCCAAAATATGTCCATACAGGAGTCTGTTCAATGTTAGACTGACAGTCATCCAAATCCAAGATAGAGCAAAGTTAATGTGTGTATGGTTTGCTTAACTCACACAGTCAGCTAGTCAACATTTCACAACCATCTTTGTTATATTTACAAGGAAGGGAGAGAAGGAAAATGAGAACACAGATGGAAAGCATAGCATTAAAATCAAAGGGAAAGTGTCCGAATATGTAAAGACCAAAAAGATTTTTTTTTATCCCAACCATTCTAGGAGCAATAGCTATACATCTCAGGGGGCAGAAATGTGTTGCATTCCCACCAGCCAAGCCAAAAAACACTGCCAACACTGCCAAGAAGAGATCTTATCTGCATTAGCACTAGCAGTACCAGTACCCATTCTCTGTGCCCAGCACTGACCAACTTGTAGAGAGACATTTTACAATTAGATAGCATGAGTTGTGTATTAACATTAACATTCTGCATTGCAATAAATAAATTTTGTGGCACAAACTAATATATCCTCTCCCTGCTCATATATAAGTTGATCAGTGTGTACAGAGAGTGGGTACTGCTAGTGTATAGTTACATGCTAAGGTTTCAGCCCTGCACACTGCTGCAGTGAAGACCTCCCTTCTGGTACTGGCATTTTGGCTGGAGGAATGCAATACTGCATGGTCCAGTCTTGCCTATTTTACTGGAACATTCTGTATATTTACTTGATATGTGAATTGATGTGTCTCTTTTCCCAAAATTTTCTCTCCAAAACTTTGGGTGCGTCCTATTGTCCGATACGGTACCCAAACGTACAGTTGCAGTGGTGTTAACGCTGCCCTACTTCATCCAGAATAAAACAAATCCAATGTTGCCGAAGGGTTATGGGGAGGAAAATATCCTCTGCTGCTTTTATTTCCCCTTTGCTAGGAATGCTCCTAGCCCCCCCCCCCCCCCCAAGAACAACAACAGGTCTATGGGGTAAATCGACACATAGAACTCAAAAAAAGAAAGCTTGTTTGCATACCTATTGAGAAGGGAGCAAAAACAAACCAGCGGGGGTTTCCGAGGGGAGAAAAACACATATGAAATACATAAAATTTAAATGAGTTTATTAAATATTTCTAAAAATCTTCATCAATTAAGAACATACATTTGCCAATTAAAAAATATTCCCAATATTCCCCTTTGCCTCTTTCTAGGGTGGAAAGGGGGGCTCACCAGACGGTGCTCCCTGTTCTCTCCTTACATGAAGAGGACCCTTCCTTGGGTCGAGGGGGATAACCATTAAGCTTTATAAGGAGGTGGTTATGCCCCTCGACCCACGGAATTAGCAAATGTATGTTCTTCATTGATGACGATTTTTAGAAATATTTAATAAACTCATTTAAATTTTATATGTGTTTGTTTCCCTTTGGAAATCCCCACTGTTTTGTTTTTTCTCCCTTCTCAATAGGTATGCAAACAAGCTTTCTTTTTTGGGGTCTAAGTGTCAGAATAAAACAAAGTCTGGTCTTCACTATTTAATTGTACATATATTGATTGTAAAGTTCATGGTGTACAGTTTTATATATTTTATGTACTGTATTTTTCGGCATATAAGACGCACTTTTTCACCCCCAAAATTGGGGGCAAAAAAGTGCCTGCGTCTTATAAGCCGAATGCGCGACCCCCCCGGCCACTCGGCCGCCGGTGTTCGCCAACTCTCCCGGCACAGAGGGGAGCTGGAGGAGCTGTCAGTTCAGATGGACATCGGCTCTCCCATTTGAACTGTGAAATTGCCTATGTCAGCCCTGAACTGGCATGGGCAATGAAGACAGAGCTAGATGAACTGGCATCTACAGCTCTCCTGTCCATGGAAACAGCAATCAGCTGCCCCACGGACACAGAATCAGTGACATCAGGAGAGGAGAGAGAGAGCAGAACACAGCCCAGCCCCCCCCCCCCCCCCTCCCTCCTCCTCAGATCAGTGTAAAGTATGACGTGTGTTCAGCTGAGAGGGTACTGCTGCGAGTGACAACTTCTGGCTGAATTGGATATTGCATCCATTAAATTCATTGCATTATCCCAATTGATGTGAAAACTTATTAAATCTTTTTTTCTGGTTTTTCTGCCCTAAAAACTGGGTGCGTCTTATGTGCCGGTGCGTCTTATACGACGAAAAATACGTCATATATTCTATTTCCCTGCATGGCATTTGTAAATAAAAATCTGCAATATTATTTAACAGTAATTTTTAAACAACCACTGTACATATTTGGATGCTATGCATTGAGAAAAATCAGATTGTGATAAAAGATAGTTAAGTATTTGGTCATATTTAGCAGTCACCAAAAATAGAAAGAATCATTTGAATTATTATTTTTTTTGTTTCTACAACTGAGCACATCCTTTTATCATACGAGTTTCAGAACATTTATATACTCAGCAACTGAACACACTGACACACTTCATTAATATTCAAACTTGCTAGGAAAACTGTTAAGTATCAGTGAAAATATTTGCAAAATGAATATGAAATTGTCATAAAAAGCCCACTGGAACATAATTAATAGGGACATCAGTATTTCATTCTCTCTCACTTTCTTTAGTGTTTCCATTTTAAAAATATTATTCTCAAACAAAATTACTGTATCTCAGTCTGCTACTCCAGGCAACTAATAACATCCATCAGTGAAATAGCTGGCTTAGCACCGTGCTTGCAGATTTTTTCCCATAAATCTTTGCTGTGAAACCTATCATTCAAAGAATGAGGCTGGTGCTTAGGCCCTGGGAGCCTCACAGGCCTTGTTTTAAAAGGTCCACCCTAATGGCCATTCAGATTCCAGAGAAATATTAACATTTTTGCCAGATACAGAAGATAAGTAACTCAAGATATCCGTGTCACAATGGAATTTTCCTTAAGGCATTTGCCAACCAACAGCAGTCAGAGAAACGAAAGGGCACTCATGTCTGCATGGAGGTCTATTGTGAGAAAGCCCCAAAACCGACTGGCGAACGCTTCTTGTTGCATTTGCCAGGCGGTGGCAGTAACTGCTAGTTAACCGGGCGGTTTTAAACAAGGCCTTACTTCAATCTAGTGGGAAACATTCCACAGACTTGTATGTGAGAATTAAGAATGAAGTGTGAGGTTCTGACGATAGGATGTTGTAATTGGGGAGATTGTCAATCATTCTTCACAATCTTATTTCATTGATGACACAGTTGAACAGCTGGTGGCTTCGGCATTGGAAGGGGCATGTTTTAATAACAATTGAGTGCATGGTTTACCCTTTCCTCTAGAAGTAAAAGTATGAAGATACTCTCACTTTCCTCCAGGAACATATAATATGTGCCGAGCTCCCCCCATAGGAAGGAGAATGGACTGCTTCACCATATAACATATTTGCTAAGTTTTTAGATACAAATTCTGGAAACACCTGATTTTGTATGTATTCTCTCATGGCTCCAGGCAATAAGCACATTATCTACCATTGATCTAACCAAGTTATGCAACTTCTTTAGAGGCCTCTTTAGTAGTTCATGATAGTGATCACAAATACGTTTTGGGTAAAGATCTTCTGTGTTTGTAGGCGATTGCAGGATGTGCAGATGTGGGGAGGTCAGCAGAACAGTTGCCACTATTTTTGATCCCAAAAAACACTGCTGTACATGTGTGATTCACATTTAATGCAGAGCAGCACCATCCTTAGCAGCCATACCCAAGCAAGAGGCAAAACATGAGAAGTCTCTGACACCCCAAGTCTGTGCCACAATGGAATTTGGTCTTCTAATTTTTTTTTTCTAATTTCTAATTTAATCTTTCCACCTACAACCCCACCTTTTGTTTCTGCTGCAGGTTCAGAGGGGAACATAATGGCCTGGCAGTCTATACTTCCAACCACACAACTAAGATATTGAGGACTGCTAATAGTATTCAAAGCTACAGCAGACAACTGAAAATTTTTGGAATGGCTTCACTCGCCACAACAAGCAATTATTACTTTGAAAACATATGTACTTTATTAGATCCATTCTAAAACCATAAAATAATTAGTTAGTGCGGATCACCCACAAATGATCTGAAACGATTACATGCACCTACCTCGACCTGAAAATAGAGGAATTAATCAAAATTCTATCAAACCAAAAGTACTGGGGTTTTTGGTATATCATTGGCACCATAACACATTGGTTTGGTAAAACATGCTAAACCCACAGGCTATACAGATGATGACCACCTAGAAAATGTGCCTGTGACATGTTTCGCCTGTCAGGACTTAACAGTTTCCTAGTGGCGCAATTCAACATCAAGCCTGAAACTCCCACCATAGTACAATTCTATTGTGTAATCAACTTTACAACTTGTCAATGGGACTAGACCATTCATCTTATCACCATGCCTTAAACTTTTTTCCCAACCTACGCTCTGTCAGAGCTTCAACTCTCAGTGACAGCATTGCTACTTGTAAGGCCAAACAGTAGTGGCCTCTATAAAAGGTAACTTAACCCTCAGAGCCCCGTGGGGTAATTACAACATCACATTTAAGGCTACAAAAATGAACCCTACGCAATGTTGTTCTTTTTAAAACCTCATAAACAATACTAAAAGGTCCTATTATTTAGTTCTGCAACACTATTGGATGGTTAAATGTGTATCATATCTCATACAGAAACACTTGATCTTTCCTGATTTGCTGGTCTGGATCATTTGATCATGTATCATTTCTGCTTCCTATGTAGGCTACAGCAGGATCAGCCAAAATTAATCAGCCAATTAAATGATTTATGTGCTTTTCCATGTGCTTTCTTGCTATCCCTACTCCTAACATATGCTGCTCATGTCACTTGGTTCTGATGTCTGGAGCTTATCCATACATATGCTTATCCATACATAGAGCTTTGACCTATCACGATGGAGACCTATTACCAAGTATTCTCTCATTGCAGAAATGTAAATATTGGCTTGCAAACAATCAGTATTTGAGAAAGAATGTAAGTGTTTATAGATCAAAATATTGCAGAGGCAGGTTTAAGCTGTAAATACCAATTCAGGTATCTAAATTGCCTGTTAAAGTGTTATAAAAGTCTGCTTCACAAAACACACCCATAGTGCTGTCATCCTGAATAGTCTGTAGTATCTCGCCCACACTGTAAGCTCCATCTCAAACTGCAAGCAGGTTACCATGCAAAGTTTGGAAAAACTATTTTCAAATGCTAAATGCCAGTTTTTTACAAAATGGCGAGGCATTTAAAAAAGACAAACACTTAACTCACATGTACAAAGTAAATAACAATGAACCAAGAATGCTCTACAACAAATACTGTGAACATACTAAAGTCAGAAATGACCTAATCTGCATTCTACTAGGGGGGGGGGGGGTTTGTTTGAGAGAAAAATTGTGAGAACATGTACTTTTTGCATAAATTAAGTTCAAAATCAAGTTGAAATGAGAAATTTAACAATTTCTTAACTTTAACCTTTATGCAAAATCTACATGTGCAGGCAGTTTCTGCTATGTTGATTATTAGCTATCCCATGGCTTTCTTAGACTTAATTTGACATATTAAGAGTTATCTTTTCCTCCTGTGTCATAGTCTGTACTTGTATGTTATAATGTTTTCCCCTAATTACATTTACCACGCGGAATAATATGTTGGCATTTTATAAAAAAATATATTTTAACAAGGAATAAACATTTAAAAAATTAGCTTTACACCTATTAATATTTTCTTTTGATACATGCTGAACTCATAACTCTTTAAAAAATATCCAAATGAAAACAAAGTGTATGTAGATGAAGAATGCAGTAAATATATTATGGTCTCCTGTGAATTAAAACTCAGTTTCTAATTTTGAGTCAGGGGTCATTGTACCCAGGTCACCCATGTTCTATCCCCCATGTCAGGAGGATTTTAACGAGGAATAAACATTTAAAAAATTGACTTTAAACCATAATAACTATTAGATTGTAAGCACATCCGGGCAGGGTCCTCTACTCCTCCTGTGTCATAACTTGTGCCTGTGTGTTATTGTGTGTTTGTATCTCCACTCTAATGTATTGTACAGCGCTGCATAATCTGTTGGCGCTATATAAATAAATCATTATAATAATAATAATAACAATATTAATGTTTCCTCTTGACACATGCTGAACTCATAACTCTTTTAAAAATATGCAAATGAAAACAAAGTGTATGTAGATGAAGACTGCAGTAAACATATTGTTGTCTCCTGTGAATTAAAACTCAGTTTCTAATTTTGAATTTGACTTTGAAAAACTTTATTGTTTATACTCCTTAATAACCTTTAGGAATATATAACCAAACTCACAAGTCACAGGGATGACTAGGCTGACCTTTAAGTGAGCACTCCACTAGTCCTGACCTGTGGAGCAGAGATCCCTATCCAAAAACTATACACAACCAAGAAAACTCCAGAAGAGATGGAATCCTGCTCCACACCACTGCAAGCAAAGCAAATAAATAACCATGAAAATAATTTAGTATTAGTCTGTAAAATGTAAAGAAAATATTTACTCAGTAACGCAAACCACTAGGCGACCAAGCGAGCTATAACCAGTAACAAAAGCGTGGAGTTGTTTTCCCTTATTCTGCCCACACATTACAGAGCTAGCGAAGCATTGTGGGATGTCTAATCATACAACATTTCCCAGGGGTTACCAGTACAGATGTTACGGAACACCCCAAAAAGTCTCCATTAGTTACAAATTATACTTTTACAGATGTACGCCACTATTTTTATTTTATTTTCTATTTGTTTAGAAACATTACCTTGCCAGCTGCACACCTCCCACAGGGCTCTGCTGATTGCAAAGCACAACCTGTCCACCTTCTCCCTATGAAAGACACAAACATGTTTAGTTGTATACCAGTCATAATTAATCTGAAAGGGTCTCTGCGGAGGGGAGTGTGTAAAGGTTCTTCATTTAAAGATTTGCGCGTACCAGTATTCACTATGCAAAACTGCTTCTAAGGAACCAGCCGAGCATTCATTGCACATCACAACAGAAAAAAATTCAGTCCGATTCACAGGAGGCAACTTCAGTCAACGTGGAATATTTACTTTCTGCTGTGAATAACGGGATTTTGTGCCACCAAGGATGAAGATACCAAACAGCTATGGAAAAATATCCCCTTTATTAACACTATACACAACATAGAACTGCTCTATGCGGAACATAGAACTACAAAAAATGTGCTTATAAAGAGTTTTTTATATATATATCATTTTTAGTGAGCTCCTCAGATGAGTACCAGGAGATGGTGTTTGGTACTCACCCCATATGTATGTGGTCTTCCTCACTGTCTCCCTCATTGTCCTCTGTGTCAGCTTCCTACTCCTCCCTGTTCATTACTTAGCCTTCGATTAGCTGTCTCCATCCACAGGTCACCAGCTGGCTTTGGGTCAAATGTAACTCTCACAGTACAAGACCATTTGAACCGTCAGATCTCATACCTCAGTAGTACAACCCTGACATTTTCTGGGTTAGTAACCCCTGAGACTACCTGCAGTCCAAATGTAAACCTTTCAAAGTCATATTGCAGCTGTCACACAGTGCTTTTCGCTTGTCAGATTTTACTTTTACATATGTCTACTCTGACTTTCATCCCCCAGAACACCCTTAGAAGTTATGAGTAATTTCACATCGCTAAATTTCATAGTTATTCATATTTCCCTGCAGTTATCCAAGTGACATAAATTGGAAAAAATTTAACATTTAGCTGCAGCGCCCAGACATGGAGTGCCTCCAAGTTGTTAGTACGCATATGAGCTTTGTAACAATAATGCAGGTACGCATAGCTAGTTTTTGGCCCATTTTGAGTACTAGAGTACCAATTATGTGCAGCCCTAATATACATATATATATATATACATATATATATATATATATATATATATATATACTGTTAACATATATATACTGTTAACTGTTTATGAAAATTAGCAAGGCCATTATATGTGCATGGCATTGTGGATCCTACCATCAACTACTGACCTCCTCTGCCCCTAGTGCCTAACTACCTCCTCCAAGTTCTGTACCCAATCTAGAAAACTGTGTACTTACTTATGAGATTGGTCAGGTCATTACACCAAGTGTTGCAATGTCTCAATAGGGCTTCTTTGGCAGTAAATTCCTATAACCCATAACACATACAATGCATCCAAAAAGTATTCACAGTACATTGCTTTTTCCACTGTATGGAGGCCACTGTGTTCATTGTGACAATGACCCTAAGCACACAGCCATGATATCAAAGGAGTGGCTTTAGGACAACTCTGTGAACGTCCATGAGTGGCCCAGCCAGAGCCTAGACTTCAATCCAATTGAACATCTGTGGAAAGATCTGAAGTATTTTGGGCTATTCGACCTCCGCATACAGAGAAGATCAGTAGGATTAATCACAGGGAGCCAGGGACTGGTCTAAATGGAAGGAAGAGCATAGGGAACTAGGGATAAAAAATTGTTATGGTTCTATTTCTGCACCCTCCTTAAGAAACATAAAAGGGCCCATTTACTCAGGCGATTGTTAACCGCTGGGTAAACAAGCAATAAGTGCAACCGAGCGGTAACGGAACTTGAGGCGAGTTTTCAGGATTGCTTTCAGTAGATCTCTCTAAAAGTCATTGTCAAAACGACCCACAAGTGCCTGCACAAGTTTGCAGGTGCTCAAGGCAGATCCTTTTCTAGGCTGCTGCGGAATCGCCTGGTCCTTTCCCGGGCTGCTGTCAGTCTGACAGTGTAAATCAAGCCTTAATGCTTGCAGTAGGTGTGGGCCCCACTTCAAGGGCATGTTTTACCACCATTTAGCTTTATCAACAAGGTTTGCAATATGCTCGGCAGACCCAATAAGTATTTTATCCTTACAAATCAGAGATTCAGTGGGGTACTACTACCTTCCAGAACCCAGTTTATATAGTAAAAAAAAATCAGGCAGAAGCCAAAGTTGCAAATGCCAATACTAAATAAGAATGTAAAAAAATGAGCAGAAATTTTAGTGCCTCTGTTGCAGTGAACTGTTGTGAAGTGAGATGAAAGTCCAGTATCTACAAAGTATTTGCTTGAAATAAATTGATGTTTGTTTTGAATTTTGATTGTGTTCTACGTTTTAGCTTTCCAGTTCCCCAAAAAAAGCTCTCTGCATCAGACTACCTCATAAGGGGTAACCTAGCCCTGCCCAGTGGACCAACAGTCCCAACGCAGTTCAACATGTCTCAGTCCACCACTGTAGTGCACGTCTGTATCAGCAGAAAGCATTGATGATCAGACTGGTACTACCCAATGACCAAGATGTTAGTGGTACACAAGTATTACTGTTCAATGTAATGTATGGCACCTCAGCATTCTAACAGGGAGAAAATACCCATAAGAAAGCAATGAAGTAGGCCACAAAAGATGCTGGGAGTTGTGGTTTTATCACTCATCCAACAGATGTCATGGTGTAGCTTTTGAATCAGAAGAAGTGAAGTAAGTAAGAAATACTATATATTTTTGGACCATTAGACACTCCATTGTAAAGGACGCACCCTATACACTGGAGCATCTGATACCCTAAAAATAATTTTGTCTTTTTTCCACTATTCTGGCTTGGGCTCTGTGCTGCGACCGAAAGAGCAGGAGTTAAGTGAGGTGAGTCAAGTTTCGACCATTAATAAGTGAGTTGGGCAGCTTGAGCCCTTCTCACAAACAGTGCAGTTCGCAGAGCTGTCCGCTTATGGAGCGGTAAAAATACAATACATTAAAAAGGAAATGGGACTTTGTATTTGAATCTCCAGAAATTAGGTCCATATGCATGTAACAACTCACTCAACAATCAACTGCCAATATCGAAGTAAAAGAAATTCGATCCATTAAAAAAAGGAAGAATACAGTTCCCTTTTCTTGTGCATAATCTGGGTACAGGTACAGGTACTCTTTAAAATTTATACTTTTAAATATGTAAACTCACTTTAAGAATTCGTCAACACATATTAAACAATTGCAGGCAACACATTAACAAAGCTAAAATCCCAAATGGGCCCCAGGTCTCTGTTGGGCTATGAATAAAGCTCATAGATTATACCTGAGACTTTCCTAAAAACGGACAGATGGCCATCAACCAGAGCAAAAAAAAAACGATGACAGGAGAAAACTCAAATTAAAGGCAATTAACCAACTATTGTGGGTGTATGTCACTTTTAAATATGGCATGTTTAGTGTTCTTTCTACCCATATTGAATGTGGAATTATTTGCATAATTAGAATATTAAAATATTACAATTAGGCCAAATATGTTACTTCAGTTGTCTTTCTTTACAACATATGTTGGATTAGAATAATGTGAAGCACATGCTGTGCTATTTTTATAGGATCCTTCCTTATTAAAAACATGTTTACAAGCAAAGAATTTTTTGGCTTCAATTACAAAATGTAAAGAACAATTATCACAACACCGAGCGGATCGCAGTAACTTTTGTGACAATATCAACTTAAAGAAAACCAGCCATTGGTTTTAGACACAAATGTAAATATTCAGTCTTGACCCTTCGATCTTGAACCCCTTTTGGATCTTCTCAATGGTTTGTATAAAGCTCAATCTAACTTGGGTAATTCAGTATTATCCCAGAACAAACACCATAATGGTATAAACATGTGGGACATCTTTAAACACAAAATACTGACTCATTAACTAAGTAACTTTTTGGTTCATTTGGTTCCAACACTTAAATAAAACATCCATAAACCAACATAAACCATAAAACCCAGGATTTCCATATGATATGATATGAACCAATAATGGCCAATCAGCTTGGCACAAATGTTTCCAGATTGGGACAGCTTTTAAAGTTAAATTGTATGTATTCACTTTCTATCCAAAATGGTGCCCTTATGGTGCGGTGCATCTTATAGTGTGGAAAAATATGGTCTATGTTCTAGTCAATGTTTTGTCCATGGGGACCAGAAACATCTTCATAAATAATCACAGATTATGGATCCAAAACAATGGCATAGGCTCAGGAAATAATTATGTCATATCTTTATTGGACCCATTTGCCCTAACTGTTATAGTCACAAACATAAATGAGGGAGTGTTCAAGTTTTACTTTACTCTATTGCCAATATAAAATACCCTGTTTCCCCTATGATAAGCCATCCCCATCAAATAAGTCACTCCCCGATTTTTGCCCAAAATGTTAAAATTAGCCATCCCCCGCAAATAAGACACCCACCCATACCTGACCCTGCACGAATCTCCAATTTGCGTGGTACAATGGGTAACTGTGTGACTGGGTCAGGGCTGGCTGCAGGGCACATAGGACAAGCAAGCTGCTTAAGTGATCAGAAGGGGACAATGAATGGCACAGGGTGATCAGAATAAGGCATCCCCCTGAAAATAAGACCTAGGGCATATTTTGACGTTTCAAAAAATATAAGACAGTGCCTTATCATCGGGGAAACAAGGCAAGATCTAGTCCTTTTATTTAGGCAACATGGGGAGCATAAAAAAACTGCCTTATGGGAAAACGGATATTTCATTGGCCTGTATATACAGTATAATGGCAGAAAATATTGTCATGAACACAATGATTATCTCACAGTTCTAGATTACAATATGACATTTTCTTCAGGTGTATAGAAAACATGAGCTAAATCGTATTATTCCATTTTCACCTTTCAAGTTTTTTTACACCCCCTGCTACAACTGTTGTGAAATCTTTCAAGCACAAAAAATTCTTGTCTTTTAAAATTGTAAGAAGGAAGAATCCGTTTCAACATGAACGCTCACAATGGTCAACTGGAGCTAGACTTCTTAAACCACCCTGAACCTTCATAGGTTAAAATGAAATATTGCCTAAACTTTCAAACAAGGTAAGAGCAGGAGTTCCCAACTTATACAAAAGTCACTCTTCACACAGTAAGTAGATTCACCTTCTGGCTATTTGTGTTTTAAGCTAGGCACACATGGTTCAATTGAAATTCGATTCGATTTTGTAGTTTGATTAAAAAAAAAATCGAAACTCGATTTTAATTTAATCGATGTACACCACATGGGGAGTACGATTATTGTTCAATTTCGTCTGAAAAGTTAATCGAAGTAATCCAAAATCGTCGATTGAATTCCTCTTACAATTTTAGTTTCAATCTGAATTTAAAGAGAAGTAGCCACACACATCGAGTATCATTGACTCGACCAAACAAAAGCTGCAAGGAATGTAGTTCGATGATTATACAATCGGCCAAAATTTTCCAACCTGTCCAATCGACGATTTGACAAAAATTGATCAATGATCGTCGATTGTACTATTACTACTATGTGGGCAGCACATCGATTTTTTTTACAATCGATCGCTTTTTCATCAAAAAACGTTGATTAAACTCTAAAATCAAACCATGTGTGGCTAGCTTGAGGCAGTAGGTCAATCTCCAAAAATAATAAATTACAGAGCAATCAATGGAGCTGGGCATGTGTGGACTTGGGACCCTCGCAGATAACACAGGCATAGGTAAGGGGACACCATCTCTATCCCTGTTACTGATGATGTCAGGGATATCGGGGCTGCTATACCAGTGTAATCTCACATAGGGGCCCACACATGCCCAGTGTCATTGATTACTGGCAATAGGCTTCCCACACAGTTCCCGTGAAGTAGAGTTTCTTGAAGCAAAGATTTACCCTGAGCCACATTCTGGAATACTGCTGGGGGGGAATTACTGTAGGTTATGGTTTGTAGTGTAATATAGGAATTCAACACCCCTCCATTAACATAGAGGTCTATGCCGCGCCCTCTGCCCCTTTGGTCTCATCGGTGCCCCGGAACTCCAGAGATGCTGCTGTGATTTAGAGAATGCTGCAGCTTTTAAGGGGGAATATCTGGTTTGCTCGACCCCAGATCCTTTAGCATTTGGGGCAAACCAAAACAGCGTATGAACTGGGATAGAACGATAAACTACAATTTCCATGTAAGAAACACACTTTCAGAATTCCGGCAGTAGATCATTAGATTTTGGCGTCATTCATCGATGACGCCAAAGGGGCGGCCCCGGAACCCAAGCAATGCTGGTGGGATTGGTGCTGGGGGTATATCGGGT
Source organism: Ptychadena robeensis (assembly GCA_036250615.1). Lineage (NCBI taxonomy): Eukaryota > Metazoa > Chordata > Amphibia > Anura > Ptychadenidae > Ptychadena > Ptychadena robeensis. The sequence goes on from CM070036.1 coordinate 120,026,144, forward strand.
TTGCCCCATCCCCACTCCTCTAGCATTTGGGGCGAACAACGTACGAACTGAGTTAGTCTCAAACACTAGGGAGGCTAATCTAACTTCAGCACTTTTCCTATTAGTGATTTCTGATTCACAATGCCTGCAGCTAGACAGGTCAGTGAGGACTTAAAAACAAATTCACTGTTTATAAAGCATGTATTTAAATATCCATTGCATACTCACAGGTTCACTTAAACAATCACATTGCCAATGCTAATGGCAGGTATAAGAATACTCCAGGTAAGTATCTAACCTTTATACTTCCCAGGTGACAGTGCTGGTCATTTGTTATTTGATCACATTACATGCCTAGAGCGTGCCTAGAGTGTAAGCTCCAAGTCTTTACCAGCTTAAAGCAAATGTTAACATTACCTTACATCTGATGGATAGTTCAACTTAAAAGAATGTTAAACTACAATTTCCATGTGAGAAACACACCTTCAGAATTCCTGCAGTAGATCATTAGATTTTGCCCACCTCATGCTTTTCCCAGAAGGTGATATAATACTTTGGCAGGAAACAGGTTAATTTTCAATAAGCTAGCACGTAAAAAAAAAAAAAAATCACTAAAACTAGTTAGTGGCAAGGCAACATCTAAAAGCAATAAACTCAAAATTAAGGGATAAATAATTTAAAGCACATCATGAAAAAAGTATTAATAATTCATCAGATAAATAATTTACTAAATAATCAAATAAATAATGAAATACATAAATAAACCAGCAAATAAATAATTCTGCAATATAAAGGAAATTTCGAAGTAGTAAGCAAACGTTGACGGATGCATTCATTTTTAACTCCGTTCATCCCAGGGTTCACTCGCTAAAAAATAATGCGTTGCCAAGCATTGTATAAATGTATATCCTTCCAGAATGCAGAGCGCCGCGTGGAAGAGCCGAACAAGCCGGCGAGCTTTTATGACAGTTGTAGGATGTCGGAAGAAATAAATTAAGATACAGTAGACTATCACAGTGATGGAAGTTACACCTTAAATATAAATTGGATGCAGTAAACACATCATTAGCAGTTTGCAGTGTTACGCGGTGCCTTGTTCGCGTTTTCAACACTTAAAAGTTATTGCCACAGGTGGAGTGAAAAACTCCATCAAATTATTGGCTCGGTATTTAAGTCTTTTTATATGAAATACTTCTAGTTGAAAGTCTGCTTTCAACTCTTCACTATGCTAATAATTATTCTAACAACCAAAATAACAATTGCTTTTTTTTCTCTCTCTTCCGTCTGCAGTCAGGCTAGTGGAAGACTCGCGGTGTATTTTAACTCGTGCTAGCAGACTGAGGCCTGTTTCTTGCATTTAATTTGACATCCAATCTGTGCAACCTGGCACCCATTCAGATGTAAGGAGAGAACCGGATAAGGACAAAATTAACATGTAACACGTGGTTAACTTTTAGTTAACAAGTATCACATGCCTCTTGAGATTGAAAATAAAAAATCCCCCCAAAAAAGCTGTACGCTTTCTATTTGTTTTGGCTGAATGTTCCAATTTTGGGCAGGTTGCCTCGTTGTGTAAATTAAATGAGGTCGGTGAAGGCAATCCGTCAACGTCTTGGTGAGAAGTTCTGGATTGGCCTTCACCATCATTTATACTTTCTAAATTGGATACGGACACTTAAATGTCAATGCTCTCTATTAAGCATTAAGGATTTATCAAGGAGTCTTATTTCCGACACTAATTCAGCAGAATTGAGGTACTTTTTTTTTTTTTTAAATAAGGAGGGCAAATGTAACCAATAATAGGGAACCAATTTACAACTATGGTGTAAATTGCGTACTTGTGTTTATAGTTTATATGTTGTGTTGCTAGTCATTTATATAGTAATATAAAAGTAATTAAAAGTAATTGAGAACATGATGTTCTTATTTCACTTTCCCTCCTTCTTACTTAACCAGTATTGATTCACCTTCTGGTCTTGAGGTTGACATAAAATGAAGGAAATTCTTTTCAATGAGTTTTAGACAACACACAAATGTACCATATAATTCCAAGACATATTTGATGGGGCTCCTTGACGGACACCAAATTGTTCCTGAGGAATCAAGTGGAATCTTTTTGACTATAGATGGAATGTTAATATAGAGATGTGCTCCGTAAGAGGTCCCTTCTTATACTGAACTGATGGGTAGAAGTTTGTGGCATGTTTAGGGGCAGTTAAGGTTATTCTGCATTAAATTTTATTTCAAAATGGGATAAAATTGTATCTATTACTCTTACAACTTATAAAGGTATTCTGTTGTGATGTATGCCAGGGTGTTTGCATTTCACCAATGTGGCCCCAATATAGATGAGTAGGTTATATCAATCATATAGTCGGAAACAGAAATATATTTTGGAGCGCTTAGATTAGTTAAAAATTCAAATATAGGATGACTTCATTGTATATGATACTGTATATATATATATATATATATATATATAATGACTTTATTGTATATGATACTGTATATAAATATGATGACTTCATTGTATTCTCAGCCATGTGGTAACCAACATCAGTGTTATAATAGCCTGAGCCTGAGGAAGCGAATGTATATCGTGAAACGCGTCGAGAAACAAGCATTGAACCTTGAATATCGATTTGATTTTATTGTCCATGTACAAATACTGTAAGAATAAATTGTGTTGTGTTCTCATTACCAATTGAACATCGTTCTACATTATGCCATGAAAATCCCTTGATCTTTAAGGTAGCCCAAAAGTTTTTCTGGTGCTACTGGGGTGCAACCTCTTGTTTACATAGTGTTAGAATAGCCAATGCTGGGTTTTTTGTGACAATACATTATAAGCTAAGGGTAATGAAGCCCAACCACGTCTCTTCTCCTCAGCTGCTATTTAGTCAACCCCTTTACATATTTAGCATTTCAGTCCTTTTAGCTTTGGAAGATTATATTTTGGGAAAAAGTTGACCGGACTGAATTTAGCAGAGTGCTCTAATGATATCAGGATGCTATATAAAGTGCACTACGGATACCTCTTACCAGCCATGTTCTACCTGCATTGCACAGAAAAAAAGAAAGAGATCTGGTGATATTAGTAAATTATGGTGTCTAATAAAAACAGAATGATTTATTTAAATTTTTTGGTGACATTTTTGAAAAACATTTGCATTTTAAAGGGGAGAAAGAGGGAAACAAAGGTAGCACAATCAAAAGCACATTTAGACTCCTCTAAGTATTCCATACCACTCTAAATCTCCACAAGAATGTAACACATACAATAGTGTTGTAACTATCATTGCAACTGATTCTATAAGTATAAATAAAACAAAAAAAGAAAAATGTATAAAAGGCAATATCGTTTAAGTCATGACTTTGTTTTATTAAAGAATAAAGCCCTTTGAAATCAATAGGTAATAAAGTATGAATACACAGTGTAATTTACTCTTATCAATAGCTTCACGTCAACAAATTGATGCAGAAAGCAAAATCTTATCTGCATCATGTATATTGTATTAGGACTGTTTCTAAATCAAGAAAAATGCTAAACTGGCAAAACAAAACTTTGATCTCTTAATCTGGTAAACAAAACTTCAAATAATGATAAAACACAATAATAAACACAAATGACACCATGATGCTATAGTCCGCCTTCATAACAGAAGATTCGATGATTAGTTTGAATATTTTACACATCTGTTACACAAAAATGTAAAGGGTGTTCCGGCGTTACAATACTGATAAACAAGTATCACTGGTGGTTGCTTGCTGTAGTATTCCCTTATGTTACTGTAAACCCAGTCAAACCCAATTTTGGAGAACTGGTCTAAATAACATGGTGGTTCTGGACCAACGTTTCCTTCTATGAATAATTGGCATTCAATGGGCAAACCTAGCAAGGTCCCATCTCACTCATGAAAATAATGTAGAATATTTTTGCAGCTTCAGGAGAATTTTAGATTAATTTTGTAAAGGGAATCCAGTTATTATATTGCTTAAGATTGCTCTCCGTGGTACTGAAAGGAGTACAAAAGTGCAAAAGTAATGTTGGTAAACCCTGTCCGATTTCCTTTACTTTGGATTTGGATTGGAGACTAAGGTTCAAGGTATCAGACAGGAATGAGGACGCAGAAGTACTGCGGCTCGATATTATGGAAGCCTGAGTGCAGCATGATGCCTACCTCCATGGGGGCAGGGGATAAGGTTGCACTTATGGAAAATAGACAGAACACCAGTAGAATAGAGAGTGTTAATTCAGTTTTTTTATTACATTTTTTAAAAGATATTTAAAAGTCCCGGGCTTACCTATTTCTGAAAATGGCACTAGGCCTAGGATTCAAGGGTGCTCAGGGTGGATTTGATTTAAATCAAACTGATTTAAATCACTTATTATTGCTGGAATAACTTTAATATGCAAATAGATGAAGATTGTTGGAATAACAACTTTTCATATTAGTTTTTTATCCCCAGTTCAAGTTAATCATTCATATTTGTACAAATTTTCTTAGGAAGTAGAAACCCACAAATTACCTTAATAATAACAATTTAAATAGATTTATTCAACTGAAACAATAACAATACAGCATATGTTATTTGCTTTTCTCAACTCTGTTCATGTTATAAAATTTTTGCTGTGAAGAAGAGGCATGTGATCTAAGAGTCAAATTCAGTTTTGAGAACTGCAAAAGTAAACCAAGCATCGGTGAGAATATCCTGTAGGCAGAGAAACTGCCCAATAATCTTACAGAAACAGACAGAAGTTTATGATGGTATAAGCACATCACCCAAATTTTCCCCTTGAATAAACAAGGGCGAGGGCACTTTAAGGGCCACTCAATATGTAAAAGCAACATTTATTATACACAGCGAAAAAAAATAAGAAATGACCATATATCAATCAAAATCAATGTGCAATGTTGCAGATGACAATTATGACAAATAGTCCAAATGGTGCAAATTTCACCCCAACGCGCGTTTCGTTGAAGACTTCTTCAGGGGGTACGATATGTAACTTCATAGGCCATATTTACATAACACAAACAGCCAACACGGGGATCAGTCATATTGAATAACCAAATTAACATAAAAGTGGACACAGCCCCATAGGGGTTACTCATGTCCATAGATCAATATAGGTGGAAAGATATGATTTCTCAAGATGGTGTACCCACTGCACCGACACCAGTGGGGAACGGAGAACCAATACAGACTTTAACCGCATAAATGCCATGGTGATCTGTGTACAACAAGACCAACCCAAACCATCAACTGATCATGTTAACCAAAGGAAATGTAGTAAATGTATTTAAAATGGGTCTTGTTGAGGCCAGTGCTTTAAAATGAGCCATATTGCTGTTCAAAGCATTTCATTACAATAAAACTGGCCATCACACAACAACTTGAGTCTCAAAGTAACACTTGAAAGCTAGTGATTTACAGCAAAAAAAGTGTTAACTAGAGTTGCTACGCTTTTAATTGAAGAATTGGGGTACAGAGGGGTGATATATTTTGGATAAATGAATGTACATTACCGAATTTTAGATAAATAACTGAAGAGCTATTCCCAATATGCTAGTATTACAATATGCTAAATATTATGCAAAAACATCCTAAATCAAATCATGGCTGCTAGAAGCAATTTCAAATCTCTTTGTGATGGGAAAAGCCCGGTCAAAATAGTAAACCTAAGCCAAGGGACCTGGAGAATTTGATATTATGATGCAATAATATAAGGAAACAAGAGAATTTACTCTCCGTTATAACATAGAACATGTACATCAAGCCAATCAGCAGTGCGTTTATGAGGGATTATCAGAGTACATCTAAAGCTAGCCATACACGTGTCGGATTCCATGTCCAATCGATTCATCATCCGATCGATTCCGGCGATTCAGCCGGGAATCGCAGGTGTGATCAATCGGCCAATTAAGAGTATCCATCGCAGCATACCACCTTGTCCAACGGATTCCGGGACGGATCCGTGTCCGATTGTCCACCTCACAACTGGCAACTCCCTCTGATCCGGACAGAATCACATGAGAAAGACCAACATGTTGGTTCTCCGTCGGATCCGATTCTGAGCCCCTGATCAATCGGACGCAAACGATCGGACCAGGTGGGCTGCATGCGATTCCGGCACGATCGTTTGGCGTGCACGCGCCCGGAATCGATCGTGCCGGAATCCGGTGCGAATCCAACACATGTATGGGGGCCTTAAGACATTAGGTGGCACCTCATTTTTAGAAGTTACCTGTAGGTTCTATCAGTGTACCTAGGGGAACCCACACAGCCATTCTTTACTATGAAGGTACCCTATTTGACTATGATACTCTTTCACTTAGTTATTTAAAAAAATAGTAATATAGCTGTGAACTTCATTAAACAATATGGAGACCTCTAATTTTGGGGCTTCTGAGAATCTATGTAGATAAGATAGGGTGTGTAGATGTGGTACCTGAAGGGGCCTTCAAGTCATATATAAAACAAGTTTATGTACATTTGTAACTATATAGGTACAGGAAAGGAGGACAGCATTACAATATGCTTAGGCTTCCTGGACAATGTATGCACTGTAAATATACAACTCTAGAGCTTTATACCAATACTAGTGTAAAGTGTTGCCTGAGGGAGCACCCAAGGAAGAACAAGGCCTATGAACACCTTGCCTACTGTGAAGCATGGTGGGGGTCAATCATGCTTTGGGCTGTTTTGCTTCTGCAGGTACAGGGAAGCCTCAGCGTGTGCAAGGTACCACGAATTCTCTTCAGTACCAGGAGATATTGGAAGGAAATGTGATGCATCTGTCACAAACCTGAGGCTTGGGAGACGTTGAACCCTTTCAACAGAACAATGATCCCAAGCATACCTCCAAGTCCACTAGAGCATGGTTGCAGATTGAAGGCTGGAACATTTTGGAGTGGCCATCGCAGTCACCAGACCTAAATCCAATTGAGAACCTCTGGTGGGACTTGAAGGAAGCAGTTACAGCGCGCAAGCCTAAGATTGTGACTGAACTGGAGGCTTTTGCCCATGAAGAATGGGCTAAGATACCCGTAGATCGCTGCAAGACACTTGTGTCACGCTATGCGTCACGTGTAAGAGCTGTTATAACTGGAAAAGGATGTTGTACTAAGTACTTAGAATGAATGTCACTTGGGGGTTAAATAAAACTGATAATGATGTGAGCACAGAAAAGACATTTGTGGTTATTTTATTATTAATGTTATGTTATATTTGTCTGACATACAAGTGCCTCGCTGATTTCATTGTAAACAAGATGACTGAAATGATCAAAGTCAATGTCAAAATGGCCAAAATACTCAATTTCAGTGGGGGTTGAATAATTTTGAACACAACTGTATATGAGCATACACGGGGTGTAAGCAGTGCATTTTCAGTGCATCATGGTTACAAAAAAAGGGCATATTGAAAAAAAAGAAGAGAGATAAGAGGGCAATTAGAAAAGAACAGAAGAAATAGATGTCACCTTGAATGGTGGGTACTTAAATTGTTGTTTCTGGTAGGCTAGGAACATGTTACAACTTTAATTGCTATAAAAGTAGGAATGGTATTGGTGTTTTTTGTATGTTACACATATTTTACAACCTTGTTTATTACAAAAAAGACAGGAAACAGGTAATTTGGGAGGTCTGGAATGGAATTATTGCTGTTTCCATTATTTCCTATGGGGACATTGGTTTTGCCTTACAACCAACTTGACTTGAAGTTTGTAAATCAAGGGTTCACTGTTCTGTTTGTGGAAATTAATGCAAAAAATTTACGTCATCGCACACGGCCGCTCAGCCGAAAATTGGCCCGGCATGCTTTGTGTGCCGATAATTACTTCGCATGGGGACAGCAGAACTAATGGGATTGGCCGGGAATTTACCGGCATGTCGGATCCGGATTTTTGCCGACCCGATCGCCAATTGATCACAAGCACCGCGCACGGTGGTCGATTGGCTGTCGGATTGGGTAGGAATCTGTCCCTCTATCTCCAGCTTTAGTTTTGGCCTGTTTAAATATCTTAAGCCCCCCATAAACCTTAAGATTGATCCATACAATCTCCATTAGATCTACCAACAACTGTGTAGTATAGTGGCCTTCCTGATAGAATGCATAGTGATTGGAATGTTTAGAAAGGTCCTCATATTACATGGTTTTCGTAGAACAAAATTTGATTGTACAGAAATTGTATGGAAAGATTGTAAGGTATATGGGGGCCTTAAGGCAGTTTACAGTACATTTACACTTTTGTTTTACTGGCTGTAGCACTTACGTCCTTTCTCTCTCCTATCAAGGCCTTGTCTGTGTGTTGACCAAAACATTAACAGGTGACCCCTGTATCTTACGTCACTTCTGTAATCAGAGTTGATTAGTGGCACCATTGCAGAGGAAAGATCAGCCTGCAGAGCATGGTAATCAAGAACGACAGGTTTCTCAAGTATTTTCAACCTCAGTACTTTATGTTAAAAGTTAACTGAAAACTGAATGCAGTAAAAATGTATTGGACACCTGTCATGACAAAACACATTGTGGTGTTACTGACATATTAAATATTTGAAAAGAAGTGAGCCAGACTCCAGTAAATCCTGTGGGAGCTGCTACAGAAAAAATAGTACCCAGGATCAGTATGCTTACCATAGTTTGTCCCTTTGAGCATTGAAGAATTAGAAATGTTTGGTAAATAAAAACAAAAAGTCAAAAAAAGTTAAAAAGAATACTTGGCTGCTTCCACTGGCAAATTTCAGTATTGATCTTTAATTAAACTGCACGTTTTACTTAGCTGTTGATAGCAATGAAATTTAAAAGGTAAGCAACTATTGTGTCAATACTCCAACAACCACATAGATCCTAATCATAACACATTTATTCATTCAATTCATTTATTTCCTAATGATACAAACGATACAGTGAGGCAGTGGTACATGTGACTGGGGCATAAATATACTCATCCAATCCTCATTAAAGCATCAAACAAACTACATGTCAAGTGTACAAGACATTTGAAAATCAAATCCATGTCAATGGCGCCTTGCTTTTCGATTCACCCCCAGGAAGTAAAATTCAATGAAACACCAAAGTATAAAACACCTTAAAGATATCACCATTTCAAAAAACAAATCACTCATAATCAGTATAATCAGTAATTATAATCACTTGCAATTACTGAATCCGGAAGAAGGCTCATTTTCAAAACGGCATTGAAAATTCAAAAACATCAGGTGAAAAACTTATCAGCCATCACTTAGTCACCTCATCCTGCAGGTAAAGAATCAAAAAGATGAGGCAATCAGTAAACTGGAAGGAGGCTATACATACATAGGGTAGGGAGCTGCTCCTGGGAGAAAGATGCCATAAAAAGGGATTAGGGTATGCAGGAAAATGTCACCTCAGATACACACTGTGTACACATCAATTCATACAAATTCTACAGATCCTGCTCACTCCCTGTTGGATATTTCCACCCCAGTGAATGGTAGTCACCAATAAAGCAAGTGAGAGGAGATGCCTTCAAGATGTACAAAGACAGCAAGAAAAGATTTCACAATCTTCTTTTGAAACAACATTAATCTGCACCACATCAACAAAGCATCACTTGCCCGCACAACATTCTAGTGAGTAAAACATTATAGATGATCCATAGTCATATAGGCACTTGTTCCATATCTTTCTCTAGTAGCTGTAGCCTTCAGAGGTGGGCAGACCTCCGGGTGCAGGAATTCTGAGCGTGTCCTCTGCCAAGCAGTCCAAAGTCCAAAAGAAAAGCTCTGCACTCCGGAAAAAGTCCAATTTCCACTTTATTTATAATCCATATTATGAAATACAAAAGACACACATCTCTTGGTCACCCCCATGTGGACCCCCTTAGCCCCTTATGTGTTTCATTCTTACAAACTTAATAAAAAACTCCTGCACCAAGTTATGTTATGTCAGCCCTGGCGAAGAAGCTTGTGGAAATTTCATCATCAGAAGGGAGGCTTGGTAAGGACTGAGTAGTAAGTGTTGCTACAATAAAACTAGAAGGTTCTCAACTAGTGTTGTTCTCTTTCCAAATGAGAGAACATTTACACTGAGCGCATGTGACAGACATGAGATGAACTGGAGACATTGACTCTGGACGTCTAAATCATCACCCAGCACCAAAGAAAGTCCAGGGCAGTGGTTCCCAACCTTTTTTTCCTTAAAGCGGACCTACCACCAGGAATCTATGTTTTCATGAATGGCACTAGAAGT